>JAPTHA010000018.1:10564150-10582149 GCA_029814585.1 Gymnapogon annona | reverse complement strand
CATATATATACACACACATACATACATTTTTTATTTCAACAATAGATGCTACTGTATCTATTTCATAAAGTTTAGTGCAGTGATTGTTATAACCGATAGTACATACCTCTGTCATTTGTGTCCATTCTTTTTGCACCTTTACATCAAAATTGTATTTATATTACATCTTTACATTATACAGCAGAATTACAAAGTCCATGTTTTAGACCCAACCCTCCCTCTGTGTGTTCTCCAGGATCTCTTCATAAAGCCAGCTCTGTGTGAATTCCTGGCTCTTGTCCATCAACTGAAAGAGTCGAAGATACTCCTCTGGATATACATGACCAGTCAGAATGTCCTCTGGCATGCCCATCTCTGATAACAACTTACTCCCACTATCTGGAGACCAGAGACTAGGAAAAAATACACAAAGTGAGGATAAGTAAGCCTGAAGAATAAAGTGCCAAAATGGAAAAGCGCAGCAAGTGTGAACTACTTACTTGAGCTTGTCGATGAGCTTCATCTTCCTTTTTGCCAAACATTGCTTAACCATCATGATAAGAGTGGATGTATTGGAGGGACTGAGGCCTCCAGAGAACAGATCAGCTCGAGGACGCAGACGAACCAGACACAGGTGATCATTAGGAAGCCGATGCTTGAAATTTAAAATGAAAGCCATCAATGTTAACCTATACATATCTGTTATGTTAGAAGTTTATACTGGTACAGTCTGCACTATTTCTTACCTTTCCTTTAGAAGCTGATGAACTTTGTCTTGAAGAAACCACAAATGATTCCCATGGCTCCTGCATGAACAGAGATAGGCCTTTTTCACATCAACCTCCCTTTTTCTGAAGATGTGTGTGCTTATATGGAACTGGTGTATAGAATTACACCAAATGACATGCTTTTTGCAAAATCTTTTGTGCATTTCAGCCACCATATAATGAGTCTTACTGTACCTTGTGCAGTAGTTCAATCTCACAGGCCATTTGCCAGAGGACACTGAAGGCTCTGTAGTACACCATATTACCTGGAGATGAAACCAGTTTCTGAAGGAAAATAGAATGAACACATTTTCTTAAATGATGTTAATGAGGAATTAAACAAAACAAACATTTTCATTTTAGTTTAGCTACTAGATTGAATCTTAGTGTGCACTGCATAATGATTATATTTTCAGTATAATTCCAACAATCTAACTCCAGGAGTAATGAAGATGGAAACTATAAATGACAGAAGTTTAAATCTTCATGAAGACATAAATGTATCTATTGATTCTCAATCTTAATGTTCAAGGATGTACCGTATATTCCTTCTCGCTCATGAAGAGGTTGAGCTCTATCCGTCCATATCTGTAGACAGACAGTCGTTCAAACAGAGCATAGACCATCTTCAGCAGCAAACCCCGTTCTTTAGTCTGGGGCAGGATTCCCACCACCTTCACTGGGACATCTATAGATAAATCACAACACACACACATTGCTTTAGAGAGTTTGTCTGTTAGTACTACTATACCAACATATGAAACCAAACTAAATAGACTTTCAGAGTTAGACTAATGCTTTAAAGCTTCTTCACTTCTGTTGACCATTGCAGCGCAAGAGCATTGTGTTTTGTGTTCATCCTCACCATCGGTCCAGTTAGCTTCTGATATTCCCAGGTCAGTGAAAAGCTTGTCAGTAAACATCACAGGAGGTTTAAGGTCACCATTCCCTATTGGATCCAGTTTAAAGTAGTCACAATGAACCACTTCTAGCTGACCATCAAGATGTCCTTCCAACTCCTATAACAGAAAAACATGTCTAAGAAAATAGTGCAATTCTTTGTTTGCAGATATGGAAGCAGTTATGTATAATGAAATCTGACATCAACAATACAGAGGAACAACTAATGGGGTGGAGTGACTGATATGAATGCAATGGATTGATCTAGCAGAGGGTAAGTATGTGGACATTTGATGGGTGGAAATCAGGTTTTATTTTACCTGCAGGTCTGTCACAAAGGACTTTTCCCCCTCAAGAGCAACCACTCTCTGAGCTCCAGCATTCAACAATGTCTTTGTCAGGACACCGGGCCCTGATAAAGACAGACAGGTGTTATTATACCATTTCTATCCAACTTCTAACAAAATGTGCTCATGCATCGTTCAAATCTACAGATAATAGGCACACATTCATAACTGCTAAACGTTGTTCCGTCTAAATGAGATGAAAATCTGCTTTGACTGTCCAAACACTAAAAATGACAAACCTGGGTTGCATTCAAACACAACAGTTTTTGCATCCTGGATTTCAGTTCCGAGGTGCTCTGTGACAAGTTTTGCAAGATCTGGGTCAACGATGAAGTGTCTGATTTTTCTACAGGCCTGCGCACGGCGTATGTTCTCCTCTACATCCCCAATGTCCAGGAAGTCAAAATGGCACAGAGGACGACATTGCCCCTATGGAAAGGCATGAATGCATGTATAGTATACTCAGATCAAAAAGTTATAAAAAAAAAATCCCATCCCACACTCAAAATAACGCCTTCCTCTGTGCTTTTTAAATATACTGAGAAAAACCAAAAAGCTTCTCAAATGCCTTGTTTTTTACATCAACAGACTTACCTGTACAGCCACAGCAGACAAGCTTCTCTGTGCTGAGGAGGGGGATGACCACTCCACACGGGCTTGCTGGGAACTCTGACCTATTGTGGGCCGACCAGAAGACAGAGCATCCAGACTGTATGCCCTTCTTTGAAATACAGGAACCCCTGGAGCACGCAGTCCAGAGGTAACAGGGACCAACACTCCTTTGTGCAAACAGGATCTACTTCTGATTGTATGACAGCATGTAGAACGTATCAAAAGCTCCACCATTCTACAGATCTGGGTCGACATGGTTGACAAAGTCTCATACACCAAAGATGGTGTAAGGTTGCTGAGGGACCTCTTTGGAAGTTCTCTGCATTGATGAAAGGAAAAAAAAAAAGATGATGAAAGATGCAAAGTTAACAAATGGAAATTTATAAGACTTGGTGGATTTTGATGTTCAGTAGTACTTATAAAATACCATATAAAAGCAGAAGGCCATCTTGAAAAAGGCAGATTTCATAATTTAACTGACCCTTCAGTTAATGCATTCTTTATCCTCAAGAAGACAAAAACTATTTTCAAACACTTAGCCAATGAAACCGATAAATATTACAGGCAGAAACATACATAAATCTAAGGAATTTGGAATCTCATAAAATACTGAGACATACTCTTGTAAACTTTGCTGCCTTTGAATACATTTGTAATTAAGTAATGACAATACTTCAACAAAACTTACATGCATTGAACTATCAGTACCTCCATGATAACAACGTCTGGACTACAAATTAATAGACTTTTAATGTGGTATAATAGATTATGACAAAAATAACTGAGACGTGATACTGTTTGTCGTAACACGTGGGTAGGTCAACTTGCATTGTATTATCATTTAACTTCATGGTAATCTCACCTAGTATAATTCACCAATATGTGTTAATGCAAACGTCGAAGAAGAACAGTATGATTGGCAGTAGCCAATCATCTAACGAGATTTGTTAGCAAAGCTAGCTAGCCTAACATTAATGTAAAATGTGGATTTTATCGCTTAGTGGGATCTAACCAGCAGATAAACAGACGTACCTTACTGTTTAATGTCGTTTAAACGAATCTCTGCAAACGAGTAACGTAAAGCCGACTCCCGTGTATATGTTCACAGACAAAACTCTTTGACATTGAGGACACCACATCCCGACCCTCCGCAAGTTGCATTCCCAACCACTCGTGGTGCTACGGGCACATCAATATGTCGTCATTTATAAGCGACAATTTACAAGGGCCAATCAGAAGCCAGACCGACTTCTTTAAACCACCGAATGGACAATTAAAATAATCTAGATTTTGTATAGGTATATTATTATCACAAAAAACACACATTAGTAACACTACAAATTTGGAGAATCACATTCTCCTCACATACGAATCCTTTTGTGGAGCCAAACACCACCAGTATTTTTTACATTTATTACGTTGTTAGCATAAATAGTTGCTACGGAAGTAGGTCTTGACGCGCTGTCGAAACTCCCCGCAGTCAGCCTTTCCCCGTCAGTCCGTCAGACGGTTCCTTGGTGTCGCAGTGAGCTCCTCTGATCTGTGCACTGTCACAATGGCGTGTGTCGAAACCTCCTCCAGCAGACCGTACCACCTAATAGTTTTCGGAGCCTCTGGGTTCACAGGACAATTTGTGGTGGAGGAGGTTGCACGGACCGCATCCGAGGGTCCGAAGGGGAACCTGAAGTGGGCCGTGGCCGGCAGGAGCAGGCAGAAGCTGGAAAAAGTTCTGGAACAAGCCGCTGGAGAACTGAGTGTGTATTCTATATCCTTGGGTCTTGCATCAGAGTATTTATACACGAGGACTCGATATTTAATTGATAAAGGCTTTTAATGTGTCAGTTTGTCGTAAATTGTAAATGCAAGGATGTGTGCTAGTAACTGTTTAAATTTCTTGTCAGTATGGCTTTACAAAGACTGTATTCATTCTGCGCAGGGAGATTGCTACACTCCTGGTCACCATGACTAATCAGGTTCTGATTAAGAAATTTGTCCTCGCGAGACATTAAAGGCCTATCGTATTGATACGGAGGACTAAACTCCAAAGTACACGGGAGCTATGAAGAAAAATATAGCCTGTTAGTTGAACTGATGGAAGGATAGAGGCTGCATGAATTTACATTCAGCATCCAGTTAAAGTATTATTAAAGTCATAAACTGTTTTCAATTACAAACAATGAGAGTAGCAAAAAGGACTGCGTCTCCCTGAAAGTTGATAGTTGGCTCGTGCTGCGGCAGTCGGGCTGCTTGTCACACAAAGGTACACTGGAGCCGCCTACTTTCTTGATAACTTTTTAAAAGTGGTAATATGTTACAGAAATCATGTTTGCCGTAAAAGGAAAACTGCTACCCAACATAGCTTTTATAACATAACTTCAAGGTAACAAATGTTATCTTGAAGTTATGCAAGAGCCGTACCATTTTGTACCTGCCTAGGCGTGTTAAAATGAAGTCCACCAAGTCTCACCTGTGACCTCCATCTCACAGCAGTGACGCTAGATCTTTTATTTTTACAGAAATTATTAGATTATTGAGACCATTTGATTTAAAAAGTGCTTTTGTTCATTTCTAAATACTGACATGGATATTAACCTCTTCCAGTAGTTTGTCTTATCTCTGTAGGGTTTCATGTTTTTAATTTGTAAAATTATGAATTTTCTTCATTCGGGGCTCATATGTTTTTACTAACCAAATCACATGGTTAATTTAAGAGTAGGCCGTGGGAAAATGTAGATTATTTATTCAGTTGATTACATTTAAAAATGACTAACACATTAATTAATAATCAAATTGTTATTTATTGTGGCCTTTTCCCCAAAAAATCTGACAATAAATGAATCTGCAATAATACTGAAGCCATGTCCATTAGTTGGATGGGTAGCAGTTATTTTCAGTGATGCCAGTAATTTTCCAGGTTGGGTCAGTATCTATGCAACACTCTAAATATGGAAAAGTTATTCCATCATAGATTTAAGACCAGGGAACATTTCTGTTGACATGATAGTAATGCAGGAGTTTCCAAGGGATTAAAGTGTTATTCTACTGCCCCCTCCTCTTTGGCTTTCTCTTTAGGGAATGAACAACAGCTGATGGAACATACCCGCTCACTGAACAATCCCTCCGTGATCGCACACAGCCTGACATGTCGCCTGGTTCAGTCAGTCAATGACCACTGAAAGAATTTTGCCAGATTTTTCCTTTATATTTTAATTGCATTGTTAAACTTGATACATGAGAAGCAGGCCTAGAATTGTGGAAGAGCAAGTTATTTTATTTTATTATTTGAACAAAAACAAAATTGTCCCCCCTTTAAAAAAAAAAAAAAAAGGTAATGCCACCTGGGAAATGACCGGGTTTACAGTGGAAGTAGAAGCTAATTTACGTCCCAGGACACATCTATTTTTTTTTTTTTTTTTTTTTTTTTTAAGTTGGTACCTGGGTAACAAGCCTGTTCCTTAAGCTTTTTGGTAGCTCTACAAACTCGCACATCAACACTCAGACTGCATATGTGGCAAATTTAGTCAAGCAGCCCCATATCACTGGTAATTAAATGAGGCCAGATTATTCGAACTTCAGATCTTTAAAACGGTGTTTGATGCTTATGTGGAAGTACTTTCAACCTTATCAATCAGACCGAGAAGTTTAACTGCAAGAATTTCGTCTTATTCTCATATACATACCCATATTGTTGTCTTTCCCATGACTATTTTTCGAGCCATGGCATATTGTTGCTTATTCGGTTTTAAAATACACAAAATGACTACAGCCCTACATATCTTCTACTTTTGAGTACCTTAAAGCGTAATGTGTGATTTTTAACGTGTTGTGTGCAGGTAAGCCTGAGCTGAGAACAGAAGTGGACATAATTGTTGCAGATGTCGGAGAGCCCGACTCGCTGGCAGCCATGTGCAAACAAGCAGTCATTGTCCTTAACTGTGTTGGACCAGTAAGTAGCTGATTCCACGGAGACATGTTTGCATATTGATTGTTTCATTTCCCTTTCATAGAACTTTCCTTATTGCATGTAGATTTTCTTCTCCCAATGTCTCCTTTTTAGCATTAAACATTAATGTTGCTCAGTTTAACCACTCATTTTGTCTTTCACATCCTGTCTTTCTCTCCATCTCATTTGTTTAGTCACACACACACAGAACACCGTTCATTCATACAATGAAGGATACTGACTTGCAGCACACAATAACTTGTATTGTGTGTTTTTCCAGTGCTACTCCAGTGCATCACGTCGTCATTCAGGTTCTTGCTTCACATGAAATCCTTTCACTACAGTAACCACCACTGTTGTCCACAGCCACAATTTATTTATTTATATATATATGTATATATATACACACACACACACACACACACACACATATGATTTTCTTTCAGCTTTTTCCTTTCTGGGGTCCCACACACTGACAAAAATCTGAAACTGTGATAGTGATTTGTACAAAACAATGTTGTTCATGTGCATAAAGAATAATAATTACATAGGCCGAAGATACAAATGAGAAGATGAAACACATTATTCTTCCATCAATTTCATTTTATTTCCCAACAGAAAAAAATCTCTTAAGATTATCCCGACTGCAGAAAGTTAAGTCCAAGAGAGTTTTTTGCTGGTTTTCTAAAGACCTCCAGAGCAACTGAACATTTTCCTTGTAGAATTTCTAGGAAATTGAGTCAGGTCAACTGGACTGACTTTTGTCCTGAAGACGTCCCTTATCCAAGTGGCTTCATCACTTCATGCAGGACTAGGCTGCTCATTTCAGTTGACCCGATTCAATTTCCTAGAGATGCCTTCAAGTTTGCATCATCTTAGAAATGACAGAATGCACACTGCAGATTTCAGTTGACTGTGAAAGTAAAAGTGGACAAAACACAAAAGTCTTAAAAGGATGAATTACTTGTTTTTCGTGTGTCTCTGTTTATAGTACAGATTCTATGGTGAGCCAGTGGTTAAAGCCTGTGTGGAGAATGGAGCCCACCATATTGACCTCTGTGGAGAGCCTCAGGTAGAAAATGAACACCAATTGTATGTTTACACACATATAGATTGCAGTTTTCCCTGCGCTGTCCCTCCATTAATACTTCACATCTTGAAACTAGTAACATTTTCCTGTCTGTGGGCTTTAGCATTGATATTGCCCTGTAGATGTCCTCCGACTGGGCTTTGCTGTTTGTGTTTGGATTAAATGGGAGACGTGCTGGGTTTCATGCCGTAGCCTGTTAGACAAAATTATCTTGTACTTGGCTACATGACAGTGGTTTCTCCCTGTTGTCAGATGCCCAGCGTCATATGCTATGATTTGCAACAGGGATGGGCTTAAAGTTCACATGTACAGTATTTTGGTTCACTTTGGTTTGAGCTGAGACATTTCCAAATAAATACCTTACTTTGTCCAATCACGGGAAATGTGACTGCATGAAGATTGGTCATTTACCCTTGTAGATCCTTTGTAAGTGATTTATATCAATGGTGCTGAGAAATGGGTTTGTCTGTGTGTTCATTGCTGGGCTGTGTGCAGTTTTTAGAGGGCATGCAGTTGAACTATGACAGCCAAGCAGCTGAGAAGGGCGTCTACATTGTAGGAAGCTGTGGATTTGACTCCATACCTGCAGACATGGGAGTCCTCTATACTAGGGACCAGTTTAAAGGTAACAATATATTGACATGCAGTAAAAAGAGAAGCCCTTTTTCACCAAAACACTTGATACTGAATTGTATGAAATCAACTTTTGTTCATGAACAGGTACACTGACTGCAGTTGAGAGCTTCCTGACCGTCAGCAGTGGACCTGATGTAAGTAGCTTAATACATCTGTCTGATAACCATACCTACATTACATCTGGCACATCCTCATCTTTGCTCATCTGTTGTTCTTGTCATAAAATACATCTATTCTATATCTATATTAGTGAGGCCACTTCTTCTTTTCATTTCAACTTGCATCAATTTAAGTTGTTGTCTCTCACTTTTCCACCTTTGTACATCTCTCTGTATCTGTCTCTGTTTAGGGTGGGTGTATCCATGATGGCACATGGCAATCAGCTGTATATGGTTTTGCCGACAGCCAAAAGCTCCAGAGTCTTAGGAGAAAGTTTAACCACAAACCTCTTCCTGTTGTCGGCTCTAAGCTTAAACGCAGGTATGTAGGGCAGTGAGGCCTGTTATAGTCTCCCTCATTTAACACTAAAACTAAAAATTTTGATTCCATGGATAAAAAAATCTGTCAAGGCTCGTCACGCACATAAGACCAGCCTTGACTTTTTGTGTTCTCTATTCACAGATGTTTTCACCACATTAGTGAGGCATTTATGTGATTAGAAAAAAAAAAGCTGATGGTAGCGTAAAAGGCAAACTGATACATCCATGTGTAAATTGTTTTATCACTTTAGTACAAGGATTTGGTCAAGGGGAAAAAAAAAACGTGTCATCTTGTTGTGTCCTTTTTTAGAGCGTGTGTATTTGTGTACATTTCCAGGGGTGCATTGTTCTACAGTAATGAGATCCAGCAGTACACAGTTCCCTTTATGGGCTCTGATCCCTCTGTCGTGAAGAGGACGCAGCGTTATCTTGTGGAGGAACATCAGGCCTCACCGGTCAGTCTTTAGCTTATCCCTTTTATGTGTAAATTTAGATCACAAAGATGTGTCTAAAATTAAAGTTTTTATTGATGGGGTTTGAACCTCGTAGTGTCAATCAATTTTGCTTTTTTTTTTTTTTTTTGGTACGTTATACCGAAATATATGTTATCACAGTGGCAGAAAGTCCTCCATTTATAATGGTGTCAACAGAATCTAAATGTCAAACATTACGGTTTGGTATTTACATTCTGTTGACACCAAATATAAATGAATATTTTAAAGCTTTAAATAATCTGTTCATCTGTTATTCAGGTCCAGTATGGTGCATATGCTGGTGTTGGAGGAATTGGCAACATTATCAAGATGATGTTTGCTGGCATCATGTTCTGGTTCTTCGTCAAGTTCAGTTTTGGACGCAATCTGCTCATCAAGGTAAAAAAAGACGTTCTCTTTATGTGGTACACATACATGCTACATTTCAGAGCTGATTATGTTAACCTTACACCTTTTCTGTAGTACCCAGAGTTCTTCTCATTTGGACTCTTCTCTAAGGCCGGACCTACCAGGAAGCAGGTACAGTCCTGATAGAACAGAAAATAAGAAGCATTTGCTGTGTCAATCATGCTTTCCATTTTTATAAACGTATTTTTTTATCACATGTCTTGAGTACAATTTTGACGTGCTTTAATAACTGTTCAATTGTGAAGTGCCATTAATGTTATTCTTGCTTAACTGAATAAATAAAAGTAATCACCTTTTAAAAAGTCTGACATGTATTTAGGGGACACCTGTGGAAGTCCTAATAAAAAAACAATGCATTTCAGGTAGTGTTTACACATCCATGTCACTTGGGTCTTTTTAGATGGAAGGGTCATCCTTCCAGTTTGCATTCTATGGAGAGGGCTATACAGAGGAACAAGACCCTTCCCAGGGAAAACCTACTGGCAAGATCCGCACGCTTGTTCAAGGACCAGGTAATCATAGGTGTATTGAAAGTGGTCACACAGTGGTATATGTATGCACTCGAACCAAACGTTAAATGACCATTAGTTTTTCTTGGCCTGTCTGTTTTACCTGGTCAACTTAACTGAGGTAGCCAGTCTAGCCTGTCCATCCACCCTCTCTGAATGTGTCATATATTTGTGTTTCTGTTATTGTTCAGAGTGTGGATATGTGGCTACACCCATCGCCATGGTACAGGGAGCTCTAACAATCCTCAACGAATCCACAGCTTTACCCAAAAAGTGAGTTTTCACACACCCATGTATGACTTAAAAGTAAATACAACACAGCAGGAGTCTTTTCCAAGTTTAAGTTCACTCCTTTGGATTTGTCTCAAATATACTTTTATGGCTTTTTGAAAACACTTTCAGCTCCATTTCTTGGTTTTAGATAAACTTGTCTTTTTTTTCCACAAGGGGAGGAGTATATACACCAGGAGCTGTTTTTGCAAAAACCACCTTAATCGACCGTCTCAACAAACATGGCATCCAGTTCTCTGTCATCTAAAGTCACTCACTCTCCTGACACCATGGCCCAGGTTTTCTCAGCACTTGATCATATTCATAATAACTAATGGAAAGTCTGGCCTTTGACTACAGGTGAACTACTCTTTGAGTTCTAACCGTTTTTTGAGCATTCATCTTTTCCATTAACATCAAAACCTGCTCCTCTCTGAGGATTGAATGTACGACTAACTATTCACAAGACAAATAACGCTACGCAAATACTGAAGAAAAATGCACAATTGGGTTTAAGATGAATCCTGGAAATGAAGGAACTTGGTTTAGGCCATGTGTTTCTACTTAAACCAAGAAAAGTATTTGAAATTATTTCCATTTTGTGTTTACGTGTTTAATAGGAATAGTTTCTCATTTCATTATTACATGTATTAAATGTTAATTCAAGTGTTCCTGTTTAAAAAAAAAATAATAATAAAAAAATAGTTTGCTGTGTCATAGAACATCTACAATCCCTGGGTTTTTTTAGAGTACTAACCTACTGTGTGCATAGTTGTCATGCTCGTTTTCCATGGCCTGGCCTGCTATTAAAATCCTGATTTAGTTTTTGACAGTTAAAAGGTTTGCTTTGACTTAATCACACTACCTTCTTGAATGTTTTTTTTTTTTTTTTGCAGTAGTTCACCTACTTACGTTTTGCTTTGAGAAAATGCATCCAAGTCTGTGCACTGAACAGATTCACTTGCTGTTTTGTATAAACTGTGTTTTATATACCCAAAGAAATGCTTGAGCACGTAAGGACTGGATTTGTTTTCACCCACAGGGGATTTTGATGGTTGCACCACATTTGGTTTGATGTGTGTGTGTGAAACGGGTTCGTTTTGGCGTGCTTTGCTCTATATGAATTACAATAAAGGAAACTGCTAATGCAACACGTCTCATCTTTGCTCACACAGATGACACTTTTACAGATCACATTTCAGAAATGGTTTAAAAAGGTCCCTGAAATGAAGTTAGTGATTTTCTTTTTTCCCTCCAGTGTGTAGTTGCACTTTAGAGTTTTGTCTCTGCTGTCTTGAGTTTTCTAATTGTTCCAAAGTCTGTCAGAGAGTGACATGGATTTAAAACTACATTGTATTCATGTTCTGCATACAAACTGAAAATATTATTGGGTAAAAATCTAAACTGTTAGAAAATAAACACTCAAACTTCCCAGACATAAACCAAGAGGACAATACACAATCGCACACCAAGAGGGTGAGTAGTGATGAATGAAAAGGATTATGGGATCTGAGTCCGTAAAGTGTTATGTAATTGTTAGCTTTTACAAGAAAAGAAACTTATGCTTAACAACCGAGTAGCCATGATTTTTTTTTTTTAATTCTACAATTTACACTGTGGGAAATTTTCTTCAAACCTTTTTAAAAAATAATCAGTAAATGTTTTTCCTGAATTGTCTTATTTCCTGAAACAATCAGTCCCTTTATTCCACACTTGCATGCAGGGAATGATGTTTGTTCCCACGAAAAAAATAGTCAAATACTTGCGATTCTGAAATACACATTGCACTACACTTGTCCGCAAGGACTTTGTTTATTTATAAAAGTCCCACAGAATCAAAGCGACGTGAACAAGAAAACAAAACTCATAGGTAAAAAGTAAATATTTATTAACACCACTTCTGTATAAAACAAGTTATTTGATAAAAACTTGAGATCTCACTTTCCTTTGTTGCAGCACAAGACACAGCTCCATTTCATACACATTCCGATATTTTGTTCAGTGACCACAAAAGCCATGCCAAATTGCCCTTCCGTTGGTTTGATGGGTAATATCGCTTCTATCATGGTCAAATTTTTTGTTAAACTTATGTGGCTGATATACTTCAGCAGCTGCAACTGTTGAATTGGGAAAATGGAAGAGTGTCTTCTCTCGTTTTAATTAAGTGGTGGATGTGTTTACCTCCACTGACATGGGAAACCATCACCTCCCTTTGTCTTTGTGTACATTTTCTTAGACAACTTCCAAAATTAGTTTGTTGTAGATCCACCTCTGAAAGAATGCATCTGTTGTTCATACAGTCTCTTGTTTTAGCAGCTGGTGAGCGTAAACAACATCTTCATAGTGGTATTTCTCTGCTATTGCCATGATTGAATCATAGCATCTGATTCGACTCAGTACCTGCAGCACTTCAGCCACAACAGACCTGGATAGGGACAGAAGACGGAGATTACAATATTGTAGCCATACTTCTGCACATACTTTTAAAACGGTCACAAAATTAGCATTACGTTGAAAGCTATGGGATGAAGGCTAAAGATAAAATTGGTTTTTTTCATTTCACCATGAAACATTTTCTATTACCTTGTATTTGCCTCCTCAGACGGATTTTTTTTGCATATAGCGTGAACTTCTTGAACCAGGTGGTTTCTGAAATTCTGCAGCTGGGGCAAACAGATGTTTTCTTCTGTGTACCAAGAAACTGGCAAACTATGTGCTATCTAGAAAGAGACATGAGCACACAGAGGTGTGATGTTGAGGAAGAATAAATGTGATCTAATGGTTATTAAAAAGACCACACATAGCAGGAAATGCTAGTGCAATATTTACTTAGAACTGATAAAGAAGCTGAATTGACATACCTTTTTACAAGCATGAACGGTACTGCAGGTCTGTGTCTGACTGGAAAGAGTGATCATCAGGTATCGATTCAACAGTTTTTCCAGCATTAGTTCCTTCAATACACACTCAGGAAGCAGCATATCCCACTTTCCCATGTTTCCTAGGAGCTGGTACAAACAGAAATGACTATTACAAACTGTGGTTTCTAGCTCCAGACAAAACCATCACGGTGAGATTCATATCTGGTTTCACTACTAATATTTGTGAATGAGTACTTTAATGGCCCTCCAGAACTGCTGATCCCTGAAGCGACGCTGAGGAGAAGACTCATCTTCAAGGAACCTGGACATTCCATGTGAATGACACACATGGTTAAGGAAAAGAAAAAAACAAGACACAGACAGATCAAGAAACATACTCGTGATAAACTAAACAAGTTAATATAAGAAATGTGAGGCCATACTACTTAAACTCAGGCCAACAAAATGCAGATAACTTTGATGCTATAACTAAAAGTAAATAGCACACAGACGTTTTTGGGTAGAGAGGAATAAAGACATCTTCATCCACACAGCTCCTGAGTCGCTGGATCACAGCCTCTACAAACGTCTGCACGGACAGTGAAAACAATAAAAACTGTTTTATTCGATGCATTTAACATCATGACAGTTGAAAATAATCTAAAATAGGCATTACCTTGACTGGTTTACTTTGCTCTCCTTCAAAGATGGCATAATCTTCCTTCAGTCTGTGACAAACACCAGTGAGACAGACGGACTGATGCAAGGACATGGGATCCCACACGAGCTCCACAATGGCTGAGCAAACAATGATATAAGCCCAATGTGACACATTTGTAGACGTAGATGTATAAGACAGAGGAAGTGTCTGTTAGGCTTATTTATACGCTACTGTGAAATTATTCCCCTCACAATTATCCAGAAATTATTTTAAAGGACAATTTCAGAAGAATGTTATACCTATTAGTTTAGGAAGGAGAGTCCTCTCAATGATATTTGACAGAGTTTGTCTATCTGTTTGCTCCAGCTCCTCGTGATCATGTCCGTGACAGAAATTCTCCGCTGCAGTAAACCACGGCAGGTTCTCAAAATCCCCACTGACATCCTGAGACAAACAAAAATCATGTTACCGTTATGTATCACCGAAATAACAACCTGCATCAAAGGGTGGACATAAAAACAGGGATAGGACGCCATAAATCAACTAAACTAAAACTAAAAATAGTTTATGAGAATGTAGATCAATGTAGAATATTATACAAAAGTGCAAAGCCTAAGATGGAAGATGAAACACACTTAATAAAACAAAATAAAGGTGGAAACTAGAATACAGCAATGCATCAGATTTAAAACGACACACCTTTCTTAGTATCTCAACTTGCTGCAGCCACATGTGCACCTAATTTCCAAACAGACATACCCTCACCACTCAACTTGATGACAGAGAGACGAACATCAAACTTCCTAAAACCCTCATGAAATCATGATGCAGTGTAATTACATGCATGGCTATACCACTTCTCTGTGACTGCTTGTGTCCACATGTTTACATACCTTCAGTGGGTTCCAGGCCAAAAGCTGATGCCTGATGATGGGGTTCAGCAGCTTGGGCAGACACAGAGAGATGTAGGCACTGTGGTACGAGTCAGAGTAGCACTGTCTCCACTCTTTAAACCGCAACAGGATCTTTTTCACATCACAGAAGTCATCCTGAACATCAGAGAACACCGCCTGGGACCTTGACAGGATATCAGCTGCAGAGGGCGCAAAGAGGGCTAAGAAAAGTTTGCAAGAATGACCTGAATTATTGAACTAAGTGCTGTAGCTGGCATCATCTCACCTGTCTTCTTCTGCAGCTGCTCTTCCTCTTCTGCTGATGGCTGCGTGTCTTCAGGTATATCAATGTCTTTTGGTGCAATTCCTGGTTCACTGAAACATGGAAGACATACATGTCACATAACTGAGCAAAAGCCGTTACAAAGCATCTGAATACACTTTGCTAGTCCATTCACCATGTTTTAGCATGCAGGGAAAATATTTTTTTTTTTAATACATTAAATATAATGAAAAAAGCATGTTTTAAAACAGGACATCTTTTCACTCACCAATGAGTCTCTGTTCCATTTGTTGGCTTAGAGCTCTGCTCCGCTTTGCCATCTAAAAATGCAGGATGAGATCTGAGTTTAAATAAAAAACTCTTCATAGATAACTACTTTGAATTACTTCATTTAACATTTCCACCATATAAATGCATTATCATTATTTGGTTATAGTCAAAACAAATCAAAGAGTTCATTCCAAAATGCTTCTCAGATAAAACACTATGACAAAAATACTAATGCTAGTGAAATTACCACACTTCTGAAAGGGTAGATTGTCAAAATATCTATAAAAAATGTTTTCTGGTAGTCTGACTTGGAACAGTGTTATTCTCAACAACAGAAGAGCTTTATTCTTACACACTAAATTTTGTGAGAAGCATTGAAATAACAGGACTAATTTTGACACCACACAACAGTAATGTTTCCAGTTTAATCGGAAAGAACACATGAACACACACACAGATGTCACTCACAGCTGAGATGCTGCAAGCGGTCAGCCTCCTGCCTCACATCCTGTCGTCTCTGTGTCAACAGCGCCTCCATTTGGTCAGATAGTAGAGTGTGCAGTTCCAGCTCCAGTGTGTTGACCTCGACGATCTGTAGTCAGAAAATAACATTAGGGAAAAAAACTTACAATCAGATGACCTCCAGAGAAAAAGTATTACAAGGTTGTTTTCATTTTATGTTTTTGTCTTCTAAGAGCTTCAGTTGTTGAGAGGAAGAGAGATGAAACAGAGCTTTTAAGGGAGACAAAAATAGCTTCTAAATCTACTTTTGGGCTATTCCACCTTCTGACAAACATTCTATAATCACCATTACTATTTGGCCTTCACTGAGGATTTTGCTGAAAAAAAACAGGGAACAGCTATATAAATTTCTGACCTTTTCACGCAGGCACTCCACTAGGTTATGAACATACAGGGTCATAGCTCTGTAAAACCTCAGCTGAAGCTCAGAAGAACTTTCCTCCAGCGTTTCTGCTGAGGATCTAGCACTGTCAACATCCATCTCCATCCTCCTTAGGTCTGCCTGTCGAGCTCTGTGCACCTCTTTCAATGAGTCCAGTCTGAAACCAAAATAAATACTTGTAGATCAAAAATGAAAACATTTTGGAAAGCTTGGAAGTGTAATGAGGGTGTACGTGCATGTAAGCTAGGACACACACACTCTCTCTCACACACAATAATGAAAAAAGATCCAGGTTACTGTACTGACGAAACTGACAACTTTTTGTTAATTTTTGTCCCTTTTTAAAATGTTTCAACAACACTACAACAAATATAGTATAAGAATTGCATCAAATCACCGAAAACCCAGGTGTAAATGTCCACAAGAAATATAAAGTCAAGTCAAACTCACTTTGCAGCGATTCTCCTCTTGACCATTGAAACGGTGACAGATGGAAGATCAGGGACGCTGATCCCAGGTTTCTTCTTTTGCCTTCGTGTGTCTTTCCTGCTGCTGCTATAGCTGCTGGATTCACTACCAGATGGGCTCTGAGGGGGGAAAAAGGGATCTACTATAAATCTGCAGTACACAGGATACTCAGTGTCTGTAAAAAAATGTTCACTTCTTTGAATGTTTTTAATCACGTTCATAAATGGAACCAGGGTAAAATATAATTTGGCTGTTTTAGCAAGAATTTACAAAAAAAATGTCTTTAATGTCAATGTGAAAACACATAGGCGTAATGTCAAATTAAGAGTGCCATATAAAACAAGTCATACTATAAATATTCACACATTTGAGTGACTGACCACATTCAACAGAGGCTGAGTCAACCAGCACAAGTAGTCTTAATATGTTTGAAATAGATATCAAGTCAGGGCAGCTGTACCATAAACATATCTAACAGTAGCATACACACGCCTGGACCTGGAAGATCCAGTCAATGCGTGATAACTACTCCTGGCAACAATTGCAGCATGAAGACAAGAGAACACTCCATGCACCAGCTAGTTGTCTGTGACCTGATGAAGCTTTTTGGCTATCAGACTCGATGCCATATTTGGGGAACATGCCAAAGGGGTGAATATGTATTATAGGCACCATATTTCTCTTTTTGTACACCTAACTTCCAACACAACACGGACATGTCACCTCCAGAAGTTCTCAGTTGACACAGCCATCGTCAGGCGAGTGTCATATGGGGATGATCTGGAGTACAGGGAGGTGGCTTCATCAGCTAGTGTGGACAGAACCATCTCTACATTAATGCCAGCCAAACAAAAGTTACTGTAATTGACTTCTGCAGGAGTGTGACACGAAGCTCCCTGGTGTGCATCCAGGGTCTGGACATAGAGACTGTACGGGAGTACAGACACCTGGGTGTTCATCTAAACAATAAAGTGGACTGGACACACAACACAAAGGCCAAAGTCGCTTCCACTGGCTGAGGAGGCTGAGGCCCTCTGGTGTGTGCATGACTCTGTTGACGATCATTCATGACTTGTAGTAGCGTCAGTGATCCTCTAGGCAGTGGCCTGCTAGGGCTGTAGGACCTTATTGAGGCACAGAAAGAGACTGGTCAAGAAGACCAAATCGGTCTTCTAGAGTCTATCAAGGAGGTGAGGAAGAAGAGGGTGTTGGCGATTAACTATAT
>JAPTHA010000018.1:10552199-10564050 GCA_029814585.1 Gymnapogon annona | reverse complement strand
TATGGTAAATGGATTGCACTTAAACACTTTTCTATACACTTACAGCACCCAAAGTGCTTTACCAAGGCCTCACATTCACCCATTCACACACCAGTGGCTGCGAAGTGCTGCCAGGCTCCACTTGGAGCCGTGCGACTAGCTTTGGAGGAGCTAAGAAGAAATGCTGAGGCCAGTCCTGTAAATGTGGAGGCAGCTTCAGAGAAACAATACACCTTTTTTATTGCATGTTTAGAGGATGTTTTGTTTATTGCTGTGGTTTATGTTTGTTTGGCTGTTTGTTTGCTGCTGTGCGAAACAAAATTTCTCCTTATGACACATTAAAAGCCTATAGCAGGGGTGTCAAACTCATTTCACTTCAGGGGCCACATTCGGGTAAATTTGATCTGAAGTGGATCGAACCAGTAAAATAAACCCACAATAATATGGAAATAATGTCAACTCCAACTTTATGTTTTAGAGTGAAAAATAGTAAAATAACATGATGAAAATGTTTATATTCAAACACTATTATTATTATTACTATCACTAATTTCCCAGAGGAACCTTCCCGAGGGATTAATAAAGTTCTATCTATCTTTCTATCTGTCTGTCTGTCTGTCTGTCTACTATCCTTTAAAGCAAAATGAATAAACATGAACAAACTGAAAAGATAAGTGTAATTGTAACAATATTTTTGCTCCAGTTTATCATTTACCAGCAGAATATTGTTAAAATAGCACCGAGTTGTCTTTAGTCTGGAAGTCACTCAGTAACTCTTCAGGTTGTTCATGTTTGTTCAAGATATTCACTTTTTTTTGCCAAATTAGACTTTGTTTTACTTCAAATGGATGGAAACATTTGGAGTATTTATACATTATTATGGTATTTGATCTGGTCTGACCCACCTGAGATTGGTCTGAATGTGGAACCTGAACTGATATTGTTCATATCTTCAGTGTCGTTTTATTCGTTGCACATATTCACCTCAAGGGCCAAACTGGACCGTTTGGAGGTCCGGATTTGGCCCCCGGGCTGCATGTTTGACACCTGTGGCCTATAGTATTGTATACATAGTTGGAGACAACTGGTCATTAAAATGTGACAAAATTTCCAAGATAGAAAATATATTACATAATAATATATGGATTAATAAATGAAATAAATAAAAAGTAGACAGCACAGTAAAGCTATTACGACAAAGGTAAATATGAAGAAAAATAGGGAATAAAAGGAAGCACAAAGAAGACAGAAAGGTCAATCTCTCTGACCTGTTGTCCTGTTCGTCTCTTCACTCCCTTTTCAATTTGTGTTTCCTCCCAGAATTCTCGGTCCTCATCAGACCCAGACAGACTGCCATCACTATCTCCTAGATGTAATAAACACATAGGATGTACATGAGGTCCACAACCTAAGGAACAAGTATTGAAGAAAACACATCCCTATTTAGACCAGTTAAACTGAATCCTGTTGTATTTCACATTTTTTATTTACCACTACTTACAAAAGTGGTTGTTTTAAACCCAAAATTGCTCCTTACTGATATTTCAATGAATATCAGTGATACGACAATACCAGCTTGACTCAGAACACCGTTCTTTTACTATCTGTTCTTTTCTTTCTCTTTTTCACCCCTCAATCATCAATCACTTGTAGTTTTTCAGCCTCTTTCTACCTTGTTTGTTGACACAATATTCCCATGTTCTTACCAAGTTTCTCAGCAATCCTCTCCTTGATGCTTTTCTGTCGTGGGGCAAACTCAATTCTTTTCTCATAATCATCAAACTCATCATCATCATCATCATCATCAACTCTGTCCTCATCCTCCCTGCTTGAACGTTGTGGAGTGCTGCCAGAGGAGCTTCTGCCATCTGTATCCAAAGAAATAAATTCTTTTTGTGCTCGAGCTGCACGACGCTGCCATTTAGCTGCTTCAATCTCTTTGGCCTTTGGAATAGTTACTAGATGAAAAAAAAACAAATCCACAAACACGTACTTGAATGAAAAGAAATCAACATCCACAAGTGCACATTTGGTTTATGCTGTAGTTTACGTCTGATAATAGCTGATTTACCACACCGAAATACATACAAATGCAAATACCTGGCCTTGAAGCAGAGCAGCTAGATCCTGAACTAGATGAGGGAGAACAGGCTTCAACTTTTTTATCATCATCATCAGAATCCTCAACACAATCATCATCATCATCATCATCGTCGTCGTCGTCATCATCATCATCAGAATCCTCAACAGTAGAATCATGATCATCACGGTGGAGAGGACTGGGTGAAGCCTTGCTGCTGGTATCTTCCCTCTGAAAAAGAGATGGTTGGACACCTCTCCTATCTGCAACTGTGAGAAAGAACAAATATCTGAGATGTATGAAAATATAAAGAAATAATGATCCTGGTGCTGATTATTATAGACAGCAGAATTATCTTATCAATAATATGATTATACCAGTGTAAAAATTGAAATTTCCAACATCTTTTCATTTTTATCTTCAGTGACAAACCGATGAAAGGTTTTAATTATTAATCCTTCTTACATTTTTTTAACCTCTGTTTTATTTATTTGAGTTATGTTTAGTTACATCTGTGGCAGTTTCATGCAGGACTGAAAAACCCCTGGATAGACACATTTATTATATATTGATGCCACACGGTAGCAAAAATGTCAGCAAGAAAACGACATTTTTGAGAGTTTTGAGTTTTTACAAATAAAAGGTTCTTCTTCCTTGCTTTTCTTTTGTTGGGGTACGATTTATTACAAAGCCATTGTTAATCCAACTACATCAGCTTAATAAATTGAACACTTAGGCGATTGAGTACATTTATCAATTTTTATATCACACAAGTGATATTAATAGTAGAACCATGTATCATCCGGTAAAATGTAGGTGTGCACAATGATGAATTTGTGTCCAGATGGTGAATACAAAGCTCATGACTCGAGTAGGATCAAACAAGTACCTACCAGTCTTGGGAGAGGTCTTCACATGTGAAACCTCTTTCCTCTTGAACTGGAACATCACAGCTTTCTCAGATGACTTTTTTAGCATAAACTCTGTTTCCCCTGCTTTGGGAGTAAACAGAAAAAAAGATATACATAATAAGAATAATAATAACAGTGTAACAGACATTTACATAACGCAAACACTGCTTTCTAAAACGTATTCTCGAGATTTCTGTAAACCTGTCTGGAAAAACATCTGAGCACATCTTAAGGACAATGATTTTGCTCATCAAGTTGCCATGACTGTCATAAAGCTAGTTGAACCTGTCGTCGACTAAACGTTTTATTGGGCTCCATCTTTAACAAAAACCCCACGACGAACTGAAGAAACATACCTTCTTCAGAGAAACTGAGTACAGCGTTTGTTTTCTTTCCCCCTGCATCTCGGACTTTCTTCTCGGCTGTGAGCTCCAGCGTCTCCTCATCCACCTTATGAGTGCTGTCCGCTTTAGGAGGCGTCGTCTCCCGCTTGGAGCTGCATGAAATGCCGCGGGTCTGAGACACTTTGAACGGCTTGTTTACACCAGCCGCTACTCTCTCGTTCTCCTCCACAGTTCCACTGTTTTTCTGCTCATCCTCTTCATCGCTGGAGTTGTCCTTCCTTTGCCGAAAATTTCGCCTTGGCTTTTTATTAAACATTTCTCAACTCGACAGCCTAGAAGAAGTAAACCGAAATACGATATGTCGAAAAGTGCTTCAATGAGTCGTAAATGTAAAGTAAAGTCAGCGCAGTGCATTGTGGGCCATGTAGTAAGAGAATTGGATCTTGTAAGAAACCTTAAACTTTTTGCAGTCATTTGCATGCATTATAAAGGTACTCTGTATTTTCGCATACTTTAAAACATATTACTTGTAAAATGTTTAGCTATTATAGTATTGGACAGACGTAGCTAGTATTAGGGAGAAATAAATTATTCATGGACGGCACAGGTGGTTTTCTGTGGTAACACTGAGACGAAATTGGTTTAGCTTCCAGTGTATATGTGATATAATTGTTATACACCATTTTCTAGGTATGAGATAAAAAATAAAAGGTACAAATGTGGCGCGGGTGCTTCTTGTGGTACTACAATTATAGAGTTAAAATTGGGTGGCTTTAACTTTTATACAGGTTATTACTAGCTACTACTAATATGTGGATATGAGATTCAAGGTGTCGAGTGCATATGTAAAGGAAAATATCGTATGTTGGTGCTGTTCCGTATCTTTTCCCCTCACTTCTCCCATGAATTGTTTTCCTTCTCCATCTGTTCATCTTTTATTCCTCCCTGACCCCGTGTCTCTCCTCCCACTCGGCGTGGACGTTAACGAACGGACCCAAGAGCCACACAGCTCCGATCACTCGTCGTCAGCCATGTTGTTGGTGTGACACACTGAGCTGTCAGCAACAGGTCCTTAGAGGAGGAACGCTGCTAGAACTTTCACATTTCTCCAACAACTGCCGCTCTCCTAGGATTCTAAAACTCTTTAAGTCTTCCCTGGAAGTTGTCCTGAAGCGGTAGATGATAACGTGAGCACCGAGAAAAGTTGGACGTTGATGTTTTTTTGGTCGAGGCGAAAGAGGTACGCAGACGAAACTGCTTATCTAAGCATGAGTGTAAGTTTGATATGGTCCTGGTAATGTTTCTAAACATAGTTTATTTGCCTTATTTTAGCCTTCAGTCATTAACCTCCTCTGTGATTGTTTGCTTACTTGTTCTTTTTTTAATTTCGGAGTGTTGAATGAACGCACACAGAGGAATGGTGCTCTCCGATCTGTAAAGAAGCTGTGATGTGAATTAGCTAGCTGAGTTATAATTGTACAAATGAGATTTTTGTATTGATACAGACGACTTGTGCTTATTTAACCAAAAACGTTTAAAGAGGAAAGCTATACAAGGCAGAGAATGCTGGAAAGTGTCTTAAATTCCTCTCGGTCCAAACGAGTTGAGCAGGTTGCAGGATTGAGCCTGGCTGGTGACAAGTGATCAGTGAATGTTACTTTATCATTTTATCTGACTGACAGAAGAAGATAAAACATACTTTACGCATTTAGCGTCAGTGGTATATTTCCTTTAATTTAACATTTTATTTTAGGTCACCCTAATAGTTGTGGTGCTGTCCAAACTGAGGGGACTACTGGCGTTCAAACCTGGAAAAACAAAACTGCTAATAGTTTCACTCGCTACGTTTTGCAACATTTAGAGCTGCAATAAGTAATGTTGATTCAGTTCACACAATCTGTCTGCATACACTTTGATTCTCCGCTATACATTTTAGTTAAGTAACTAAAAAGCATTCGGTTTTAGCAAGATGTAGTTCTGCACCTGTGATTGATACCTCAGCAGTTTAGGATTGGTCGCCGGTGGTTTCGTAAAATAAGCGATCCGAACACATTACATTAAGAGAGTTGATAGAGTTGATATTATGAATTGACCCAATTAAATGAAAATCTGAATAATATTAGTGCTTAATGTTTTAAGGCTGATGCTTAAAAGTAGAAGTAATGTTGATTGCAGTTGGCCGTAAACTGAGACTGAAAACCAGCTCCTGCTGATCTGAAAGCGTTTGCCCTTAGAAATAAATCATATATTTATTGTGAATGAATATTTTTAGCATAGACTTCACTTTGACAGTTCCTCAGAAGATGCATGGAGGATCTGTTTAAAGAGGAGAAGAAGGCAATTACTTATCGTTATTGAGCCAGTGGGTGTTACTTTGTATATATGTGTCCATGTGGCAGTTGGTACCTTTAGGTTACATGAATGGTCATTAATTATGGCTACAAATATTACTTATTTGCATTGTCAATTACTTTCTCAGTCAATTGACTGATTTCCTCATCTTAAAAAATAACACTGGATTTCAAATGATATTCTCAAATGTCTTGTTTGACTGAAATGTCTGTATTCTCCTGCTGCAGAGTAAAGAAGCCAAAATATTCACTTTGGAGTGAGAGCGACTTGCCCTTTGGAATCAGTCCCTATTGTAATCAGTGAACTTTGGATTTTTTTTCTTAAAATGTAATTCAAACACATTTTTTTATGGATTCGGCAGTTAACTAGTAATCGATCAGTCATTGCTTTTGTAGTCATAGCCATGGCTTGTTACTGAACATATGTGATTGGTAATAGGCTAACTCCTTTTTTCTCCTCTGAAATTAAGAAATTCTGGAGAAAGAAACAGGGCTTAATGTTCCCGTCTTCAGGGTAGGGCAGTGGCTCCTGTGAATTGATCATTCATTATTGTTATTATCATTAGATATGTCTATGTAATTGCTAAATATGTCTGTTATGTACATGGGACTTTCTTAAAATGTTAAATAATATTTTATTCTCCTTATAATACTTTAACTGAAACTTTTGTAATGATAAAACAAACTGTACAGCTGGACTATTCCTGTTCTAACAAAAGTTAATATTAAAAATATTTTATCAGATGTATGGATAAATCAGGGTGGGACAAAGCACAGTAAATCAGGGAGAGGCACACCTTGCCTCTTGAGAAAATAAAACAGTAGTGCAAACAGTACCAGTTATATCAAATCTGACTTGCTACAAGACGCATGTTCAGCACTTATAATATGACTTTAAGACTTAGATGGGCATTTGACACCTACATTTGATACCTCCAGCCGAAGATGGTCTGTAAAATTAAAATGACTCCGATTCAATAATCGAAGAATTAACAGCAAAGGGAGAGAGAATGACTGATAGGGTAGGAAGTTTAATTGTGATTTTTACTGTACAGAGCCAAACACAGACAGAGATTGAGTCACAAGGCAGAAATGGTGTTATAGTTGGAGTTGATGTCATTGAAGTGAGGTCAGTGGCTGATGCGGCTCCAAATCAATGATTTCTTAGAACAACTCTGGTCAGCTGGGCAGTGCTTTGTTTCTGAGCTGTGATGGGATGAGGACAGGCTGCGGTCACACAACTAGTAGGGTGTAGGTGGAGGACAGGCACTAATAATGACACAGAAAAAACAAGTAAAAGAAAATGAACTATCCAAATAACATCCTGGGTATGAGGAAATCCAGAAGAAAAGGTTATAGCTGTGTTTCTTTACTTAATCTCATCAGTCTCCATCTGGGTCCTATGTTACTTTTTTTCAGGGAAAGATATGTGTCGGCACAGTATTAAGTACACTGGACCTAGATGCACTGTGACAGAGATGCAGGATGTAAATAACTGTCTGGAGTAGTCAAGGTCAGGGACAACATGGCTATTTATCCAACACATTTCATTGTTGGGTATGTCAGGTGACAGACAGTATGGAGCTTTATTTCAACAGGGGCTGTTGAATGGGAAGCAGGTGAGATCTATACAACGTAGAAAAGAAAAGAATGAGCATGATTAGTAAATTGCCCCAACGCTAAGACTCATCATATACGTGTTGTCCTTTGATTACTGTTATTCCAACGACAGAAGCAGTAACAGTGCTGCAGTCGCAGTTGTCAACATCGGTTTGAGTGTTGTCAGGGTATTTAAATATGAGGTAAACAGCCTGTGTACATGTCCCAACATGAATCATGTGTATTAGACTTAATCTGCATTCTATTCATGGGACAGACAGTAAGTCGTGATACAGTAGGTTTGAGCATATTACAAGGTGTTGTGTACAACTATTTCATATATTGTTTACTCCTCATAATTAGTCAATAAACTCATTCTCTGAAAGAGTGCAGGAGTGGATAAAATAGATTGGTAGGTACATAGACAAGTAAAACAAAAAAGCTAATCATTTGACTCTTGAAGTTGAAAACATGGCTGCATCTAGCATCACTCACCACTTATGTTTGACACCTTGTATTGATTAACTAAATCTGTGTTTTGAAGGGTTAGGGTTATGACTAGGGAGGTGATTTTCAGTGGTTCCAGTGCTCTGTAGGTCCATTGGACTCGCATGCAAATGGTTATCTAAAATTTTAAACTTTTGGTGACAGGTCAGGATATTACTCGTATCTTTCCTTCTGTGGAAAATGAGTGTGAAGTAAACACGGCCTGAAGAGTACTCAGTTTTCACCAGTTTTTAACAGGGCCCATATGAAGTAAAAAAAAAAACACGATCAGTGTTTTGAGTGAATGATCATTGTATGCAGGCCCTGGTGCAGATTCTTCCTCAGTGGATTTATCGCGAAATACAACCAGACTTTGTTGTCCCCCTTCGGTTCACTCAGCATCTACTTAGACAGGGACCACTTGTGTTTGTGTGTGCATGTGAAAGGCTTGGATTTGCATGAGGTTTTGTAAAGACAGATGGTTATGGAGTCCACCACTGGAGTCACTTGTTCAGTAGGTCAGTTGCTTAGGCAGAAATCCAGACAGGAAAACCTGGACTGGTCTCAGACTGTGGAAACAGTAAACCTCAGAGCTGCCAATCTATCAGTCTACTGCTATCTTTCATTTATTCATTATAATTCCCGCAGTGTTACATTACCGATGGTTACATTACAAGACCAGAGTTAAGTGTTAGAACAACCACACTTACAACAGGAAAGGCCCCATGGTCCTGCTGTTCCTTCCCTGTCTAAACTCTGTTCCTTCTGATGGTTATCCGAAATGTAAGGTGGTTGTGCTTTTCCCACAACCTGCCTAAGTTTCTTTAAAATTAGTTCACTGGTTAATTCTGTACTAACAGAAGTAACAAAGTAATAAAAAATTGTGGTGAAGGCAATATTTACCAAAATAATTATTCTTAGGTATTTGATTATGAAGTATTTGAATATTTATTTATTTTTGAGTTCATAAAAGTCATTTTGCCAGTATAGCATCAGTTTGGAATTTGCATCCAGTACAAATGCAGTGATGGCCATCTCTTGTTGTTAATGAATAGTGAAGAAACTGAGGTCGTGAAGGATAAAGGAGACTAGTCGAGGAGGAGGAGACTGAGAAAGCGACAGATGGCAGGCATGCTGATCTCTGGCCTTCAGTCACATAGAAACTACACACTGTCACTCTCATTCATTGTCTTTTCCAAGTCCTATTTACCTAGTCCATATTATGAGCCTCAAATGGCTTAGTGTACAAACGTTACAACACCAACCACCATCAACCTCTAAAGGTGGGACATTTTTGTCTGGATTCTCATTCTAAGTCCTACAGTATTTTCTGGAACATCAAAACTTTGTTCAAAAAAATCACTTCCTGTCACCTGACCCAAGACCGGGAAATGCTTGTTTCTGTGTTAGCAGACAGGAAGTGCTGAGCAGAATGATTGGAATTTCTCTCCTCCTTTTCCTCCTCTGACGTTATCATGTGAGTGTTACTGACTGATTGGAGGGATAAAGTGAAAAAAATCTATTTCTCACAGTGTCTCTACGTGTGCATTAATAAAATATAAAATGCATTTTTAATGGCTGGCAAACCATCAAATTTAAATGTAAGGGTAAATTTAATCTGCTCATTCCAGCTTTAATAAACACAGAGATGCTTTAAAAATTCTTCAGTAGTTCAGTCTTCAACTGAGAGGCTTTCTGTTGTCTGTGCTCCAAAAGCAAAGGGTCACTATTCATCCCACAGCAGAAAACTGTTTGAAATCTAAACAAATCCATTTTGTAGGGGCTGTATTTCAGAAAGCAGAACAGTGCAGCAGTCAGTACTGAAGCCAGTATGAAATGGACTGAGGTCAGACCACTGCACTCCGCTACCAACAGCATTAAAGAACTGTTTCATACTGGAAATTGGTCATATTCGCCAACAAGGGAAGAAAACTCAGAATTAAAAAGAAACAAGCCCCATCTGATTCTTAAAACAGGTCTTGTTTTAAAACGTGTTCATTCTGGAATTGCATGACTCAACGAGAAGAGTGTAAAAGGGTGATGCGACACAAGAATGTGAAAACAGGTTTTGCAAAATGGGTTTTCAAGTGTATAAATTAACCATAATTAAGAGTGTGTCATCAAACTACAGAATATACACTCAAGTGTTCTAAGTGTGGTAGTGTAATCTGCCATGGTATTACAATCTATCAGGTCAACATGATCATGTTTGTAGCATCACAGTCTGTAAAAGTCTTTTCAGGAGCTCAGAAAACATGCCTATATTCAGCTTTGTGTGTGTGTTTTGCACTGAATCCAACAGGGTTGTAATGAGTTTATTTAACTCAAAAGAGAGAGCATTTTTAACTTTAACCCACAAAAAAAAAAAATCAAAGATTCAGCATCAGTATATAGATTTCATTAGTCATCTGAAAAGTAACCAAAGTTATAAATGCCATAGAGAGGAGTTCTCACATAAATCTGCATAAGACAGAATACCTACTGTAAAATCTGATACCTCGAATCCATAGTTTGGGTGTGATATTTGATAAAAGCCCCGAGTTGCGTTGCAACCCTGGTAATACAGTATGTCTCTGACTACTGTAGATTAACACTGTTCAAGCAGTAGATGCACAAAGACTAGATTAGGAAAACGCTTTTAAGTTGTTATTGCATACATACACTACCCATGTTGAGTGAGTGACAGGGCTGCCTTAACTGTTATCAGGTGCTTCTGTATCTGCTGAACAGTGAATATAAATGCCTTCTTATGTGTGTTTATCAGTGAAGCTTGTTTAGAATGTTTTGAACGGGTTCTGGCCATTACAGTGTCAGTGTGGATAGTGTTGGAATGTTTCCCAGAATGTTTAAAAGGTTTGGGATACAGCCAGCATGCTCTTGACTGAAGAGAACAGGGGAAGCTCTGTGTGACTCTGCTGACTGACCAGAATCTGTTTCTTTCTCTCAGCTTTTCTGTCTCCCGCTCTGCTCTGTGACAGTGCTGTCTCGTCTTAGCTGCAGTATTGACTGACTGACTGGGCTGTGACTGTGTGTTTTGCAGATGGCTGCGAGCAGTAGCTGAGGACGCCGCTGGGAGTTCCCCCCCCTTCTGTCTCTGCTAACTGCAAATATGAATGGTAAGACCACCGCAGTGTGTGTGAGTGGACGTGTAAAAGATGAGATAATATTGAGAGGGATGTGTGAAGAGTGTTGTTGGAGTTTTACAGTGTTAGTTGTAATAATTCCCAGTGTGATGAGTGCGTGTGGCTGCATCTGCATCCCTCCTGTTACAGTAACTTATCTCTGTCAATTTGCCTGTGAGTGCGATGTGTTTCATAAAAACTCAAATTTGTCAGTCATTAGAAATGGTTTAATTTATGCAGGGTTTATTTTATTTACCTATCAACTAAAACAGTCATTGTTTAGTTTCCGTGTATTGCTTTTAATTTTTCTCTTATTGTGGAAGAAACATATCTTCATCTTATGCCTTTTGAATGTTCAACCTATTGATTTCAGAAATACTCCATCATTTGGCAAGTGTTTGTCGTACCCTAATCATAATAATAATAATAATTCTCTAGTTTGTCCTGTGAGCCAAACATCGTTTTTTAAACCTAGGGAATAAAATACTGATTTCATCTTTAATAATGATGTGAACAAATTGCATTTTCTAAGCTAGCAATACTTTTGTCCATATCCCTCGACAAATATGGAAAAAAATGTCCATGTGGGACCATGTGTCCATGTGGGTCCGTGTGGGAATGTTTGGACTATAAACGACGATGATGATGATGAAATATGGGGGGGGGGGGACATTGAAAGCAACATTACAGCATGTGTGTCTTCTTTTCCTTTTGGCTTTCCCCTTCAGGGGTCACCACAGCCAATCACTTGCCTCCATCTAACCTGTCTTCTGAATCCTTTACTCTCACACCAACTACCTCCATATCCTCTTTCGCTACGTCCATAAACCTCCTGTTTGGTCTTCCTCTAGGCCTCCTGCCTGACACTTCAAAATTCGGCATCCTTCTGCCTATATATTCATTCTCTCTCCTCTGGACATGTCCAAACCATCTCAGCCTGGCCTCTCTGACCTTATCTCCAAAACCTCTAACATGTGCT
>JAPTHA010000018.1:10538737-10549096 GCA_029814585.1 Gymnapogon annona | reverse complement strand
GGAGGCGCCTGTACCTCTTTCCTGAGGGCAGGAGGCTGAACAGACTGTGGGCAGGGTGACTTGCATCATTGACAATTGAGGCAAGTCACCCTGGGAGGGGTGACTTGGGAAGGCACTCTGTCATCATGACAGAGTGCCTTCCCATTCTTCATCCTCTTCATTGCCCTCCTCACTTCATCTTTTCTCATCTTTGTTACTTCCTGGTCCACAACAGTCACCTCTTCTACTCTTCGTTCCCCATCATTTTCTTGTCTGATCTCAGAAGCTAAAAGATAGCAGCATGAGTGTGTGTTGTGAAATTCCACTCAGTGATTTCACCGACACCAAACACCAAATCTATAGGGACTGTTTTGTTATAAGGAAGTGGCCTGTCTTTTCACTGTTTGTGCTGATTGACTGTATAAACATGGATGTTTAGCCAGCCTTGACTGACTAAATATTGGTCCAAGTATTTGTCTGTTCTAGCCTCTGCCTGAAAAAGGCAGCAGCGTCATTATCACTTTGCCAATAAAATCCCATCATCTGATTACCACCAACACTGGTCTATGTATGTATTATGTATTGCTTGGATGATAATGGTGTATTCTTATTCATTTCTTCTATGCAGGGTGCCATGATAATTGGGGTGACTTTAACAGAACCCTTGATCCAAAACCTGACCACTCCTTAGGCATAGAGCTAAACCCATGCAGGAAGCAGGAAAATAACTCAAAAATTTATGCAGGATCTTGGCCTAATTGATATTTGGAGAGTTGAAAACCCTGCAAAGAAGCAATTCTCGTCATTCTTGTCATGTAATTTCTAATGATGCTCCTAATGATAGTAGTTGCTTAAACAAGGGTATTGTCATTTCTGACCATGCTCTACTTCTGCTTTAATACTCAGTTACAACTCTCTGGCACCTAAAACCACAGTGGTTGCATAATCTTGACTGTGTAGGGCAAAATATTGATGACAGTTTTCAATTAAACATAATAGAAACATCTTTCAAAGCTTTTATTAGTGGTCACATGATGGAATATACAAGAAATAAATCTGTACATCTATAAATATGGCACTATCTACTCTTAGCCTTGTAGAAGAAATAGCAGAAAAATCTACACTTCAAGAGGGGATTGACTTAAGAGTTCTATGCTATAATTATGGATGGTCTTGGTTTCTTTGGATCATGAAAGATTGGTATGATGTGAGGAGCTAAATTCTGTAATCCCAATGAGGATTGGAAAACGATTTGTTTAAAATGTCAAACATAAACAATAAATACTCATTTTAAATTACTTCACTACAAATGGATAATGAATATATGCAACAACAACTCACCTAAAAAAAATTGTCCACAAATCCAGGCATTATGGAGTGAAGTCATAGATATGATTTCACATGCCACATAAAACAACAGACGACAAACTGTGTATTTGTCATATTTACCTTGTAAATTGTAATCTTAACAGGGCAAAGAAATGTGTGATTACTTTTTGCATGTTACAAGCGAAATATACCATAGACAATCCACTAGCAAACCAAGCATTGGTGTGTGGCTTGCAGGATTGTCACACTCTCTAGCATTGGAAAAACACACTTTTACATTAAAAGGCTAAATTTGTCATCTTTGACATATCATCTTTGATATGTGGAGATCTTAGATGACGTTCTTACGGGGCAAGCATTGAAGGCATGTTCTCCTCAATTGTCAACCATTAACACGTGAGTTATCTATTTAGTATCTGTCTGTTTGTCTGTGCCTTGTTTTATTCGAAATGCTGTTTGCTTGACTAAGTTGGGTTAACTTTTGGATCTCTTGGGACTTTTATGGATGATTTATATTTTGGACTGCCAAATTTGACGTTTCTTTTTTAACCTTGTCCTATACATCTCATTGAAGATGAACCTTACTGTGATAGTTCTGTTCTTCACCTTGCATTCTATGTTGTAATGTGATTCTTTTCTTTGAAGACTTGGCATTGGCCTTCGTCTAATTCGTTTGAGTATATGTGAAACTGATCCCTTAAAAATTGTTTGTTTCGTGAAGCATTCATTTGTATGAAAGATTTGTTCAAGGGTCTTTAAATTGGTCTGTCTGTATCTACTCCTGTTTGTTGAAAGTCATATAAACCTTTCCATTATACCTCTTTCTCCTTATCAATGTCTTTTCATCTTTTCCTCTAGGGGGTCTGAGTGTATGGGCTGTTTCTCCAGAGGAGAGGGACAAACATGACCAAAAGTTTGACACGCTCTCTCCTATAATGGGTTATATATCAGGTAAAAACATTGATGTTATTATCCATTAATGTCAGTTAAAATAGCAAGGAAGTCACTGAGAATGATGCACATCAATCAACAGCCCATTCTTACACAAGTACATCTAAGTAACTCATAAATACAGCAATACTGTTGAAGCATGTTTTTTTTAACCAAATAAAAAAACGCGCAGATTATTATTTCTTTCCTCTTTGCCTTTTTATAGGGGAACAGGCAAGGAAGTTTTTCATCCAGTCTGGGCTGCCTGCCTCAGTTTTGGCTGAGATATGGTATGAAGCAAACACACTCTCCTGTTCACAGTGATCTGTCCTTTCAGATTTTATAGGTATGGGTTTTTGGCAGCATTCACTAAATTTTTTTACACTCTTTTTCTCTGACTCTCAGGGCCTTGGCTGATATGAACAAAGATGGGAAAATGGACAGGCTGGAGTTTTCTATTGCCATGAAGCTCATAAAGCTAAAACTGCAGGGTACACCTCTTCCATCTGCGCTGCCAATCATTATGAAGCAGCCCCCTGTTCGGGCCCCCAGCCTCCAAGCCCCCACTTCAACAATGACTGGCTCTCCTTATGGTACAGGTATGCTTACTTTTTGTATCCCAATGAAAGTAGCAAAATCAAAAACAAAATACCAGAGGTAAGGACAGGCACAGAGGTCAACACATGAATAAAATGTTGTTTGTGTGTCATTTTGACTATCACGTCATCTCTGTTGGTTATGTAATGTGTGTGTATCTCCTAGGTTTGGCTCCTGTGCATCTGATGCCTGGGACAATGTTGACCCCCATCCCCATTGGAGCAATTGGACTCTCACCTTTGACACCAATGGCGGGCTTGGCTTCTTTGGTTCCAACAACAACAGGCCTCAGCCCTCTATTGGGCTCCACCTCCACCCTAATGTCAACTGGGGGACCCACTGCACTGCCAAACGGCACCATAGGAATTCTCCAGCCGATCCCATCAGGAGCTTTGGCTGCTGGTATGTAGGATTCTCATTTAGCCCCATGTTTATCTCCTTCTTTTTCCCCTACTGTGTCAATGTTGGTGACAAGTCACTGGGGAGTCCCTAATATAATACAAACACGAATCAGTTCTTTCACTTGTTTTGTGTATCTGCTGTTTCTATTAAAACTACTGAAGAGCCTTGTGCTATTTTTTATTAGAAGATATGTGGGCATATCAGTAGAGTGAACTCTTCATTTTTGGTGTGGAAATGAAGGAAGTGAACTTGGATAGGGCCATTAATTCTGGACTGATTCTGCAGAGTCAGGTCTGTCTGTCTCATTTCCATACAAATAGCCTCTATGTCCTTGAAATGGTGGTGACTGTCTGGATGACCAGCCACCAGAGAGAGGTCTGTCCTCCTGTCATATAAAATCATTCGCTATAACTACAGCAATTACATTTACTTTGTCATGTAATAAAAAATCTCTCAAATGTAATTTTAATTACCAATGATAGTGACAAAATATATGATTGATTTAATACATTTGTTAGTGATTTGTGGGTTACATCCAAATATACTGTTTTTTGGTAAAAAAAAAAAACTTCCTTCCATGAAGGAAGAATAATATGAGCTCAATCTATTGTGTTGCATCTTTGATCATGCAGAGATATCTTCTTTTGGTAAATATCATGAAATCCCATTTAAAGTATGATGGTTCCCATGCCAATATACTCTCTTTTAATTTTTGATATGTGATCTCATTTTCCTTTTCACTCCATCTCATCAGCCAATGAAGGTAATGATCATTGTTCTAAGTTTTCGGTCCTTTCTGGAACCATCATATAACTAGGCAACAGTTGATGTATATGCCTGTAATTACTTTTGGTGATTGTGCTTTATTACAATGTAACTGTTACAGGGTAGAACCTTTAATTGACCTAGTGATAGTCAGTGTTTGTGACTCAATTAAATACATTATTTGAGCAGTTTCAGCTCCATTTGCCAGTTAAAACCATTTTCTATGAAGTAATAAAACAAATATGCAAAATGTTGATGAATCACTTTAAGTAAAGTAAAATAATCTTTATATTTTTTAACAGGATGACTGTAATTTACATTCCAAAAATAACCTTAATATCCGTTTTAATTGATATACTGTATGTGTTTTTGATGCATATATTTTCAGGCCTTCCTCTATCCGCCTCTTATAACTCTCCAGTAGGACGCTCCTCTTCTCCTGCTGGTATGAACAAGCCCTCACCGCTGCTTGACCTGGGATCCAACAGGTAATGCAAACGCATTCGGCCTTTGTAGTTGAGGAGGCAACATGTATGGCATACATGAAACCTGATCCCTTATGTCTGAACCACTTTTTTATTTCAAAATATTCTTACTTTCAAAAGCTGAACATAAATTCTCTGGTTCTCTTTTCTTCATCACATAAGAATCTCTCCTATAATCCATCAGTGTGTCTTTTGTGTTGTCACTGTTTTTGTTTCAGTTCCACTTCCTCATCCCCTTCTGTGATGTCCCCCATGCTTTCTGGGCCTAGTGACTGGGCTGTGCCTCACGCCTCCAGACTAAAATACAGACAGCAGTTCAACATTTTGGATAAACAGATGACAGGATACCTCACTGGTACGATGTGTGCATTAGTGTGTAGGTCATAGAAAACCAAGTTATGCTAGGAATGCAGGCGTGGATGCTCATGAAAAAAAAGCAATGATTTCAATTACCTCTATCTTTTTCTTTTTTCTAATGTGTGTTAAGCCTTGGCTAAGGAAGCGGGAGCTATTTCTGTGTGAGCTTTGGGTGTGTTCAAGCACACATAGTTTCTTAACACACACAAGTCAAGTATGAATTTGTCTTTTCATTTTGTTGCTGTAAGCCTTGTCTGACCTGTTCTGATGAAATCGCTACAGTACAGGTGAATGATTTCCTTGTTACAGTGACATTACATGTTATATAAATTACCGGTGCATAAGCATCCAATCTTAAAATCATATTCTATTTTGTGTTCCAGTCTCACATAATCGTCCGCAGCTCCATATCTCCCTTTCTTTGTACAAAGTTAAAAAAGAACCATTTATTAAATAATAGTGACCCTCGTTCACTGATGAGCTCTTTTGTTCAAGGCACTCAAAAATGGTTTATACATCCAATGTACTGTAGCATGGCATGTTTCAGCACACACTGCATTGTATAAACTGATACACACACACCCCTAACTGCATTCTCCCACCACAACCGCTCATTTTCCCCAGATATTTTGCTCTCACATTTACAACTTACTTGATTTTCTTGCCAGGCCAACAGGTGAGAGGTGCCATGGCAACCACAATGCTGACTCAGACACAACTGGCCTCCATCTGGTAAGAATATTTTGTGTGTTTCTGCATACCTCATGTATCCTACAATGTTCTTATTAAAAACCCATCCATCTTTAACTGACATGAGAGTACGCCTTGTTTAAGTGCAACTTTACTATCCAGGGCTGTTTTAGCATTTGGAGGTTATGTTCATCCAAATTTGAAAAAAAAAAAAACTCGACTCAGCATTCAGTAGACGATGCTGTCAGAGATTTTTCCCTCTAATTCCTCTGGTTCTATTTGTAATGGTGCAGCTTACTTATGTTTATAATGTGCAGTCTATTTATTTTTGATTATTTTTTCTTCTTCAGTTAGTTAGCGACCTGGCTCAGGGACACGCACAAAAAATTCCAATGTACCTGTGTGATCATGTACAAATGGCAATAAAGTCTATTCTATTCTAATTGTTATCCTTCGGCAGGACTTTAGCTGATGTTGATAAAGATGGAAAACTAAAAGCAGAAGAGTTTATTTTGGCCATGCATCTTGTGGATATGGCGAGGAATGGACAACCACTCCCTTTAACATTGCCAAATGACTTGGTGCCTCCCTCACAAAGGTAGGTAACATAAAAAGCACTAAAATATTCCACAGGTCATGGAATCATAATTTAAATTGCGTTACTGCAAGTTTTGAATATTTTATTGAACTATGCATTCCAACATGTATTCCAGGAGTGCAGTGAATGGATCCAGCTCTTCTCTCTATGCAGCTCTGATTGATGACTTGGAAATTGAACCTCCTCAGAAAACCAAAAGCAACTGTTAGTATTGATGCTACCAATTCATGTAGTGTTGCATTTATGTTGCAATGTCAGAACACCTGATCTTTGTAATAATTAATCATTATTACAAAGAACTTATTGCTCATCTATCATTATCAATACATTATGTTATTATAGTTCTATTTTTTAATATTGTCTATTTGAGCAAGATGCTAGTTTTAAAACCATTAATGTTACCTAAATGAAACATACCTTTGTAGATGTATTTTCAAAAGTTATTCTTTTGCCGCTGTTTACAATTTTTTTGGAACAATTTTATGGATATTAGACGGTCATTGATTAATCATTGATTGTTTCTACCTTGTACCACTCCTAGTTATTGTGCAAGAACGTGACAATATCTGCATGTGTGAAATATTATTTTTAGTTTGTGACTTTATTTTGTCACATTTGCAGCACATTACATATATTTGGACTAGTTCAAATGTCAAATACAGTATTATAAACACTTGTAGCATAGAGCTGCATATCTCAAACCGACCTAAAAGAAGATTTGTCCTTGTTATGTTTTTTTTTTCTTTCGTTCAGTGTCATTTGAGGATAAATTCAAAGCAAACTTAGAACGAGGGAAGGCAGAACTGGAAAAAAGGCGGCAAGCTCTGCAGGAGACAGAGAGGAGGGAGCAGGAACGACGGGCTCAGAAGGCCCGCGAGGAGCAGGAGAAGAGAGAGAGAGAAGCTCGGGAGGCAGAGGAGAGGAAGAGGATAGAGGAAGAGAGGAGGCTGGAGCGACAAAGGGAGCTGGAAAGGCAAAAAGAAGAAGAGCGACAGAGAGAGATTGAAAGAAAGGAGGTAGGAGAGTATCACCGGTTGCAAAGTTTCTTTAAATCCAGCACAAAATGATGATTATTACTTTTCTTTTTTACTCTGTGTTTATTCCAGGCTGCACAACGGGAGCTTGAGCGCCAGCGCAAGGAGGAGTGGGAGAGGCGGAGGCGAGGTGAGCTCCAGATAAAGAGGGAGCAAGAGCAGGATGATATCATTAGGTTAAAAGCAAAGAAAAGAAGTCTGGAAATGGAGCTGGAAGCTGTGGTGAGTGCTGATGGGACTATAAAGAAGTTAACGGTTTATCAGAGCCATGTGCTGCAGTGAAGTAGTTGTCTCCAGTTGTACTTAAAGAGAAGCGTGTTCCCATGTCTCAATCCCTCAGGGTAACAAACATCGGCAGATCTCAGACCGGTTACGTGATATTCAGAACAAGAAGAAGCATCAGAAGACCGAGCTTGATTTAACCAGTCAAAGAAAAGATGCACGCCAACAGGACATCAATAGCCTGCAGAAAGACCTTGAGGTGTGTGTGAGGATTTAATCACCATCATCTTTCTTCTCTTTTACAAATTTTGTTATTTCACAGTGGCAAATATGGTACAAAGATTTTATGGTCAAGTGTTTGTGTTAGTTCATAAAAGTGTTTGGTATACTAAATATGTACTCAAATGCTGTCTTTTAGTGACTAATCGCTTGTTGCTACTGGTGCATTTCCTCTTAATCAGGAATTCCAGAGGAAGCTGCGTCATCTGACTCCAGAGCAAAGAAGGCTGACTGAGAAACTCAAAAACATGTCCCTGAACAATCTGCCTGGTTAGTGTTGAGTCCCATAAGGTGAACAGAGAATTGTTAAAGACATCATATCCCCTTTACAAACATTACTGGCTAATCTTGTTTGTGGCAGTTTCATCAAAAGCCATTAAAGTAGTATGAATGTATGTCACCAGACATAACATGAACCCAGGTCAATATGAGAGAGAGATTTTAATTGGCTCATGATTTATAATTACTGCACATCATACAAACCTATAATATCAAGTAGTGGTGCAGATATGACTTGTATTTATTGTTTGCAGTGTCTACAGCATCTACGCTGAAGGTGAGCGTCAAAGAGAAAAATGCATCTTGCACAAAACTGCGAGACCAACTGGAAGCTCTGGAGAAAGAGACTGGTGCAAAACTTGCTGAGATGGACCGGTATAAGAAAGATATACAGGTATGTCACCAGAGTTTTCCCATAGAGTATCTTTTCATGTTACTAGTTATTTCATGTAGCAAATACAGAAAATACAAAGCACTTTAGTATTTGTCACTGTCTTTAGACGTCTAATGTCTTACATTGTCAGTCAGCAGACATATTGTACGTACATGTTCAACTTCAGCGTCTTTTGACAAATCTTTATTTACATTCGTAAATAAAGATTTGTCTGTAAAAATATGTTTTATGGGTTTTTTGGGTGAGGGTGTTGCACTGAGTTTCTTTCCTTCCTTCCTTCCTTCCTTCCTTCCTTTCTGGTATTTTAACAAGAACGAATTAACACATTTCTAAGCTGTGCGATGCTTGTTTACTGGAGCACAGACATTAGTACCTGCAACTGCTGCTTGGTCTTTGATGTCTTTCTTTCTTTTTTTCCTCTCCTCTAATCATCCCTAACCATCTTTCTTCTATTTTGGTGCCGATTCCATCCTTTTCGTCTATACATTTTTCCTGCACTTTCTTTCTTGTCTTTGTTCTTTGCTCTGTTGGATGCTTTTCTTCTTTTTCATTACATACCCTTTGCATCCGTCCTTTACAGTGTAATGGGACTGAGGACTCAATGCTTCAGACTGTCTTCTGTCTACTCGCCTGCCTCCGTAATCTCTTCTACTTACTAAAGGTTTTCTTTAAGTACTCAATGTTATGCTCACATATATTCTAATCTTCCTTAATTGTTTAATATTTTTCATTGTCCAGTTACCTTGCCGGGTGCCTGGTGATGGTGTGACTTTCTTGGTCTTTATTCTTGTTTTTTTTCTTAGCTCTTAGCTTTCTTAGCTGTCTTTCTCTTTACACATGTCTCTCACAACATTCTACAAACTGTTTAATACTTTGCCATGTACATCTTCAGTACACTGTAGACATATCTTCTCCACTTCTCTTGGCAATTGAATCAAGTCAATTGGACTGATTTTTGTCTTAAAGACGTTTCAAAAGACGGCTTCATCAGTTCACGATGAAGCCACTAGGCTGCCTCTGATCCTGGCAAGAGGACTGCATACAGGACTAGGCTGTGCCAGTTCCTGCATGAACTGATGAAGCCTCTTGGATAAGGGCTGAAACATAAAACAAAACTTAGTTGACTTGATTCAGTTGCCTAGAGAAGCCCTTGACCTGTGCAAATGACAATTTACACAGACATATTCTCCACTCTTAATAAATATACATTTTTTGATCCAGGAACTGAGAGAAAGCCAGAGAAAGCAGCAGGCAGCATTGGAGAAACTACGGAGCATCAAGGAAGAAAAGCAACGCGAGCTAAAGCAAAGGAAAGAGCAGGAGGAAGAGAGGAGGAGGGAGGAGGAGAGGAAACGACAGGAGGAAGAGAGGAAGCGTAGGGAGGAGGAGGAAGCTCAGAGGTATTTAACTTCCAACTTTTGTCAAGACAAAACCTCAGTGAGGAACATGTGTTTAAAAACTGAAATGCAGTATCGGGTAAATTCAGAGAGTTGTTCCCAAAACATTCTACATGTTAGATGCAAATTGTAGAAAATTAGAAAACTGAATTATATGGAGTAATATATCATTGTGAAGTTTTCTTGACATGGACATAGCTTAGTATATTAGCTTAGTATATTTACATTTTTTTTCCTTCAGTATCAGATTAGGCTTTATGATGAATTAAAAATTATTTTGTTGTAGTTTTGAATTCAGAATTCTTTGTGCTTTGTTGACATCCCAAAGCCATATAGAGCACATTGGCTACTACAGTTCTCTTTAGATAGAGCATGTCAGTAACATGTTATAATAGTCAGCAAAACTGGTAAGATGTACTTTCGTGTATGTAATAATGGTTGACATACGTGAGTATGTCAATATGTGAGTATATATATATATATATATGTATATATGTATATATATATATATGTATATATATGTGTGTGTGTATATATGTATATATATGTGTGTGTGTATATATGTATATATATGTGTGTGTGTATATATATATATATGTGTATGTGTGTGTATATATGTATA
>JAPTHA010000018.1:10514398-10528604 GCA_029814585.1 Gymnapogon annona | reverse complement strand
TTTCTTTGTGCCTTATGAAGTGTTTTGCTGGAATAACGTTATGCACACATATCTTTTCAGACTTCAAGTATGTCTGGGAAGAAGAAGCCAGGTAAGCTCACAGATTTTCTTGTTTTGATCTTGTTTTAAATTCCTGTGGTTTTTGAATGTCTTGTGAATGTTTCGGTCTTAGCTTTACCTGAAGTTGAAATTTGTGCTTGTGTGATCAGAGATCGCCCAGGTGGTCAGGGCCCACTCCTCAACAGGATCAGAGCAACTACACCTGGAGCCTAATCAGCTCATCCTTGTTCTCGGCAAGAACCCCTCGGGTTGGTGGCTCGGAGAACTGCAGGTCAGTGATTTTAAAGGACTGCTCTAGCTCTCCTTAAAGAGTTAGTCCAGAGATTCTGATGTAGGGTGGATGAGGTGTTAATCCTTAACACTGCGTTAAACAGAGGCAGTAGGGAAACCAATTTCATCCATGTTTAAGATTTACCTTAAAAACATGGGGTTATTGTGTGAAGTATTTCACTACTTCCCTTTCATCAATTTTTGTTTTCAGTTTATATAACAAACAGAAAAGAAGAAAGTGGACACAACACAAACCTAAGACTAAAAGAAGTTCTAAAAGTAATCACAGTTAGCTGCTGATAAATCAAAGCAACGCTAACAAAGATCATCCTCTAACAATGACTGCCCCTTTGTGGATACATCATGGTATTGCTTTCTTGAAAGACAACAAACTCTTTCTAATTTCCTTCAACTCGTTTTATGTTTTGGTGTGAATTTGGTTTTTATGTTAGTGCAGGTCCCAGCTAACAAAATCAGTCTAAAAAAAGTCTCATCAGTGCAACACTAGACCAGCTCTGTTTAGTTTCTCCAAGGTAAAATGTTTTTTTTTTTGGTCACAGGAGTTCGGTGGTCTTACAGAGAGCAATGCCATGGCTTATTTTCCTGTCACATTACTTGGCTTCCCTGTTGACACCCCTGCCTCTTTCACCATCTGCGGCCATGCTTTCAATGACCTGTTTGACCATCTATGGATAAATAACTCATACAGCCACACTTTTAAATAATTGGACTAATCCTCTACGCTATAAAACCAGAGGATCAGTTCAGTTTTCCCTGTTGTGCGTCGTCATTGGAGCAGACAAACCACTGTGTAATTCCGAATATTGTTCACCACAGGCTCGGGAAAGAGAGGAGTGCAGTGTTTGGTTGGGTGGAAAAAAAACAGCAGTGTCAATGCTCATTGTTGGTATTCCTGTGTGTTGAAAAGCTCATTATGTGCGCCTATGTTTTCTGACTCCAGGCCCGTGGTAAAAAGCGACAGAAGGGCTGGTTCCCTGCCACTAATGTTAAAATACTGGGATCTAACAGCGGCAAGTCCACACCAGCACCCCAACCAGGTAAATCACACAAACACTGTTCTGTGTATTTATATGCAAGTCTTTCAATGACTGGGTGATCCACTCTGACCCATAAACACCTGTCCTTTATCTTCGCTCTCAGTGTGTCAGGTGATTGCTATATACGACTACAAAGCCGCCAACGAGGACGAGATGAGCTTCTCTAAAGGTCAGCTCATCAGTGTTCTTGATAAAAGCAACCCTGACTGGTGGAAAGGAGAGATGAACGGCGTCACAGGCCTATTTCCCACTAATTACGTTAAGTTAACCACAGCAGATTGTGACCCCAGTCAACAATGTAAGTAAATCCTGTTTAATTCCTTGATTTGGACTATTGAGGTTTCATTTTGATATAAATTAGCATGTATGATGATGTGTTTCTTTTGCTGACATCAGCGTCAGGGTTTTTGGTTGTTTTTTTTTTGCAATGCAGGTTGGAGTAAAATGTTAACAATGACAACAACTACACTATATTTGAGAACTGTGAATCAATACGAGGAAGCAAGAAAAAATAGATAAAGGACAAGTATTTATTCATTTGTGGCAACAAGATAAGTGTACAAATACTGAACTAGTACAACAGACCAGCCTCTGTCCCCAAGAGCTGGAAAGACATTCACAGGTTCACAACGTCATAGATAAATAATTCATACACCAGTAAAACACAAACAACACCTCTTTACAGCTGTCATCAGACCCATGCTTTGTGCACGACTCTATTGCAAAGTGCAGTTTTTCAATAAAATAAGCATTTTTGATGTTGACAAATAACAATGGACAAACACGAGACACAGACAAGTACACATTTAACCTTAAGTTACCTACAAGTACTCAACTCATAAAAAATGAAGAGGTTTTTCAAGTAAAATAAGTGGTAGGGTGTAACAGGTGGTGAGTATTCTCCACAAAGCTTTTTATTCCTCGGTACACTTACAATGAATTGAAAAAACATGAGGTAATTGAATCTCAGAGTCATCTCTATGGCCATTCTGGAGCTCTACGAAAGAACTGTACATGTTTCATCAGTGTAGTGATTGTTTTCTCCTGCTTCCTTATTTGTTTCTTTAATCTCTTCAATTACCCAATCTCAATCCTTCATCCAGTGTTATTATTATCCTTCTCTTCGTCCATCTGTAGATCTGTTTATCTTCTCTTCTCACTATTTGTTGCCTATTTCTCTCCTTTTCTTCTGTCTTTTCTAACTGCCTGCCTTCCTTTTCGATCCCGTCTCTCGCTCCCCCAACTTTCCCCTTTCCCTCTCTCTTTTTTTACTTCCAGGGCAATAGAAAATCCTCTTCCTCCTCCACTTCTTCCTTCTCCTCCTCCTGACTTCAGAGAGACCCACTATTACACACTGCTCTGCCGGTGGAGTATTTGGCCTCTCCCTCTGCTAATTTCTGCCATCAACTAACATTACTGTGTAGATGTTCACTGAAAAACATGGGTGCTTTAGAGGGAAATTAAGCTTCTGTGTTCGCTGTTGGTGAATCAACTGGGAAAAGATTTATTGAGAAATGACTTGGTGACTTCTTCTGATGTTGAAAGGGAGATGCTGAGTCACAGTAAATGCATCTGAAGCAGAGGTATAGTGGGTCTCTCTGTGGCTTCTCCCTCTCCTTACATAGTTTCATTGCAGTAATTGTCCAATATATTCCCACTCCCATATTATTGTTTTTCCCTTCCTTTCTATACTTTTTCCCTCCTATTTTCCTTTCCTTGTTGCTCTTCAGCCTCTTTGTTTGTTGGTTTATTTTACAGTCTTCTTGATATTTTGTTTATGTTTGTTGTCCAGTTTACACAGAGCCCACTATTTTCCTCTGTTTTCTCAAGATGTGCCTTGTTTCAGACACAATGTGCAAATTTCACAACTTCTCCAAAAGCATTACTGTTTAAACTAACAATGATGATGACAGTTTAGCCTACATTTTGTGTGTTTCACTTAAGCTTGATCAATAAAGCAGCAAAACAAGACATAAGTAGCAATAAATTTGCTCGGGGTTGCATTGAAAGTTTCCAGCAATTTCTTTCTTAAAATGCTGAAATGTTAGTGGGTATGCATCCAAATGATGTGGGTATGCATCATTTGGATGCATACCCACATTTTACAACTTCTGGTTTTCAGTGAACATTTTGGTTGTAGGGTATTGAAATTGGTTAAAAAACTGAAAGCAGTGTTATTTTAAAGTGATATATGTGACGTTTATAATATTTACATACAACTGACTTTTCCAAAGACCATGAACATTGACAAACATATGCCATTTTCCTCTAGAGATGTTATCATAAACACTGCTGCACCCATTGTGAACTTAAGGCAGCTGTTTTGCTCCTCATCTGAATGTTTCTTGACAGATTATGCAGGCCTACTCATAGTATTTCCCAGCATAGAATGGAGAGTTTTATCCTCATATGAGGTTATGTGAATCTTGTGTTCAATGTGATAAATTCAGGGCACACTTGTATCAAGGGCATCTCATACTGTGTGCTTTTCCTCTGATTCCCTATTCACCATAATCATCAGCTCTAACTCAAGCAAACGAAAACTGCTGCTCAAGTGACACCAACAGTACTGTGTCTATTCTGGGGTTGTGTGAATTCAAACGATAAAGGAAAATAATGTGAAACACTCAGGCATGAGTGTTTCATAGTAGCAGAGCTGATGTAATGACAGATTGAGCATTTATATGCAAGTACTTTTTAAGATGTGTCTAATATATTTTCAGGTTCTAAATAAAACATTGAAAGACAGTGAAGTGGGCTTTTTTGTTAGTTTTTTTTACGTGATATCAGACTTCACTTCTGCTGGAAGTGCGTGTGTTTATATTGTCAAGACGTTGCAGCTACATACCATTTAGATTAACAGAAATGTGTGAACTGTGGTTTCAACTATTTACTATCCTCACCATTTAACATTCACACCATATTTAATAACCCCTTTGTGGTTTTTGTTGTCATGATCTATGACCTTTACATCTATAAGGACAACAAAATTTATTTTTTCATTTTATTACATTAAACAAATTTTTCCACCCCTCATTTAAATTGAAAAGGGCAGCAAAAAGAGGAAAGTTATTGAAATGACATGTTTGACTTCTGTCTGTAAAATTCATTCTGAACATGTGTGGAAGAGAAGGGAAAGAATCTCCTTTACTGTTTTGGCACAAACAGATAGTGCTGATAAGCTTACTAGACATTTTAGCATAACACCAGCAAGGAGACGAAGGAGAAAGAACCAGACTGCCAAAACAAGGAAAAGAGTTGAGATGAGCATATATAAAGGGAGAGACAAACAACTGAAGATTTACAGGTTAAGATAGGTACAATGAGCAGGTTTCGCTTTCTCAACCTTTGGCATAACCAAGAAGAAGATGATGATGATGATGATAATATAAGACATAATGAACATTCAACTAATGGTGAACCTTCACAGTGGGCAGATGGATACCTTGTCCCAGGTAAGTGTGTGATCTGATCAGTTAGGAGTTTTCAGTGTTGGCCTTTTCATTACTTTCATTGTAGATATATGGATAATTTTTTGATCCTTTGCAGGAAATTATTTGTTATGACAACGGTAGCAACAACAACCACATTGACAATCCCAACAAGACAACAGACAACCAACACTAGAAACACGAGGCAAGAAGTAATACAGAAATATATATGTTAAAAAAAGTATGTAAAATGTGTAAAATAAAAGTCAAATAGGAGTAGGATAAAAACAGATGTAAGTATGCACGTTATACAATTTATTGCTCATCAATATTAAAGACTCTTGACAGCAGCCTGCAGGAAGGAGTTTACTGTGTTCAGTCCTGGACTGAGGGGGGGGGGGGGATAAGTCTGTGGGTGAAGTGAATGTCCAGATCCCCAACAGGAGGCAGTAAATGCAGCGCTCATCTGTGGCTGTGGTTGAGTCAAGTCTGCTCATGGTTATGTGTCTGTGGCTGATGATTTTCATAAACTTATCCTCCTTCCACTCGTGTCCATCCTCTTCTGCAGGGTGTGCAGACCTGAACAGCCTGGACACACTGAGCCCCCAGGAGAAGAAAAGACAGGGTTATATCCATGAGCTGATACAAACAGAGGAGAGATATGTCGAAGATTTGCAGATAGTGCTGGAGGTAATGACCAGTGTATAAACAGAGGATCCTGCAGGTGGTTGCACAAAACCCTTTGAGAGTCTAGGTTTATTTCAATTGGTGAAAACATCCTGTGTTTAAGGTGGTGATTTCAGGGGAACTACCGTATTTTCCGCATCATAGGCGCAATCTCAATTCCGTGGTTTATTTCTGTACTTCACCTATTCATGAGGCGCACCATATTATTGGGCACATCGAGGACGCCAGTTCCATTGTCCTGGAAAGAGCGCCAACCACCCCTCATTCATTCGCGGACTGATCAGGGCCAGCATGCCAGAACGCCTCTCGGAGTTCACTGATTACAGCTGTGTCCATAACTGTCATCCTTCACTGACAGTGGTAGTGTCAATATGGAGCGGCTTGTCAAATCTGTGGAGCGAAGGAGACTGCATAATTTGTAAGGAATCAATCGGTTTCTTTGGCACTGTTCGAAGAGTGCCGGGTCTGGTTCGTGCAGTGCCAAACAACCAATCCATTCCTCACAAGTTCCATGATCTCCTTCGCTCCACAGAGGAGTGGCTTGTTCGGCGCTCTCCGGTGGGCTTGTTCGGAGAGCTAAACAATCCCACCAAGAGTGTGCTGGGTCTGATCCGTGCCACGTAAAAACCTTCCTCAGATTATTCCTTTTAATTCTTTGTTGTCGCTTCGCCAGAAAAACGTTGTAAATAACTTCTTACGTCCCTATGTCCACGCGAAATGGTCCGACAGTCAATCAAGCAGACCGTTGACAAAAATCGCACAACACTTTTACAGATGTTGGAACTGCACACAAGGCGCACCGTTGATTTTTGAGAAAATTACAGGCTTTTTAAGTGCGCCTTTTGGCATGCAAAAAACTATAATATTTGAAATACCATGAAATATTCTTAACTTTGCCACCTTTTCATTATCTGCAAATATATCATCACCTGTAAATAACAAACAGGATTCACTGCAACTTTAACATCCTTAGATTTAAATAAATTTTCTTCTTTTTAATGTGCAACCAGCCCCTATTGTATGGCTCTGCAATAAAGCAGCAAATTGATAAATGTAGGTAAACCATTAGATTAGATATACCTTTATTTGTTCCACTTGGGGAAATTTCAGATAAAATGTCATATTTGCATCCTGAAAATTCTGCAAAAGAATGTACCTCATCATGTCCCTTCTGCCTGTAGGTCTTTTACAAGCCAATGTCTGAGTCTGGCCGACTGAATGAGGAAGAGATGGCCATGATTTTTGTGAACTGGAAAGAACTGCTCGCCTGTAACAATAAGCTTCTCAAGTAAATATCAACTGAACAAATTGAGGACCCAAGAGGAAGATACGTTCTCTTACAGACACTACATACTGTATGTTTATGTATTTGTTATGCAGGGCGCTACATGTTCGGAAGAAGATGGGTGGGGATAACATGCCAGTGCAGATGATCGGAGACATTCTGGCCAAGGAGCTGGCACACATGCAGCCTTACATCCGCTTCTGCTCCTGCCAGTTCAATGGTGCAGCTATTCTTCAGACTCGCACTGACAACGAGCCAGACTTTAAGACCTTTCTCAAGGTACGATGGGCAGGAGGGGTGTATCAGTAGTACACACAGCAGATGGAACATGAAGCTGCAAATGAGACAGGGAGTCAATGGGGTCTCTTTGTGCTCTAGTAGTTTGCACTCCCAGGTGTAAAAACAAGATGCTTTGTGTGCTTTAATCAACTTTTGGGGGGTTTTTTTCCATCAGAAAATCGCCACTGACTACAGGTGTAAAGGCATGCCGCTGTCCAGCTTCCTGCTCAAACCCATGCAGAGGATCACGCGCTACCCACTGCACATCAAGAACGTAAGCCTGCATGTGTATGTGTATGTGTGAGCTCCTAATTAAATGTTTGAAATCCTGACCTTATTGTGTTTAATGAAAATAAAATTGGGTCTTTTACCTCTTGTTTACAGGCAAAATTAACAAGTTAACTTGTCTGTGTGTGTGTATTTAGATCCTGGAGTGCACTGCAGAGGGCCACACTGACAGAGGTCCACTGAAAGAGGCTCTGGAGAGGGCTGAAGAACTCTGTCAACAGGTATGTTTGTTTTGTGATTTTGTCTTCACGGAATGCTTTTTTTTCATCATTCTTTGTGCGAAGCACCTTGCATCTGTATGAGGTTGATGGAGGAAACTGATCCGTAACGTTGTGGGGATGCACCCACTGAAGGTGGTTTCTGAGAGAAGAATATTGTCCAAGATAAGGACATTATTGGAGAACACCTCTCACCCATTCCCTGACATACTGGTCAGCCACAGGAGTACATTCAGTGACAGACTCATTCCACCAAGGTGCACCACCAAAAGGCACAGGAAATCATTCCTGCCTGTAACCATCAAGCTGTAGAACTTCTCACAGACAATATAACCAAGAACATATGTGTGTGGGTGTGTATGCACGATGTATACATTGTAGATGTATTGTGCATAGTATTTTTATGATGACTCAACTGCTATTCCCTTGTTTCTACCTTTTATACTGTCATGAGCGCTTGCAAAAAAAATCCCTTGGGATCAATGAAGTATTCTGATTCTGATTTTGTTGTCCAGGTCAATGAAGGTGTCAGAGAGAAGGAAAACTCTGACAGACTGGAATGGATCCAGAACCATGTACAGTGTGATGGTACTGCTGAGGTATTACAATGTTTTTATTAAACTTGTTCAATTAAGTTAGCTTAGTTGAGTATAATCTATATACACTTATCTGTTTTCTTATAGTTTTTCTTGTTTCTATATGTTATGTTTATACTACTTTCAGGAGGACTTGGCCCAAAAGATCAGTAAAGTGTGATATAATGTAACCTAATCTTTCATTTTCTGTAATCTTCCTGCAGAACTTGGTGTTTAACTCTCTTACCAATTGTTTGGGACCAAGGAAACTTCTCCACAGTGGAAAGGTGAGTAATAGAAACCCAATTGTTTTTCATATTTTTTGTTAGAACAGAAGTTTCATCTAGCTGAATAATGTGTTAATGTCTAGAGAGTAAAATCATCAAGAGGAGGTTGAACAGTGGAAAAGAAATGAGAAACATTACCAGGTCAGACTCCTGGCAAAACCATGGACCACAGCAACACCAGGAAAACCAGTGAGGAAACTTAACAGAAATCAGTGATGAGGTTCAGCTGAGCAGGAAACTGACAGATTTCAGAAAGTGATGGCACCTAATATCACAGATGTTGCTATTTAATACTGAAAGGATGAAAGGATTAAAATATAAGCAATGGCCGTGATCAATCCTAAACATTCCCATTTGCATCGGCTGTTTAGAATTAATATAATATTTTTTTCCAGATGTACAAGGCGAAGAGCAGCAAGGAGCTGTGGGCCTTCCTCTTTAATGACTTCCTGCTTTTGACTCATGCGGCTAAACAGTTCACCTCGTCAGGACCTGACAAATTGTTCAGCAAAAGGAACAACACACAACTTAAAATGTATAAGCCGGTAAGTCATATACACACACATCTCAAACTCTGCATGACAACACTCACTATAACTTTAACTGTGACCCATTCTAATAATGAAACCAAGTTCAGTTGACAAAAAATTTGCTATTTTACTTATGATCATAATAAAGACACACAATTAAAATGTCAGATCCAGTGTCCTGGTGTCTTCTGCATTTCTCTTTGACCTTTAGTGTGGTGTTTATTTTCCTTCATAGTCATTTGTTTTCTTTCTTTCCCACAGCCTGTGTTTTTAAATGAAGTTCTAGTAAAGCTGACGGATCCCTCAAGTGATGAGCCCACCTTCCACATCTCCCACATTGACAGAGTCTACGTCCTCAAGACTGAAAACATCAATGAAAGGTAACTTCACATCGACCGACACACACATCATGTTTATTTAATGTCCTTTAATAAATGCTGTGTGTACTTTTCTTATTTTCAGGACAGCCTGGGTCCAAAAGATTAAAGCTGCATCTGAGGAGTTCATTGAAACGGAAAACAAAAAGAGGGAAAAGGCGTATCAATGTCCGTCTTCACACCCACAGCCAAGATTTCAGATGTGATAATTCCTCAGCCTGATTTAAGCTTTGTGTCTGCAGCTCGATCTGTGAAGGCCACAGGAATCGGCAGACTCCTCGTCACCATCTTGGAGGCCACTGAACTGAAAGCAGCCAAAGCCAATGGTGAGTGTAGATTAGACTCATGTCACAGGACTGTACAGTTCAGTGAATGAATAGACTCATAATCACCATCAACTCTATCTCTTAATGTATCCAGGCTTTGATCCTTGACACTCATGGATAACCTACTGACCCACAGTCCTGCTTTGCTTTAGATATTCTGCAATATCACACAGACCAAACTATGACAGGACTACAGTTTATCAAAAAAGGAAAAGACAAAGTTATTAAACTTTCCTATTGTGTAAGAGACTGTACCGTAAACACAAATATGTGTTCATCTGGGGTTAAAACTGTAAAAACACCACAGACTGAAGGAAATGCTGGTGTACCAGTTTAACGCAAGGGTTGGGAAACTATCATAATAACAATATTTGGACATGTGCTGAAACATTAATGAAACATTTTTCAATTTATTTTGTAGGTTACACATTTGTACAGATGCCACAGGGAGCTGTAGATTCACCATCCTTTTGTTGAACCATGTCTCATACAAACACATCATATTCAGTAACTTACTAATATTCTACTGGTTTTATTAAACAAGGAGTGACAAAGTTTGTGTCCTTTTATGTATGTACTTATCAATTATCATTCTGTTTCCAATCATCAATCAATCAATTGATTGATTTGATTGAATCATTGCATTTCAAATTCATTTGTACTCACTCAGCACATAACACACCAACACTCTTTGGATCAGCTGCTTTATATGTATAGTTCACATTTACTGTTGATCATTGTTTATTATGTAAAGCACTTTGTGATGCACCTCCCTGCAGGAAAAGTGCTCTATAAATAAAGATTGATTGATTGATTGTTACAGTTGGACTTCCGGGCTGGATAGCTCAATTGGTGCATATGGGGACCTGGGTTTGATTCCTGGGATGAGCGTCCAGTGGGTTGTGTCAGGAAGGGCATTCGACGTAAAAAAAAAAACTCCTGCCAAATGAAATATGCTAATTGGATTCGCTTTGGTCACCCCGGAAGGGAAAAAGCAGAAAGAAATCATTGTTACAGTTTGACTTGACTGTCCTGTTTTCTCCCCCCTGGACTGTTGCCTCCTCTGTCCTGTCCATCTCCACCATTTATCCTCCAGGTAAAAGTAATCCCTATTGTGAGGTGACAATGGGAGCTCAGGTCTTCACATCCAGGACACTCAACGACACACTGAACCCCAAGTGGAACTTCAACTGTCAGTTTCACATCAAAGACCTCTACCAGGACGTCCTCTGCATCACCATCTTTGAAAGAGACCAGTTTGCTCCTGATGGTCTGTCACCACAGTCACCATTCTATTGTTTCTTTGGTTTCCATTCGTGCTCAATGACAAAAATATCCACAAGATCAGTTGTTGTGGCTTAAAACTGGTTAAATATATCCAATTATTAGTTGTAATATCTGATTAGGACAAGGTTAGTTTTCTTTTTCTGAGTTTTTTTTTTCTTTTTTCGATTTACTGTGTGTAGTAGCAGTCACATGATTCCACATGGAGGTTATGCATAAATGGATTGACAAATATTATATTACTGCATTTAACCGAAACACATAATTGTGTAAAAACCTACATAACATTTTTCATTACAATAAAACGATTTTGTTGTTGTTGTTGAACTTTTTTCAATTTTTGATGAACTCATAGAAGATTTTATTGTATAATTTTCTCCTCCCTTTTTTATACTGTTCCAGATTTCCTTGGTCGAACAGAGGTCCCGGTGGCTACAATAAAGAAGGAGCTGGAGAACAAGGGGTCAGTGACACGTCGACTACTGCTACATGAGGTTCCAACGGGAGAAGTGTGGGTCCGTCTGGACCTGCAGCTCTTCAACAGCAAATAACCATGGATGGACTAAACAAAACAGATGTCTTTTACTGAGAGACACCGATCCAAAAATGCAGCTTTTTATCATAATAGTTTTCTATTCACACATGACGCCTACATGCCTTAAAAGACCTGTAAAGATACTCGTATTCAACTACACATCATGCCTTGATATTAGAATGCACAAATAATACCTCTTCCTCCATCATCTGAATCCTCTCATTAAATTGAGGGTCTTCTTAACCCACCATGAGAATAAGAGCTGTTTTTGCCACAAAATACAAAGGAAAGCATGTTTATATAAGGAGCTAGTGTCAGCACAATTTTTGCATCCTAGTGGAGCTAAGAAAAAAAAAGGTTGTCTGACTAAACACACAGCCTGTGACGAGGCTGAATCAGGGTCTTGAGCTGTAATAATTTATAACCTTCAGAAGGTAGAAGTGGACATAAGCTGTTTAAAAGCAAATAATCATAGAACTATTAATAGAGCAATAAATATTTCAATAGAAGGGTTCTGCTGTGCTCTCACTTTGCTTGCAGAGCTCTGTTCCTTATAATCTTTGAGCTGTGGACACTGCCAAGTCTGCTGAAATACGGCCATTTAACGTGTTAAGGTAGCAAGTGCTTTATTTTTCATAACTCTAGATATAAATGGTATATGTTGTGAAGTTTTTCATTGAGGATCATGGCTTCTAGAGACTCAGCCGACAGTGGTCGTAAACCCTCTGGTTACATTAATACTGAACACTTCATAAACCGCAAGCAGAAACATGGTGACATCTGTTTAACAACTGTATAAAGTGTCCAGGCTTTTGTCTGGAGTCAGTTTACTACTGTAAATAGAAGACCACACGAGATGTTTGCATCCCTGCAATAATACTTAACACTTAATTTGTTATTCTGTCTGTATTTAACAGCAGTAAATACTTACAGGATGCAGTTTATCTTGTATGCAACGGTTCTAGAAAGTACTGCTCCTGATCTTAATGCATGCAGTCTAAAATAAGCCTTTTATTTCATGTGGATGGCACAAAGAGTTGCATGAATCTCTTCTTGGGTTAGATCTTTTCCCTCTGTGCAAAGTCAGCTCGGGCCAAGTAAGTTCTGAAAGTGAGACAAGATGTAGGTGAACAGATGTGTGAGCAAATGTTTTCCTCCACACCTTGAACTTCATTTATCTTAAAGGGGAGAGTGAAGTCATAATCTTTTTTACGTTTTAAAGCAGAAACATTTTTGAGGTGACTCAGTAATGGTAATAAACAGTATTTCTTTTTGCAGACTTTATTTGGGTTCTTAAGTCCACACTGCACTGATGACTATCTGTTGCCTCAAGCATCTGCCATTAAACTCTTACCTGGTTATGTTTGATAAACCCTTCTATTAATGTTGTAGGTTGGTTGTAGATTTCTTTCGGTGTCCCTCATCTTGTTTTTACTTTGAGCTCTGTCATCCAGTGTCTGTTCTAACCCTGAGTGCCGCTGTGTGCACTGGATATTAATGAAAAATGTGTATTTATTCCTTAATTTATGCGTGCATGACTATCCAGAGGTTTGAAGCATCTTTGCTGTGTCTTTTTGGATAATCAGCTGGTGTTCACTGGGCTTGAGTTTTGAGTGTTTGATGTCAAATATTACATTTGTGTTCATCGAATGGATGTTGATACTGTTCTGAAAGGTGATATTTTATCTTGGGAGAATTTTTGGGTTGAGTTTTACTGTAACTTGCTCACAGGGCATCTTGGACAACCTGCTGCTTAGTGCTCATGTAATCTTTTCATTTGTTTTAATCAAGCAACATAAGATGTGTTTTTAGATCCTGTATCAAACTCTGTGTTTTATTTTTCCTATTACAGTTGCTGAAATACGTGTAAGGAACGCAAACTATCTTTCTTATGTGTATAGAGGTGTTTTCGTCTTTAGTTTTATTTTACCTTTTATTTTCTGCATGTGTTTGCATTGACTGCTAACTTTGTTTTGATGGCCTAACACTGACTGACTGTTTAGCCTGATGTAACATACTGTATGTACACCCTCGGGGTCTACTTGTGTGTCTCTCTCTGAATCAGGGTTTCTTGAGTCCTATTAAAGACAATAAAAGCGAATTAATGCTGTGATTTTTCATTTGCTTGAAAAATTAAACGATGGAGAAAGTAACTTGTCATACAAAACTATCATCTTACATTTGATACATGAAAAGACATGATGCAAGACAGAATTTTTGGGTTGAGTTTTCCTGTAACCTGTAGAAAAACAACCCATTAAACAGTAAAAAAAAATGTCTTTATAAACAAGCAGTCTTCTGCATCGCGTCACATGGATTCCCTGGTTGTGGCCGGTTGTATGAAAATGATCTCGTATCACTGAACTTTTCGATGACTTCTGGTATTATCCATTATCTATCGTGTCATTTTGTAAGTAAAAGTCCACTGATGTTCAAAGCTATTGATTCAGTTTATCTAGGTCCAGCTGAACAAATCTTTTGAACACGTGTTCCTGAACAGGATCATGTGAATCAAGCCCAGATCATAACACTGCCCCCGTAGCTTTTTTTCTGTAGTCACTAGGCATGATGGGTAATCATGTAATCTGCCTTTCTTCTCACTCTGGAACAAGGTCAATCTTTATGCTCCGGATCAAAGTGATAATTAAGGAATGAAAAGCCACTCACTTTAGAGTTGAAACTTATTCATCACTTATTTTCCACTGGACAGTTGTTA
>JAPTHA010000018.1:10417321-10429698 GCA_029814585.1 Gymnapogon annona | reverse complement strand
CAGACTCACACTCACACACATACACACGTGATGTTATCTCACTATTGCGATGCCACCTGCAGGTGTGCGTTTGTGTGCGTGTGTGTGCGTGCGCACGGAATGATCGGCTCGGCCTTAACTTAAGTCTGTTCTTTTTACTTCCTGAATACATTTTGTTTGCAGCTGACCCAACCATAGAGCCATAAAGATCTGTCAGATCTAAATGTATAGTCACATGAGTCTTTTGTTTGTTTCCGTTATGAATTCATCCAAAGCGTGTGCAAGTGAAATCAATGCGTCTCATCACATCTCCTGGGTCAGCTGTGGAGGGTCCTGTGTGTTGATGTGGCCAGTGGGGGGCACTGCCTCCCTAGACCTTCAGGTGGGAGTGTGTTTCACTCTACAGTCTGATCCTCCACACACACCAGGTGCCTGCTACTGTGCACGGTCAGCTTCAGACGCCTTGATTTTGAGTCACTCCCATGAACTTTGAGCCCCGTGAATGGACTCCACACACACAGGAGAATGCATTATCCTACCAGTGCAGGCGTGTGTGTACAGTATAAGCGTGTGTGTGTACAGCTCACCTTGCTGGCTTTGAGCACATTGATCTGCTCCTCATTCACCGTGTCCTTGTTCTTCTCCAGGAAACCCTCACACTGGTATTCTACCTGCACGACACAAACAGAACACCGCTTACAGCACATATTTCACCAGGAGTGTAACAATATTAATCTCATGTAATAATAATAGTAATAATAATAATAATAATAATAATAAACTTCATTTGTATTACACCTTTCACACAAGAATTGTAGCCCAAACTGTTTTGCATCAATTAAAAAGATTATATGTAGATGTAGATTATATAATAAGATTACATACTAATTATAAAAGTACAAGAAATAAAATAAAATTTGAACAGAATTACATAAACAGGGGTGAAAGAGTACAGAAATAAAGAGTACAAAAAGAAATCAGATTTAAACAAAATCACATAAAATAGGTGAACAAGATGTAATAATAGGTACATGCATATATGAAATGATAAAGTTTCAATAAAATGTCATAAAGACAGTGTGCATTCTGGGTTAGTGTTTGTAACCCCATTTTTTTATCTTTATCTCCCTTCAAACACTAATGAAAACAGAAATGTTTTTGATTTTAAATATATTCAGTGAGCAGCTTCTCTGATGTCCTTGGGAATCGAATTCCATAGTTTTGGTGCGTAGTTGGCAAAGGCTGCGTCCCCAATTTTCTTTGTAATCTGGGAGTGGCTAGTAACACTGCGGTGGATTGCCTTAGTGTTCTAGTTCGTACATAATTGATGACATGATTACATGATATAATTGTGACTGATGATCATCCCTGTAATTGTCCTACATGTATGTACTTCTATCTCCCCCTACTCACACCTCCCACTCATTCTTTCCCCCTCTGTCTCTCTTGCTTCTACCTGTCCTTTGACCCCTACTGGTCAGGGCAGATGACCATCCTCCAGGGGTCGGGGTCTGCTAGAGGTTTCTACCTGTGAAAGGCAGTTGTTCCTCTATGCCACTGTCACTTGTGTGTTGCTCCTGCAGGATTCTGTTGGGTTTCTGTTTAGTTGAAATCTGCATGTGAAGCGTTCTGAGACCACTGTTGTTGTGAAACTTTGATTTCATTTGATCTCTAAGGTAACAGCAGTACACTTGCTTCCTTATTCTCTTATTCTAGCAGTTTCTTGATATCTGAATATGCATCTTTCAGCAGATCCCATTCATGTGTCACATGAATGGGATACATTCATGTATCCCATTCATGTGGGATACATGAATGTTTCTTGATATCTGAACATGCATCTTTCAGCAGATCCCATTCATGTATCACATGAGGTGCTCCCGACTCTAACATGACCTGCTCCAGGAGACGCGCAGATCCAGTAGATAATTTCAAATCACTTCTTAAAGCACATCTCTACAGCTGTAATGTGTTACCACTTTTTGTGTAATGATGTCGTCTTTTTTTCTACCGTTTATTTCACCTTCATTGAGACTGGTTACAGATTTCACTTGGCATTTTCTGTTTAATTACTGTTCAAGTTCATCAATTCTATACGTGCCTGGAATATCTAGATATTACATGACATCAATATTTTGGAATTTCCCCGAATGGGAATAATAACAATAGATAGATAACTTTATTGTCTGTTCTAGACAAAAACAGAAATTTTCCTTTTGTCATAGCTTGTCAAGGAATATCCTACCCTAATATAACTTTTTTCCCTTAATCATCTAAGGTAGAGTACATTATTGTTTGGCGAAGGAGTGATTCTGTCACTGTGTTGTACTAGAATATATTTTATACTGTGGGGAGATTGTATATATACATTTATATATACACATACTGTTTTTATTCTGTGTTGTATTTTTATTTTGTTTTATTCTGTGTTTTATTGTGTATTATATGGTGCTGTACTGCTGCTGGAACACCAATTTCCCAGAGGAACCTTCCTGAGGGATTAAAGTATGTATGTATGTATCTATCTGTCTATCCTTTAATGGGAAAACTTATCATAATAAAGAACTCCACTGTCATAAACCTGAAAGACCTCATGCCAGTGCTGCAGCCAACCTGCCCCGAAGGTTATCTCAGGTTATGACTTTAATCACATCTTTTACAAATTAAACAAACATGCGGTCTGTAAATCCCACCTTGTCAGCAAAATGCTGAATGATGAAGGCGCGGTTGGACATGCGTGGCTTTTCAAACAGGGAGCAGGTCTTCAGGTGGGTGTTGTACAGTTTCTGAGCCCATGAATCATCTGAACCTTTGGGCATCTGGTGTTGGGGGAGATTTAAGAACATGAAAATGATCAGGGATGAATAACCATGTGCTTATAAATAAAATACATGAAAACAGCCACACAATTACAAATACTACATTACAGTATATCATGTTTTCTTTACACTGACAGGAAACTAAAAGTCCTTTTTTGTGTTTGCAGTTCTGTGCAGTAATGTCAGCTGTGTGGACCACCTCAAATGTCAACAGCCTATAAACTGACCTTTGAAGTGGCGTAGAGATTAGGCAGCGTAGTGACTAATCTCACCCAGTTCTGAACGTGCAAAGATACAACAACTGTGAATGTGCATCAGAAGTTAAAAGCTCATATACACCGATTCAGACACGTCCCAAATATCGAAAATAAACAACAGGTCTGTGAAGACGTTTCTATGGTTACTGTCAGAGAGCAGATCTTTTATGCTGGCGGTCACAGTCCGGCGCTGGTTTCCTTCCTGTCTGAGGTGTACCGTACGTGTAGGAGGCACTGACGGGTCAGGGAAGATGCAAACTGTGGGTGTGAATGGACAGATGGTTCCCACTGAGATGTCCAGCCACAACCCACAGCCTCTGCTCAATACGTGGACCTCCGTTAGTGTTACTGCCTGCTTACATACATTAAGAAGCTTTTCATTCTGCCGGCAGCATTCAGATTCAAGTCTTGTGCAACTTGGCCTTTTCTTCGACCACACATGTTCATAAACCAGTCTGGAAAACCAGCATATGCTAAAATCTGCACATAATATACACTCCTATATATATCCTTTAAATGTGTATGTATGTATATATATATATATATATATATATTCACCCAATGGGACTAATAAAGGAATCTAATCTAAAATCGAATGTTTCTTAATATTGGTAATAATTGCATTCTATATGTCTTGTCTTAAATACTATATGGTGTATATACAGTATGTGTGTGTGTGTGTATATATATATATATATATATATATATATATATATATACACACACACACACACACACATATATATACTGTATAGTTTTTTGTAAATACTGCTAATGCTGTTTTCCTTTTTCTGTAAATTTTTCATTTATTTTTAGATCTTTACAGTGACAAGGAGCACCTGTAAGAAAACAACTACCCTCAGGATTAATAAAGTATTTTGACTGACTCATTTCTTGAATAGGGTTAGGGTACCTTGCACTCCTCGTCCAGCAGGTCTAAGATGCCCATTTTAGCTTCTATGAGGTTGATGCAGGGTTGATTGTCATAAAAGTCAATCAAAGTCCAAGGGATCTGCTCCTTCATATACTCTTCTTGTTCCAACTTGAACACATGCTGAGCACAGGCAAAGTTGGAGAATTAGATTAATGTTCACACTAGATGCATCTGTTGTCTGACATCAGTCAACATAGTGCACGGTTCATTGGCTAAGCACACACGCACACTCACCATGTTGAATTGTTGCTGGAGTTTCTCGTTGGCGTAGTTTATGCAAAACTGCTCAAAGCTGTTGATCTCGAAGGTCTCGAACCTTGAAGTGAACAACACGAGACAACATCTGCCACTTTCCCCATTTAGATATGACACTATGATATGATCGCAAAGCGGGCTTACAACATCTCATTGAAATATCTAAAAGGATAATACGGCCTTAAGAAGTCGATCATGGTCAGCCATTCATCAACGTTTCATTTCAGAGCCGAGCAGCCGTACCCGTAGATGTCGAGCACCCCGATGAAGGAGTGCTGTTTGACGTTTGTGATCAGTGCTTTGTTGACGTGCTCTACAATCCAGTTAAACAGCTTGGCGTAGATATGTTTGGAGAGCGCGTCTCGGGCGTTGGTGGCCTGCAAACGGGGAAGGGTCTTCACATACGTCTCTGTGGCAGTCTTCAACTTCCTGTGGCAGAGCCACTGAGCCATGTCCTGGTAGGTGACGCCCACCAGGTCGCAGAACGCCGTCAGGTGGCGATTGTTGGGCTAAAGAACATAGAGGAGAAAGCCATAGCATTACATTCATCATAATTTAACTTTTAAAATATTGATCTCGTCCCATGTCTCATAATATATTATGTCTGTGTGCATGTATGCGTAGATGTGTTAATTTATTGTTGTGGTTTATATTTGTGTGTATGTATTTATAGATGTATGTTTGTTTATTGATGTGGTTTATGTTTGTGTGTGTGTATACATTTATAGATGTATGTTTTTGCTGCTGTGCCAAAGAAATTTCTCCTCACGAGACGTTAAAGGCCTATCATAGCGTATCGCATAACGACTTAAATAATTCTAAACATTATCCTCACAGGAATTAAGCTGCTGTCTGAATCTCTGTCCTTGATCTCCACGTTTCCCAGATGAAGAATAGCTGCCAGCACCTGGAACAACCCCATCTGATTGGTCTCATTAATACCTGCAGAGAACACACACACACACACACACACACACACACACAAACAACAACAGTGAGATAATTGGTGAAAACATCCCACCTTACGCTAAGTTTACAGTTCTAACTGTAATATTCACGCCTTCTGTTTATATCATGTTTCGTTTTTTCCCTGAATCTCCAACGACCAGATGGACCATTTGTAGTTCTCATTGCTGTGCATTACTTTCTGCATTCAGTGACCAGTCTAAACTTCAGTCACACACAGCCATGTATTAGCCGCTGAGTTTCTAATGGTGTCAGCAGTGTGTCTGTGTTACCGAGCAGTGAGAAGGCATTTCGGGTGGTGCAAAGCTCCTTGGTGTCATCCACACCGTCGATCACGGGGCTGCGGCCCTGCCTGGTGTAGAGGAAGTCGTTTGCGCTGCCTGAGTGGAAATGGAGAGAATACCTTTAATATAAGATAACAATAATATAATAATGAATAAAACACAGAACATTGTAGGAGTCCGACAAAAGGCCTCGTCAGACACTGAGTATCACTGATGCTGATGAGGACTTAGTTAAGTTGTACATTTAGGGACTTTTATTGGTAAATATTCGTGCAAAAAGTACATTTGTGTCACTGTCAAAAATTCCAGCCACAGCTTAAAAAAAATAAACATAAAATCCTCGTCCAAAATTGTTACCTGGGAAAATATACATTTTCAAAATAAAATTCAAAGTGAGATATATGTCAGTTTGAGAAAACAAACCAACAATGTGTATTTGTTTGCGAGAATGACGTTAACTTTCCCACAATCGCTTCATTTATACACACACTTTACACTGAATTAAGGCACGGCTTGTTGCCTGGCAACAAGAGCCAGGGACACGACTGTGACAACCTCTTTTTATTGAGCCAGGAAGTCAGCGGGAAAGGAAAAGACAGCAGCTGTGTGTCTTTATGTGTGTGTGTGTGTGTGTTAATAGTTGTGCATGAGAGAGACGATGCCAATGGAGTGGCTGGAAGTGACAGTGTGTGTATGTGTGTGTGGATGAGCAGGTGCAGGCCCACAGTGGGAGTGCTCCGCATGAGAGCCTGTTCAACCACAGAGATGAGTCCCACCGACAGCATGAACACGATGTGATGCAGTACGAGGCAGCACTCGTCACACATTCTACTGTGGGCTTGAGGAGGGTGTTTTTGGAAACACAACGGAGCGGTTAGAAACGTTTCTCAACTGATTTTTGGCTTATGTCTCCCCTGCCAGTTGACTGATGCCGCTTCCGCAGAACCGATATGACAACCGACACAATCCGGGCAATTAAACTTTGATCATTTGCTTGACTGTTGAGCTTCCAGTCCAATGCGTTTATTACATGTATTTATTATTTATTGTAAATTTCGTGCTGCGGCGGTTTCCTGCTGTGAAGGACTGAACAAGAACCCGCTACGACACGGTGTTCTATGTGACACGATATGTACGCGTGTGCTTTATTTATTGTATTGTATGTGTGTTTACCGCAGCTTCAGAATGCTATGAACATGCTGCGTGCTGAAGATATCCAAAATAATGTCAGAACCGCATTTAACGGTACGTTTGTTAGGTTGTGTGTGTGTGTGTGTGTGTGTGTGTGTGTGTCTGTGGGTGTGTCTTACTCAGTTGCAGGTTCTTGAACTCGGGTAGATGGGCCGATGCACAGAGTTGATAGAAAACATGATAATTTCTTTCCTCGTCCGCCTGGAACAAAAACATGAAGATCATCAACAGGGAGACATACGTGCATCATACTACACACCTGCAGTACAGCAGCTCAGCAACAGAAGAAGTAATCGGATCTTTAAGAGACTGTACTACCACCTCTTACCATGTTTCAATATTATTATTAAACGCCATGTTTCTAGATTAATATTAGTGTTGGCTTTGACTCATTAGAGGTGTTTAAAAGACTGTGAGATTCCTACCTTTATGGGCTGTGAAAGCCAGATGTCATAAAATTATATACAGAGACAAAACCTGCCAGAACGAGAACTAAATATCATCAGTGCTTGTCGTGTCTTTGTGCAGTAAACCCTTGTATGATGCTGGTATTCACGTGTGCAATTAGAAGCTATAAAACTGAGGGGCAGAACAAGAGTGTGTAGCAGGTGGAAAAATAAGGCAACTTGGGGTGACAGTTCCACAAATATAACTCCATGTGTGTTGTTCATGGAGCCACACATTGATCTGTGTGTCATGGTGTGTTTATATGAAGTGTGACCTGACATGATATCTGCTAAATCTTTGAAAATCTGTAACGCTTATTTGGTGTTTTCTTGTCATTGTACATTGTATTGTTTTGTGCTTTTCGTGCTCTTTGTGTGTGTATGTTTTGTCTGTTGTCTCTGATCATGTCATAGGAAATGTGAATGTCGACTTGTAGTGTATGAATGGAACTGTAATATTGTCCAACGGAAAATCAAAAATAAAATATTTCTTAAAATGACCCTTTGGAGCTGTGTCTTACTATCTGGAAATGAGTTGTTACTGTGAGTGATTGTGTTACTGTGGTTGTGTTTTGTGGTGCATGAATGTAACTGTAACATCGTTTTGTGAAAAATCTAAATTAAAATGATCCAAAACAAAATTTCTTATTGTGTGACAAGACATGAGAATCGTTTCTTTTTTTTGCCTTAACCAAGCTGCATTTTCTCACCTTCTGTCGAGGACAGAACAAAGTCATCCACATTTACGCAGCTTAAGGTTGACCTACTTAACAGACTTCTGGGTACTTGAATCTACTGCAGCGGCTCGTACATTTGCAGTGTGCCTTCTTGTGAGAACTACGCAGGTCTGCTCTCAGCTTCCAGACAATGCATTTTCTAGCAAATACCACTGAGGGTTTATTTACAACACGTACAAGGAACACATCATCCTTTAGTTGGTCAAGTGGAGAAAGCACTGCACTGGACAGGAAGGAAAACCTTATGTAAAAAGTAAAGAGTGTTAAACTGTAGAAAATACAAATACTCGCGTAAAGTACAGCTATGTCCGATATACTAAAGCGTCCCTGCATCGCTGCTTGTATTTGTTTTGGTTTTTTATTCTTCGTTTGGCATCATCACATCTGGAAGCTTCACTGGAACAGCTGGTGGTTTACTGCCTTGCTTAAGGGCAGGCCAACAGATGCCAGAGTGTAAGAGACGTGCTGGGAATCTGTGGTTGTGTTCCATCCACAGGTAAGTTTCATCAGACACCACGTGGAGGATTAGAGCTGATAATAGAATATGGTAAAAGGTACAGATGTTTGCACAGTCAGAAACATCTACGGCTACTGATTCGGCCAATGAAGGCAGGTGTTACCTGTGCCCTACATCGGCGCTGCTACACCCAAACACACACACGCGCGCACACCTACACACGCCCACAAATGGGAGGCGCTGGAAGCAAAAGCATGTGAAAAATGTCAGAAGGCAGCAGTTCTGCTTTTGCACCTTCATCCTCGTTCCCGACAGTAGAGGACAATAGCCTCGTTCCTTATCTAGACGCTACCGCTCTGACGCCACCGGTGAGCAAGCACTACCCATCGACAACACCATAAATGTCCAACAGAACAATAAACAAACACCTTTTTTAAGGAAAGAAAAAGGAGATGACTAAGATATTTGGCTTTGCAAGACTTTGTTCAGCGATTTTGGGAGGAAACAAAAAAAGTGTAAGATCCAATGAGGAAAAAGTCACAACTGCAGTCGTTACATAAGGAGGAATGTGTGGGACGCTGTAAAGGACAATAAAGACAGAGACAGAAAGTGTGAGCAGTGTGACAGACGGAGCGTTAATGGGTGAGTTTACTGTGTGTCTTGTACTTTGTCTTTGTGAAGGAGGTTATTGCTGCATTCTTCGTCTGCTCCAGAGGACACCGGGAACACAGACGTCTAATGTGTGCTGGTAATTGGCCTGCTTAGGTGTGTGTGTGTGTGTGTGTGTGTCTGGGCCACTTCACAACACAACATACATCTGGAAATCTGATCCTGTGCTAATTTGAAGGTGCTTTGGTTTCAAAGCCAGATAGTGCGTGTTGATAAATAGTATCTCAGAATGGATTGGACAGTAATGGTCCAGTATCAGGTTGTGGGCTTCTGGCATCTGCACAAATACTGTAAGTCCGGCCAACACACCCTGAAAGTGTTACAGGTTGGCTTCGGTTGGTACTGTACATATATTATCGCAGACAGATTGAAAAAAAAAAAAATGATACAGTGCCTGCGGTTTGAAGCTAATTAGCGTTTTGAGGCAGAGATGATTCATGGTAATGAGCCAATTGCAAATTCACAGAAATAATGTGTCGAGGAAACACAGTAAAACAGTGGTTCCCAACCCCATGGGCTGCAGACCAGTACTGGTCCATGGGTCAATTGGTACAGATTCACACGGAAAGAATACATATTTTTTTCCATTTTATGTATTATGGGATTCTGAAGGATGTTTTATTTTGAAAACCTAGCATATTTGCTGGTATTCATGTGTGTATTTTGTCATGTCCAGATGGTCACGTGTTCCCTACATCCACTACCGTCTTCAAATTGCTGTTCTTACAATAACAAATAATACATTAGCATTAGCTACATTGAAACTAACATATAATACATTAGCTATATTGAAACTAGCACATAATACATTAGCATCATTGAAACTAACACATAATACATTAGCATTAGCTACATTGAACCCCCAAGCTGGAAAAATGAACACAAAACAAATATGTGTGTTTGTTTTCTTTGGTTGTAGAGAGGCCGTTACTGCTAATAAAGTTACACACACAGTGGATTCACCCTTATTATTATATTTACTAAATACCAGTTTTTATGTGGGTCATATTTTATTTTGTTGTATTCATCCACCACAACTTAAAGGCCGGTCCGTCAAAATATTGCCATACATAAAACTGGTCCGTGGTGCAAAAAAGGTTGTGTTCCGCTGCACTAAAGTACAACAGAACCCTCCATGCGTCCATGAAAGAGCGCCTCACCTGAAACACGACCCGTGACTTCTCCAGTAGATATGTTCTCATGTTGGCGCCGATGATACGGTAGCGGTTGTCGAAGCCGATCTCGATGTACTTCCCAAAGCGACTGCTGTTGTCATTTCTGGTGGTCTTAGCATTTCCAATGGCCTGCCGGACAGAGGACACACACACACACACACACACACACACACACACGCACACACACACACATTAGGAGCTGCTGATAAATTGCACATATACACAGTGAAGGCATCATTTCATGTTCTGCTACTGGAAACTTTCCCTTTTTTTTTTACTTTACTTTATTCACACACTCCTTTATCATCATCATCATCACCATCATCGACACACAGTTTCACATATCAGTACGATATTGCCATCATCAACATCACCACCACCATTAATAACATATAATTTGACATCTCAATACATGAATTAAAATGAATTTAACGGTGACTGGTGGTGTGAAAGGGTTACCTCAAGGCCCTTTGTTACATCACAAACTGCTGAACTCTTCACTCATATCAGAAACAGTGATGTAGTAATTGTCTGGTAATTTTACACTTTCCAATGGCATGGCAGAGAGAGACATAACCGCGCTACCTCTAAAATGTGAACTTTACTGAATTCGCTGGATAATTCAGCTGCTGAAAACTTCAGTGTGTGTTTTGAAAGTGAAACATTATTATTGAATAGTACCATTTTTCCAAGAGTGATGCTGCTGTTCTGCAGCATGTCATCATTTCAGACTCAGTCAAATCATTACCATTGTACATTCTTTAACTAAGACGACTCACTGTAATAAAAAAAAAAACACACGGCGGCAATCAAACAGAATGTATACAGACGTGCCCAAAATCGTTGGTGCCCCTCTGTTAATGAAAGAAAAACCATCAATGGTTAAGGAAATAACTGTTTCACGACTGTGTTTTTTAAAATAATTCTGTTGAACCACATTTCAAAAGCAATGTCTGATTTCCATTTGTTAATTTTCAAATTATTTGTATTTATTGTTGCTTTTGTCAGATTCAAGTTATTTCTGTAACTATTGTGGGTTTTCCTTTCTTGAACAGAGGGATACCAACAATTTTGTCCATATCTGTATTTAGCCAAAACACAAATGTCTTTCTATAACCAAATTCTTCATATCACGCTTAATTTAAGAGGGTGTCGGAGACCGAGCATACTTTCACTCTGGCAAATAAAATCTATCAGTATCATATAAATGGTGTGCAGATCTATTTCGACATGACGTTTTCAAGTGTTTCATAATGAGCTCTCTGACAGATGCGCCTCATTCTAAGAACAGTGAACCAATATCTTTAATTTAACAAATCATTAGCATGGCTTGACCTGTTAACATTTACTGAGCAGGTGGTGGAGGTGAAGCTACTGGGACATTACTGAAAATGTCACTAGTTCTCATCTGTTTAGATCGATTTAAACATGTATGTGGCGTCTTGTATGGACTCATGTGAATGAAAATGCCTATTTTACATTTAAGTAATGCACCCGGTGTTTGAGCCTCACACTAATTGACCACAAACCTAGATGTATGTGTGTGCCCTCCTATGTGCACCTTCAAAGCGTTGTTTTTTATTTTTTCTCATTTTAAGACTTCAGTCACTCCAGCGACATATTAAAAGGGGTCAATGGACATCCTAGCCTCCGCAGACTAGGCTCAATATGTTGATGGGCATTTCCATCTGCAGTAAATCATGTGTGGTCAGCAGGCTGACTTCAATACATGGGCCTGATCAATGACCCCGCTAGGAATTGTGTGTAGGAGGGCTGGGCTAGGAGCGCACGCACGCACGCGCGCGCACACACACACACACACACATGCACACACACACATCACGGTGATTCAGACGGCCTGATTAGAGCTGAACCATGTGTGAGCTACTGCTGAGTTAGAGCCAAACACGCAGTCCTTCAGTGCAGACAAGGAGCCTTTGAGCAGAGCAGGTATTCCAGTGCTCTGCCTGCATCAGCCAAACACAGACACACAGACACCGACACTGACACACAGACACACACAGGTTTGGTAATATTAAAAAAAGCTGATGCAACTACTGTATTCCCGCTCCATCTAGGCTCAGAGACTGAAGTGACATCACTGCGCCCAAAGAAAGCTCTCTATTCATTCCCTCTGCTCGTTCCTGATTGGCTCTGGTGGCTGCAAGGAGAGTGATGTCAGCTAGGGGGGATGGGAGGAGTGTTGGG
>JAPTHA010000018.1:10326264-10339428 GCA_029814585.1 Gymnapogon annona | reverse complement strand
CACACACACACACACACACACACACACACACACACACACACACACACACACACACACACACACACACACACACATGTGCTACGCAGGACAAAAGGCTAGTGATGGAGGATTTGGTTAAGGGGCCCAGCCTATGTACGCATAGATGAGAGCTGTCATTCTTTAGGGCGTCATGCCTGAATAGAACATTCCTATGAAGCCTCCACACACACACACACACACAGCCACCACAAAGAACTGAATAAAAAGCCAAGGGGTGACAAGAATGTAGATGGACAGCAACAAAAAAAATGGCACAGAAGCAGGAAATCTGCTACAGACGGAGGAAGATGAAAGCTGTAGCTTTCAGAACCTTTAATTTTGTGCGTTCTTCAGCTGCAGAATCTGCAGGACGTGGGAATCTATACGACAAACAGTGTTGTTTACCATTAAAGGTTTATCACCGAGGCTCACGAGCGCGGTTCAATGTTCAGTCCTGCTTTTCCTTTCTCCTCCCTTTCCCACTGGACTGTGACCAATTCGTTGCTGCCTCCCCATCTCTTGACGATATCAAATCTGTTTCATCATTTTAAATGAAAACTCGCTGAATTAATGAGCCTGCTAGAAATGATTGATTTTTTTCCCCCCTCCAGTCTCTACATGAGGTTATTTAGTAAACCAGAATTCTCATTTTTTCAACACTATTGAAGGAGTAGAGTTAGAAACCCTTCAGCCAGAAATCATACAATGAACACCAGAACAGAGATACCCCCCCCCCAAACACTCATGACCTCTTCTCTGTCTCCTGATTATGTGTGATGTAAATTATGTAACCGGTCGGATTTAGTTTGCGGCATCTTATTATTAGACCTGTGACTGCTTGCCACCAAGTGCAGCTGGAGTCCTGCCTACAGATCGGCTGGTTGGACTCGTATGCCTGACGTGCACATACGTGCTGTTGTCTCCTCGGGCCAGCAGATCAGTACAGAGTCATGTGGGATGGAAAAAGGCCTCCAGGACAAGAGCACAGTGGTGACCCTCCATAGCGGACAGAGTATTTAGAGTAAACACACGGTGAAGTATGATTCAGTCCAACTCAAGGCCAGTGTGAGACAGATAAACAAGTCGCACACGTCGGGAGATTGTTTACGGCGTGGTGGAAGGATCGTCTTTAAGCGTGTCTCAGTAGCAACGGCAGGCACATTAGGTTCAGTTCAGCAAGTCAAATAGACACCCTTTGAGTGTAGGAATATTGCTGGAGCCGGTGTTGAGATCTGTTTCAACGGAGACAGATGGACAGACTGACGGCGATACAGCGCCAAGTCAGAGACAGACACACACGCATTGAAATAAACTGACCCATTAATCCGCGCCACACAATCACTGCATGGTTGGCCCTCTTTCTATAGCAAAAGCTGCTCCGCTCTCTGCGCATACGCACACATTCCCACACATACACTTACACGCAGCTAATTTGAATGCTCTGTAAGTACCCATATGGCAAAACCACTCCCATCCTCCCCTACTCAGACAGACAAGGGACTGGAGTTCTGCATTCTGTATGTGTCATTTGTTTATGATCATGTTTCATGCAAATCAGGCAGACGGCAGGATTCGCACTACTAATTTTGCTGGTCTTTTCCTCTGCAGCACTGCTGCTGGGGAAGCGGAGACAAAAGGCAGTGGCAGAGGAGAAAAAAAAAAAAAAAAAAGGAGGCAGCAGGAGCACTAGACAGATGAGCTCACCTAACTGTAGAACTGGGCTTCTTGGTATCAAAGCCTGACAGTTACACAGACACAGACTGAATGAAGTAATGCGCTGCAGAGTAGCAACCGCGGTGAGACATACATCAGGCGGAAACAGGCACGAGGTCTACAGACAGAGGTGGGTTTGTAAGAAAAGGAAATGCAAAGAGAGTTCAAAAAGGCAGACAGGAAATGGTATTTTGCTTCTGATTTTGTAAGTTAATACCACCATTGAAAGGTTTCAAAAATAATATGTGGCATTTATATAAGCTGACTTCAGGTAAAAAATGCTATGTTTTCTACCCAAGGTGACGGAAGGCTATAGTTAGACATCCCTGTATCTCATTAGACTTAGACTTCCTTTATTGTCATTGCACAGACACACACAGTGGATCTGACAATGAAATGTCGTTGTTTGGCATCTGAAAAAAAAACGGCATAAATATAAAAGTGCAAAAGTTTTCAAAGCCATGAGTGGCTGCAGTGCAAAGATGACATCATATATCTGTCTGTGTATATACACATACAGTATATACATGTACACCCATACATACATATACCTATATACACACAACTAGTGCAATCTAGCCAAAAGCACAACATGCACTAGGTATATACATGTAATATACAAACAGACAACTATATGGTAAATATAAATAGCGAGTATAAATAATATAGACAGTGTAATATTGCACATCAATGTAAATACTATACAGGAATGTATAGAGTACTGTGACGATTTCTTTCGGCCTTGCCACAGATACACACTGGACGCTTTTACTGGGAATCGAACCCGGTATCCCCTATGCACCAGCCCGGTGCCTTACCAAGTGAGCTAGCCATTGCACATGATGACACAGATTACAAGACGATGTTCACAACACACAATGACAGGCTCAAAAACAACGGACAAAAAAAGAAGCATGATGAAAAACACAAAAAACACAACACGGGTACGATGACAAAAAAAAAAAAACACAAATAAGTGAACTGCATGAGTGGTAGAAAACAAAAAGAGACCTACCTATTTTTCTAGATGTAATATACACACAGACAACTACATGGTAAATATAAATAGGGAGTATAAATAACAGACTGAAATATTGCACATCAATGTAAACAGTACTGTAAACAGTGTAAATATTACACAGGAATGTATACAGCACTGTAAACAGTGTAAACATTGCACATTAGGATTTAGAATATCAAAAGCTACCATTAAAATTCAGCATTTATATAATTTCATGTTAAAAAAAATTGCTGTGTTTTCTACCTAAGGTGACAGAAGACTATTTAGATATTCCTGTATTTCATTAGGACTTAGAATGTCAAATGCTACCATTAAAATGTAGTACGTTACTATGTCAGAACAAACATCTACAGACTATTCAGGAAAAGGATAAAAAAAAAAAGATGGTGCAAAAGTAGAAGGATAAATATGCGCTGTGTTTATTGGGGTGGATCCCCAAAGGAAGTTAGTTCAATGAAGTTAAATTAGGTCGCTCCAAAAAATATTTGTGTTATGTAATTAAATTTGCTTTAATGTTTTGATAAAAAGAAAAAAAAAAAGAAGAAAAACAGACTTGAAGAACAGATGTGGCAGTTTAATCGTGACCGAGTTTAAATGCTCAGCCCGAAGTAAATGAGTATTCCACCGCTATTGTGGAGGTTTCCCCTCAGCGAGACACTTAAGCCTCAACTGCTCCACTGGGGCCCAGTCAAGTCTCGGAAGATGAATAAATAATCATAAAAAAATATGAGCAACAAAGGGCCGAGTGACTGGACCAATTCCTTACGAGATACGGGACCTGGTGGAAGACGTCCGAGACCAAATACACACCTTCAAACTCATCCGCCATTGACGTGCGATTATATTCATGAGAATAATAATACAATTGAATTTTAGCGGGTCTGCAGACACAAGATAACGGACCTGTGAGGAGTGTGTGTTGAGGGCATTTCCAGGCAGCGGTGTGCTGAGCTTGCTTAGTTGGGTCGGCTTAAACACACAATGATATCTACCTGCGTGTGAATAGGAGCAAAAAGAGAGGAGGTTTAACCTTCTGCAAACGCCAGCTCCTCAGTCTCATCGGGCGCGGAAGCCCATGTCCATGATGGGAAAGAACTCTGAAAACAATGACTTCCTCGCGCTCTCACCGCTCAGTCAAAAACTGTTAAATACCTGACGCACATGCAGAGGAAATTGAAACGCTGAGATGTCTTGACCTTGAATCACGTGAGAGCGTGAATTAAAGTGCATTTACCCACACACAGCGAGGCTGAACCACATCAAACCCATTTTTCTTCCTACATTCTTGCTCAAGTGGCTTCACCAAACGATATTTGTGTATTTTGTTTGTTTGTTTTTTTGACATCGTACCCGTGTTGTTTTTTGGGTTTTCATCATGCTTCTTCAGGATTCATTCTGTGTGTCTGTGTAATGACAAATAAAGGAAGTCTAAGTCTTCTTTTTTTTGTCCGTTGTCTCTGATTCTGTCATTGTGAACGTCGTCTTGTAGTACGTGTCATCATGTGCAATGTTTACACTCTTTACAGTGCTGTATACATTCCTGTGTAGTATTTACACTGTTTACAGGACTGTTCACATTGATGTGCAATATTACACTGTCTATTATTTATACTCCCTATTTATATTTACCATATAGTGGTCTGTATGTATATTACATGTATATACCTAGTGCATATTGTGCTTTTGGCTAGATTGCACTGGTAGGTAGGTAGGTAGGTAGATAGATAGATGGATAAGATAGAACTTTAATTTCCCAGAGGAACTTTCCCAAGGGATTAATAGTGTTCCAGCAGCAGTACAGCAATGTATAATACAAAATAAACAGAACAGTATGCGTATATATAAATATACATACGATATCCCTACAATATAAAACATATCATAGCACACCCACACACACAGACAGACTTTGTGCGAGGCATTTTTTTTATATGTACTTATATACATATGGGTGTCTATGTATATATGCACTTTGCACTGCAGCCACTCATGGCTTTGAAAACTTTTGCACTTTTGTATTTATGCCACGCTTTTTTCAGTTGCCACACAACGACGTTTTGTTTGCTAGACACACACAGACAATAAAGGAAGTCTAAGTCTAGTCTATGAAAAATCTAAATAAAACTATAGAAAAAAACCAAACAAAAACATACCTATGTGATGGAGCTGGTTGCACAGTGTGAGGCTCTCATCTACCACCAGGACTCGTTGAGTACTCTGAAGCTCAAGAAAACCACGAAGCCAACGAGTTTATTTGCAAATAATAACTAAGAGTAGTCGGGCTACACCGCGCAGAAATTGTGATTCTCACTTCATCAGGAATCTGTCACGCACTTGTATAATAACAGAGGTAGAAAGGGAGATTACACTGACAGTACTTCCAAGTTAAATCTCCTTACTGCAGCCCCCGGTGAGATAAATATAGACACAACTTGGTAGCTCTCATTTTCTGTTTCTTTCCCTCTCTCTCTGCCTGATTTCAAAGTGTACGTCCTTGCAATGAAAAATTTGATGAATCTGCGATAGTGCCTGCACCGATCTAACAAAAACCCGCTAAGGTGATAAAGTGTCAGATTCACGCGCACTGTGAACTTATCCAGATACATCAGTGTTTCCGCTGCTAAGCTTTTACTTGCCAACACAAACAAAGAAAAAAAAATCAATAGGCCTAGACATTAGGCTATGCATATTAAAGTCCTGAATTTACAATTGTAAGGTTTTGCAACACAGAACAGTGGTCGCTGTGGTAGCGTTTTCCATGTGTGTACCCTGTTACTACCAGGAAAAAAAACCTGGAAAAAAAAAGATGAAGGAGTTCATTATAGAAACCAGGTTTCTGTGTTACATATGGTTTTTGTATGTACCTGCCAAATAAAAGGTTATATCTGAAAAATTGTTTGCTTTTGAAAATAGACCCCAAGTATGTACATATGTATATATGCATGTATATATGCAAGTATCTATCTATCTATATATGTATGCATGTGCATGAATGCACGTATATCTATGTAGGTGTGTATGTATATATGTGTACGTGCATGTATGTGTAAAGTGGGACACAATTTTCAGGACAAAGTGCTGACACAGCTGCCATCGTGGTCCCGTATGCAAAGAGAACACTTGATAAAACTCTGTTGTCGGAGGCTTTGGGTAATTTGGGGAAGTCTCAAAAGATACCGCTAACCGCTTTTCGTCTGTATTTTGGTTAAAAGGATCACAAATACATGTATTTTTCCTACATACAAAGTAAAAACCAATCCATTCATGCTATGCTTTTAAAAAAAGGTAGAAAGAAAGGTTTAAATCCACCAGTGGGTAAGGTTTCTTAACACTGTTTGATGATCATTTGGTGTAAACCCCAAAAACAAGAAAGAGGCCGTCCGCTTTGAATGTAATCAAATACACTGTTAACGAAGCAGGTGGCAAATCTGAAGTGTCAGCAGCCCTGGCAACTGCATTTCACCACCGCCATGGGAATTGTTTGCAATGCCATCTTTTCTGTTCCGTGGCCAGATCTGCAGTCTCACTATATTTGGACACCAGCTGGTCCGCAAGACGACTAACCTGCATCTTCTTTCCCCTATACATCCCAGCGATGCCATTTTACAAGAATGTTTTCTGTCCAAACACTTTAACAACACGTGAGGCGTGACTTGGAAAATAAAAGGCGTTTTATAGCGAGGCGAGCCAGTGGAGGTCATCTCCCTCTCAGTATGTACAGTCAGTGCTGTTCTGCTAACAGTGCTGGACACATTCTTATTGTTGAGCATCATTAGCGGCTTTTGCATTCAACGCTTCTGGCCACTTTCTGATTGGCGTCTCCCACAGGAGGGCATCTACAGAACTTCCTGACCTTCGCGGCCCTTTTCTTTGTTTACACTTGCGCTTCCAGTAAGAACTATCAAGTACTGTAATGTCGCTCAACGGTTGGCATAGCAACTTTTAGGTCATGTTTTTTTTTTTTGTTGTTGTCCTGTTTCGAGCTTCAACTTTTCAGAGTTGCTTCACCCTGTGGCGAACGCAAACTTTCCATGTCGGGGTATCTGCAGGTTTAAGGAAGTAAAATATGACTTTTTAAGCCCTTTTGTAAGGCCACTGTAATCAAAATTATGAGCTTTCATCCACGAGATAGCGACAGGTGTGACCACATAGCAAATACAGTACTTCTGTCCATATATTTAATAGAACTGGTCAAAAACAACAAACGTCAAGATCACAGCTCTGTCAGCAGAACATCCACAACCTGTAACAGTTTGAAAGATTGTCAGACCTTTCAAAGAAATATGAAAAAGTACATCTAGCCCACTCCCCCCACAGCCAAAGGATTGCTGTTGGTTCCACTCCGTTGTGCTATAAAATGCAGAGCAGCAATTACACATTTGCCAGATTCTTTACAAAGATGTACAATGTAAGGCAGGAGGTTTTACACCGGATGCCCTTTCTGACACAACCCTTGTATTTTTCCAGGCTTAGTAGTTTTGTTTAAGACCTTTGATAGGTGGATTTATGGATTGTCACTTTTAAGGATAATCAAGGCCTTAATTTTGGACAAACAGATTTAAGACTTTTTAAGCACCTGCTGACACCCAGCATGTGCTTTTCTTTGAGCTCTAAAGTCACTTAACTTTAAGGCGTCTTGACAGGGTTTACCTCAGTAAGCCGGAACTTTATTATCGGTCAATATCAGTCAACTTTCCCATGTATGGCCTCATTTTCAAGCAAATTTCTGTTTTAAAGGCTGTTGTTTATGACTGTTTTACTATTTAGTATAGTAGAACCTATTTCTTGCCGCAAAATACCAGTAATAAAAGGGATTTTCTCCAACTGTTCTCAAAGCTATGAAATGTTTCCTGCTACAGAGTTATTTAAGGGTGATGTACGACAGTTTTTCTTCAAAATACTTGCAACAGCCATAAAACTGGAAAAGTTCACATTAATAATTAGTATTTAAATTATTTACCATATTGTTATGCATTTCCCAGCTGGATAGCTCAGTTGGCAAGGCTGGTGCATAGGAGAACTGGGTTCGATTCCTGTGATGAGCATCCAAAGGGTTGTGTCAGGAAGGGCATCCGTCATAAAAACTCTGCCAAATCAAATATGCGAATCGGATTTGCTGTGGCGACCCCAGAAGGGAAAAAGTTGAAAGAAATAATCACCATATTGTTATGCATTTAGGTATTTGGTTTATCTTTCTGGACAGAATTTCAATCACTAAATGAGATACTCTCTGAATATTGTTATTTCTTTTGGCTAGATGATTTTGGAAAACCTGACTTGGGCTGTAAATTAAAATTTAATTCAGTAATGAATTGCATTTTAATGCAGCCACTGCAGCCTTGCTTTTGTGGTTTCTTGTAGGGTTGGACACTTTATAGTACATATAAAAAAAATAAAAAATATTGATCAATCTTGATGCCGAAAGCCATTGACTCTTGCCAACAAATGCATAAAGCAATAAGTTCAGTCTGTTGTTCTGAGTGAAGTTGCCGGATGGTCATTTTTAGCTCTGCCGTTCTTCCTCCAGGGTGAAATAAATTTTAGACTGATCTGATCTTCATAGTGATTCAGCATTTATTAAATCAACTATACTTTATCAAAACAGGGTTAAATACAGTATCTGAGTTGAAACTTATCTTTTATTGTACACTGCTTAGCCTCGTGTTACTGGAGCGTGTACTGTAGCCTGCTCTAACTACATTTAACTGAGCTGCATTAAAAGTATGACTCTAATCTTCCCAGGTCTGACCCAGTGACTCTTAATCGGTCATGAGGTTTACAAATTCAATGTCAGGCAGCTCACTGAATATATTTCAAATCAAATTAAAAACATTTATTTTCATTGGTGTTTGAAGAGAAAGATTAAAAAAAAGATGGAGGGGACAAACACTAAACCACATTGTCTTTATGCCATTTTATTAAAACTACCATTTCATGTATGCACGTACTTGTTATTGCATCTCGTTCACCTATTTTGTGTAATTTTGTTTAAATCTCATTTTGTTTCTTGTATAATTTGTACTCTTTCACCCCCTTTTATGCAATTCTGTTGAAATTTCATTTTATTTCTTGTACTCTTATAACTAGTGTGTAATCTTATCATGTGATCGACATTTTTAACGGATGTGAAGCACTTTGGGCTACAATTCTTGTATGAAAGGTGCTATAAAGTTTATTATTATTAATGTAAATCCCATTTGTACAATCCAAATCCACTTCAAGGACAAACTTAGTCCAATTGCCCAGAGATGCCGTCAACCTGGACGAATGAGAATTTACACAGACAAATCCAAACTAACTTTAGTGTCTGTAACTCCTGGATGACTGAGCGCTGACTTTGACATGTTCACTATGCTGCACATTCACTGACTGGTGAGTTATGATGTGTGTTTCAAGGCACTACTTCCTAGTAAGTCTCGCAAGCATAGAAACCAAATAAGAGCAGAGAAGTCGCCTTGTGGCGTCTATTTTTGCCCTCTCTTACTCATGTTACTTGACTTCCCATGTGAAAAACAGGAGTTCTACTGAAAGCAGAGTATAATCACATTCTGACTTGGACCAGTAACTGACGGCCACATGTTTGGACAGCTGACTGAGATCATGGCAGCGAGCCAGGTATTGACTCTTCCACTGGTGTTTTTTTTTGTTGGAGTCAGTTTCATTAGTTATCAAGTTGAGTACTCACATTTTACCGTTTCTAATTCGTTGGTTGAAGTTCCACAAACGCCCCGCTGAAAGATGTGTTGTGGTCTTCGATTCAGTGTTACTAATGAAGTTAGTTCCAACTCCCCCCTTTTCCACGGGGTACTCCTGTCACTGCAACATGAACCCGAGGGATCTGGCCCACAGGATGAACCTGCTGGTAAAAGCCACTGGCTGGCTATTTCAGCCATCCTCTTGTTACATCTCCAGTGAATACCCGTCTAGTACAAAAACCAGTCAACATTCTACAGATTACAAGTCAATTGAGTTATTTGCAAAAACAACTAAAAGGAAGACCACCAAGTCAGGGTTCCCTTCTGCTTTCCAAAATGGCAGTGGACTGAGTGAGGTCTATCTCCAGACTGCGGTAAATGAGGAGTGCCATGCTTCGTGCTACTTACCTGCATTCATGCCACTCTGGGACGTGGAGAGGAAAACAACTCTGTCCGGTCCAAACTGTGGCTTGTTCAGATGAGCGAGTGTAAAGATAGAGGTTGAGCTGCAGGAGTCATGATGTCTGACCAGACTGACTCGAACCAGACCTTTACAGAGAACAAGGTGACCCGAAACTTGTGGGTTGGGCTTAGTTAAGCTTGTGCAATTGAAATGATCAACAAGCTCAGCCACTGACCTGAACAAGTACTCCTGTAGATTTGAAAGACAATTGGTCAATCCTGTCACCATCCCCCCACGACATCAACCACTAGCTAGTCCTACCCCTTCTTCAGCTCTGCTGGTCCCCTCAGAGCCTTCCCCTCCCCCTGCCCTTGCACAACCACTTTCTTGATTTAGGAATGAGAAGTTAATAGGACTTTTAGGAAGCAAAACCCCCGCAAAAGCACCAGGACCTGACACTCACTCCCTCGACGGTCAGAGTTGAGGTAGAGACAGCTGTGGCGTTCACACACATTTATGGCACCTCACTGGAGACGTGTACTGTACCTTCCACACCGATAACATCAGACCCAACCCCCTCAGCCCCCTTGTCATGTTGACCTGTGTGATAATGAAGTCTTTTGAGCTCCTTGTATTGGGACTTATTCCGAGGCCAAGTATCATGAGGACCAAACCACAAAGCAAACCTTTGCTTCCCGACTGTAACACTGACACAAATTACACATTTATTCATATTTACTCGTCTACGTCTTGTTTCGTGTGTAACCCATCGTGACCACTCACGAAACCTGCCCATTTAGACACAAATAAATCTTGAGTGATTTTTCAACAGCGGTCGCTTTTGTGAAACACTCTGCCTTCCATCTTTACTTTGACTCTAAAAATGTACCTATCCGAGGATAATTTTTTTTTTTTTTTAAAATAGTACCACGAAATTTCCATGCCCTTTTTTCCTTGGTTAAATATAGGTCATCATTGCATGCAGAATCATCCTCCGCCCAAAGTGACAACAGCTCACCGTCTCCCTAAATCCTAGTGCTTATTTGAACCCCCCCCCCCCGCACAACCAATTCATCATTAAAACGTCACACCTTGGTTGCGGAATGAAAGGTGTACCTTTTAGATGGATCTCTGGAATCATAACTCTACCTTTATTGTGGCTCTGTTTCTACCTCCAGATGAGCTACAGAGGCGGTACACGATCCACCATTGTTCCGGAATGAAGCTGAAATATTCCCGCTGTGTAAAAGGGCTATAGACCCCCCCCCCCCGTTTGTATCCGTGTTACTGTATATTAACTTTACTACTGCTACTTCAATTATTTCTTGTTCTGAAGTTGTTACACTGTGTTGTCCATTGTTGAAGCTCGCTATTGTTATTCCATCAACAGACCAAAACAAGTCCTTGGTATGTGAAAACCCACTTGGCACAGAGCCGGCATCTGACGGATTCTCATTCTAGGACGATGGGAGAGCAGAGACCAATGATCACAACTCTTGTCCTGGAAAGACTGTGGGGGGTGAAGGGGGGGGACAAGTGTTACCAAGGAAACCGAGACAGTGTGTTAAACATTCGCATCACGGTGATTGAAGAGTGTCTGCGTAGGAATGAGCTGTGCCAATATGCGTCTTTGTATGTATGTGACAGGCAGTTGCAGTTTGACAACAAAGACTTCGAAGACAATCTGTGCGCCTCTGGTGCGGTGCGAGTGTGTGGTAGATATGGAGCGCTCTGACTAAACATGTCTGTGCATTATACACTCTGAGACAGTCTGTTATGCTGTGTTTAGGTGATCATGTTCTGTGTGCGTTAGGCTGTCGATGTCTGGGTGTTTATGCCACTCCAGTATGTTTGAAGCTAACCCTGTCCCGCTACATGTACTGTTGTTCTCCCCTCGGTGGTAAAACATCACAGGATTTGCAGCTCGACATCAATTGTAATAACAGGGTCAACGGCGTTTCCACAGTGTTTTATAACACGGATCATGCGTCACTGCCAGCTCACCTTTCCTGTTTTTGTCTGCCTTGTATTACAACGTTCAAATCAGTGGAAGTGGCGCTGGGGTCTGCCAAGACAGATTCTGTTCTAAACACTGGAAAAATGGAAAAGAAGCATCTCCATTCTTCAATTGTAGTTTCAAGTTGGTTATCGGCGTACTTTATCACTACACATTGTTTAGGTCTTGAGAGTAAAAAACTACAAGTCCTACAAACTAGTATCTTATTTTGTTTTCCCCTCAAACAGGAGTTCAAAGTAGAGCTTGCATGCTGGGAAAACTTGGAGGGCTGCCTCCTTGATTTACTGTGATGATTCCTCAAAAGTCTATGATGTATTTGTGAGCGTGTCCCCCCTCTGCCTCTCTGCAACACAAAGGGGCAGATTCGCAGCACACATAGCAACAGGCTCTGATTGGCTGAGGGCTGTTAGTTTTGTTCCAGCTGAGGAGAACTCGTCTTGTGTTTTGTGAACTCAGCTGATATTATTCTCCTACGGCTAACAAACAAACACACATTCAACCCAGGCTGACACAGCACCACCTTGCCCTCTCACTCCCTCACACACACACACTATTGTCTGACATAACCCAAGTTGTTGTTTAGCAACTGAACAATTCAGATACGGTACATAAGTGGAATGGTAAACAACCTGAGCCATTGCAAAAGTACTTCTATCACCAGAGGTAAGCATTCATACAAAAGAGGCAAAGTAATCCCCTGAAAAAGTTATCACAAGTGCCATATTTCCCTTTAAATATACTAAATTGGATGCTTTGTGAGGGAGGATTTAAAGGTCATGCAGTTTAAAATGTTTAACCTGAAGTAAACATTTTGTCTACATGCAGACAAATCCCATTTCCCAAGTTCTTGTGCTACTCTGGCTTCTTACAGTGTTAGGTCAACACTATGAATAAGCACCATTAACAATGGCAGCCTTTCTGTGGTAAGTAACTGTGGCTGAAGGAGTGCCAAAAGCTTGTAAGATTAAATTCCGGCCACACACTCATCCAGGTGATTTCAGTTCAGTTCTCAACGCCTTTAACAACACACCATCTAAAATCACAGGGATGCTATGAAAACCTACAGTGAACAGTGAACACCCCCCCCCCCCGACTACAAACAGGCACTTTCTCACAGTAGGAACCTTTTGTAGTTCATAGAACATTTTCTTTGCGCATTCCTACAGCATAGGAAGTATGAACTATGACCGTAGTTCCAAGAACTACGGTCATACTGATCACTGATATATAGTATTTTCACTGTTTATAGTACTGTTTACACTGATATATAGTGGTCTCACTGTTTATAGTACTGTTT
>JAPTHA010000018.1:9334321-9362443 GCA_029814585.1 Gymnapogon annona | reverse complement strand
AATGTAAATAGTCATGAAAATAAAGAAAACGCATTGAATGAGAAGGTGTGTCCAAACTTTTGGCCTGTAGTGTACATAGCGCTTACCTACACATTGATGGTGCCTGGACCCTGGGACGAGTCGCCGGCTCATTGTAGGGATCATTCACACACATTCATACAGGGACACTGGAGGCAAGATTGGTGAAGTGTCTTTCCCAAGGAAACAATAGTATTGGACAGAGTTAACAGAGAAATAAAAACTGCATTAACCTTCCATGGACAGAAACATTTACATGTATTGAAGGACAGACAGAGAAGACCTGCATTTGTCCTGATGTGGTGATGAACACCGCACACAGATGGTGGTCTATAGACCTGCAGTTTTGATATGAGGACAGGATCAACGCCATTAAAATGGTCCAGTGTGTTCATCCAAGAGCTACATTTATACCGGCGGGACTGTCTAACGTATTTCAGAAAAATAGCAGTCAGTCAAATCAATTCTGGGAATGACCACCGTTTCACGAAATAAAAACTGTTCAGAAATTCACTGATAAACTGGTGACTTGTCCAGGGTCCCCCCCCACCTTCGAGTAGCTGGGATAGGCTCCAGTAACCCCCTCCGAGCCTGCAAAGGATAAAGCAGGTTTGGAAGATGAACACAAATTATTCAGGGTCAATACATATTCAGACAAACACGACAACTTTACTCGCATTGGCTCGAGAAGAAATCACCCATTTAATAGAAAGCCTAAAAAAACTTTCATCTTTCTTGTCCTGACCTTTCATGAGTTTGTTTCTTAAAATCATTGTTGAACCACAATATCGGATTTTTATTTCTCAATTTTCACAACATTTTTATCATTACTTTTGTCAGATTACTTTTACTAGTTACTTCTGAGTTTGTTTTTTTTTAAGAGTACCAACAATCTCATCCATACGTGTATCCAACACTTTATCAAATATTGTAAACATGAACCAACACACACTTTTGTAATACGTTTCCCAACTCATCCTCAACATGCATAAGATATTGCACATTTTCTTTCTCTAAAGTAAATAATTTTCCCTAAAAATGTAATTACCTGTGTGATATTCGGCTGGTAATTATTAGTGATAACATTCACCTTTACAACTTAAGAGACAAAATGAGATGGATGGTATGTCAATAATATTTATTGTTTACAGGTGTATACATTTTAAATTGCTCTAAGTTCACACAAGTCTCAAACTTGCAACAAAAGAATCTCTGCCACCAGAGCTGGATAAGCCTTTGAGGGCTTGCATTGCACTCTGGGTAATGTAGGCAGAGCAAAGAGATGAGAAAACTAAGGGAGCTGTCAGCAGGTCTGTCAGACAAAAAACAAACTCATGCGCCTTTATAGACTGATCTGGACCAAAGCAGGAAATAAAGCGTGCTACACACTGATTCTAATAAATACAGTAGCTGAAGTCCATCAGACGGGGCTTATGGCCGGTTCGTTAACATCTAACAACAAAATATCCACTTAAGGAAATGTGATTAATATAAATTCATCATGTTCAGGCTGTTTCTAGACTCTGATTTGAAAGAGGAAAAGAAAAACTCTTTAGTGCTGGAGTTTAAATGTCATACATGACATAACATACATGCATGCTTTTTACAGAAAAACAAATATACACAGTAGTTGGTACTCTGACACCTCTAATGTTTTGGTTTTAGTCAACAGTCCCTGCAACTCGACACTAAATCATGTTAGGTACAGTTTGAGGCTCACCCTGTTGTTTCAGTAGTCTGTCTTTATGGCTTTATTTTCTCTTCTTCTTTAATGGTCTTGTAATCACTGCTACAGGCCATCGAACCAATAAACAATGCGCATTCACATATGCACGGAGCAAAAAGAATGTCGACTAAATAAATCTTGTAGTGGCTATGACTGAAAGCTCAGAGCTAAAGAGCAATGTGTTCGTCTGCCTTTGCAAGGTAGAAGCAGCGTCAAGCATTTCAGGATGAATGTCTGTACACAGTTTCTGACATAGAATGGAAATATACATGAACTGCGCTGAGCCGCCCGGGTGGGGTGCATCCAGGTTCCACATGTTACAATCTCTTGTCCACAATCAGCGGGTACAGTAGGTGATGTTAGCTTTGCCAGCATGATGTCCACATGGCAACGGCGAAGACTGAACTCTGGCGGTGACCTCAGGAGTGTCAGTAAGTAAAGACGGCATATGACGGAAGAATAAGCGCTCGTGTAACATCAGGATTGGGTTATTGGGGAGGAGGGGTGGGCAGCGAGAGGGACGTGAGTGTGGCCAGTGCTCTTCTGAGGAGGTGACGGAGAGGGAGATCAGTTACAGAGCACCAAGCGGACCTGCTGGCCATAGAAGAGGCGGTTGGAGTGCTCGCCCACAGCCCGCCTCGCCATCTCCTCGCTGGGGAATGTGATCAAGGCCTCGCCACTGCACTGGCCGCTGAAATTGTACAAGATGAGAACGGCATCTGGCTGCAGCTGTGGAAGGGGGGAAAAAAAAAAAAGGTAACAAAAAAAGATGCAATAAAAATCAATCTGACACCTTTTCCATGCAGACATGCTGTGACAACACCAGAGGGCGCCCACAGAGCTGAGCAGGAACAGTAAGACAACAGCAGCAGAAGCTCAGCTCATGTCATCCAACCGGTCCAGTTAGGCCAGTAAGAAGAAAAAGAAACAAAAGAAAACAATGGGCGGAGTTAAGAGAGAGTAAAAGCAGAGCACATGTTTTTCCCACAGCATCTGAAACCCTTAAGGCAGGATGAGACACCGCACACATTAATTGTTAGTTTGCATGCACGCAGGTCTTGCATCAGAAATCAATACTGATGCAAAAAGGTGATTATTTTTCTGGATGCTTAAAAATGAAAAGTACACAACCAATGATGCTTCATACACAACATGCAGGCGATCAGAGCTGTAAAGTCCATAAAGCCACACATCAGAGGGTTAACCAATCCTAGTCATTCTGCGAAAGGATGAGTGACGTTCAGTGTTCTGTCTGCTGCCCACAGTCCTGCGTCTACATTAGTTTGATTCAGTGTAGGAGTGACAAATTCAGATCGGCGCTGATACTTGTACATTGGCCTGGACCTAAAAATCAACATTTCTTACTCAACACCAGCAGAGCAACACCACACTTCCTACCGTTAACTAGTTTTGTGTAATTTTGCAAATACAGAGGATGAGTGGGGTCATGGAAATATTCACCTTGATAGTTTGTAGAGTGAATTCAACATTCACTCTTATTTAAGGTACTTTGTAAATTGAAACACAGTTCTGCATTCATGCTTCAGGTTCATGTCTAAATTACTTGTCAGAACTTTTAAGTGAGCTTCCAACACACAGTAGGTTTGACCCAATATACATTATGTAACATGTAAAACATCTATAAGCTTCAGTTTGCTGGAGTCACAGCTAAAACATCAGGTTCAGTAAAGTCACCTGATCAGCACAGAAACATCATTGATCCTCATGTTAGAAGCGACGACTGAGGTTCTGTTAAACTACAGGTAAGGGGAACACAGGTAATATTTTATGCAATCTGCTTTGGTTTATGTTTCAGATCCAGATTCAGCACTGCTACCAGACGTATGTGGAGGCGCTCTAGTCATGAGGCAGGTTTGACCTCTGAATCTCAATGGCCAGATTAGGCATTCCTATATATTTGACAGTGCTTGGGGCATGCGTACATCATACATGGACCGGGATCATACTTCATGTGTTAAACCGTATCTGTTAACATGACTTAAAGCTGCAGTTTTGCACGTTTTCTGTTGGTATACTTCAGTTTATATTTTACCCAGAGATCATTCTGCACCAACTCATGATGGACATCCCCATCCATGGCATGGAGCATCTTTTGGTTTGACTTCATTGTTTTTTTTTGTTTTATTTTTTTGTGTTTAGTTAGATAGTTGAAAATGTTAGTTAAAGTTAAAGGATTACATTTTTAAATGCATGTAATGTTTCTTTGGTACAGTGGTTCCTTCTGCAGTTCTCTCTTCTCAGTCCAAATAAGATTAAATATACAGATGAACCCGATATTGTTTTTCATTATATGCTGAATAAGAATTCTTTTAATACTATGCTATACAGAAGGTGATTTATTTTAATTCAGCTGTATGGTATATTTTGGCTTCGCTTTTCCACTAAAGTGTGAAGCAGTATCTACACATTGAGATGAGACAGCTCCAAAAAGAGGGTGTTAAGCTGAACGAAGCTTAATTTGTAGTCACCTAACATGTGTTGATAGGATTTCTGGAGCATTCAATACAACCAATTCAATTCAATACAATTTGGTAAAAAAAATACAAGAGAAAATCAAACCTAACACACACACACACACACACACACACACACACAGAAATGATTAAATGTAGTTAACTTGTGTCTGAAATGTATTTGGAGCAGAGCGTTAAGATGTTACAAGAAATTAAGAAGTTCCCAAAAAGATCCATGACATGAACTGCGGCATGCGGTTTTGTGAATTGTCACAGAAAGGACCAGATGTTAGTGTTTACTGAGCAGCTGTTTCATTAGATGTTCATTTCTATAGTATAACTAGCCCAGGAAATGCCCACTGTGGTTCTGTTCTGGAGGCTCTTCTTACCTTTGCCGAGTCCCTAAAGACAGAGCCATTCTTTGGGCTGAATGAAACTCCTGGCCTGTTCGCTCATCTGAACCACGCCGCTGTACTCATCAGGGGCGTACTACAGATAGCATATAATGAACGGACAGTCAGAGAGGCCTCCACAATCACAGTACACAGTTGTTGTTACACAAAAGATATAGACACACAAACACACACACACATAACACGACTTCCATGGGCTTCATTTGAGCCTGTGTGAATGAGACCTATGTGGTAAGACACCAGTGGCTGGTGTGGGAACTAGTTTCTCACCCAGCACCAGTGTGAGACTTGCTACTGCAGCCAAGTAAAAAAAACACAAAATCAAACAAAACACATCACACACACAAGCACATGCTCACTCAATCAAAGATACAATTACGATGGTTCAGCCAACAGTCAGGACTGGAGTCAGCTTCTCCCCTTCTTTCCAACACACACATATTTTATAATATACTGATTGTACTAATATTGTCTAAAATGAGCCATAAAGACAGACCCAAACTGTAAACCCAGAAAACACAACCCACTCCACCTTAAAAGCCTCCCCAACCGGACTCTCCAAATCATCTAAAGACACACCTGTCAGTGTTCATACCTGCTTCAGAGGACTCCACCTAATTTGGCCTGGCAGCAAAAAATTACAAAAAAGAATGGAAAGCACAGGGAAGAAGAGAGAGGACAAGTATACACATGTCCCTTATGTGAATTACTGCAGCAGAGTGATTTAATAAGAAAAAGCACTGACGGTGATACATGTTCCTAGCTGCAGGGGAAAACTAGTCAGATCTGTAGGAAGAAAATTCACCGTATGGGCTGCGTACTGTGAGAAGAATTTACGATGAAATGTTAGCAGCGAGAAATGTTACTTTAATTCTAACTTCACTGTAGGACGCTGAGAATAAGAAAAGACAATGCTGGAGACAGAGGTGTTAAAATATTCCACATTAAATATCCATAGTAAGTCTGTTACGGCTACTGAGGAGTGACTTCTCACTGTTGCTTTTTTTCTATTGAATAAAACACCAAGTGAGGCGGTCATGTTTTCAAATAGCTTCTCACCACTGGAAATTAACATTTTCCTTTTCAAGTCAGAAAAACAGTGTACAGTTTTAAAATGTAAGTTTTTAGGACTTCAGATTTGAAGCATTGATTAAAACAAAGAGAGTCCAGGTGTGGTAAGTGACCTTTTTTTCATTCACTGACTAGGTCATAAAAATCACAACTCACAATTGATGATAGACCAAGACAAAATGTTTACACTCATCAGCTTCAACCAGATTTCTATGCCCTTATTCCACTGCCTTGTGCACTGACCTGGTAACCTTGGAAGAAGCTGAGGATGTCCTTGACACCGGTGTTGTATTGCAGACCTTGCATTCGGACCAGGGCCCCGTGCTGGGGGAGCATCGGTGAGGCAGTGGTGGCGTGGTGGGGCTGGGCGGCGACTGCTGCAGCTACTGCTCCATGTGGAGACGCAAAGTAGCCGACAGTGGAAGGAGAAACTGGTGGGCTAGAAATGGAGGAAAGGGATTAAAGTGAGTGAAGAAGAGTATAGATGGAGTTAATGGACAGTGATGGGTATTAATTCAATTAAACTAAGATGTAAATTCTGAAAAAGAAAATCCAGGTAAAAAACAAGGCTTAGATAAGGGCATGATTACTGACGTTCATTACAGCTATCACATTATTATTTAATTTTTCAATCAATCACAATAACATGTCATATTTATTCTGAGTGAATGTGTGTGAGTTCTGCACCTGCTTTTGGTCATTTTCAGGTTTGATGCGTTAACTCTGTAGTTCAGAGAAATAGATGGATCTTGATTTGTGTTTGAGCTGTGTAATATGATGATGTAAATAATGAGAAAACCAAAAAATGTCTTCAATTAGATTAGATTCCTAATTGTTTTCTTATTGTGAGAAATTACACTTCATGGCACTACACATTTCACCATGTATATGCTATTTTTTTATCCACATGGCCTGGACAAAAGGAGTTGTATTTACTTGATATATTTATTAGTTCAATATGTTGCATCTGCGCCTTGTAATGTGGCTCATTGTCTGTTTTTGTTTTATGAGTAATTAAAGTGTTTGTATACATTGTTCTGTTTTTCAGCACTTTGCCCAGGAAAAAAATACCCCGTGAGAACAATACATTCCATTTGATCTGAATTTCCAGAAAGTGTGTTGCTATCAAGATTATGTTGATATCAGTCACACAGCGGTCACTGCTGCACTGACCTGGGGTAGTAAGCTGTGTAATTCATGTTCATGTTCATGAAGAGATGAGGTTGGGGGGGGTAGTAGGCCAGGGCATGAGCTGGGCTGTGTGCAGTGGTCTGATGCGGTCTGGGTGCAGGCAGCAGAGGGGGCTGGTAGAGGGCTGCTTCAGACAGGAGGGCGGGTGGGGTATGGAAGGGGGTGTAGGCTGTGGGGGGAGACAGACCTGAAGAAGACAGAAGATGCAGAGTTAAGTCATTTCAGTTCTGGACAGCCAACGCAGGCATGAATAGATCCTGCATTTCAACATCTCACACCCTGCAGAGATGAGACGTCTTGACCAACAGACTAACAATGAACCTCCGCCATGACAAACAGCTTGAGGTCACAATTAACAATCTGAAAGTAGACTGTGGACAAACTGTGAATTCAACATTTAAGTAGCGATAATAATTACCTCAATAAATCTATTAAAGATTTACAGGAGTTATTAATTTAACAATAAAAGGCTCATTATTAGCCATCGATCTTGACTGGAATCGAGCTCAATACTCCTATAATTGCTGATGAAATATTCTGTCTATTTCTAGTATCTATTCAATAACTTAGGTTAGTAGTTTTTCAATGTGCTCCCATCTGGGGATGTTTTGTTACTGGTGCCTATACAGTTCTATCAGAAAGGCCTCAAATAAATCCATGCAAATCATTCTGAAGGTTAATACATATCCTATCCTTTAACAAAAACACCAGTCTAGTCCTATGGTACACATTTTATTTACAAAGCTTCCTGTGTCCTTCAGGCTGCTACACCTAGAGACATCAACAACAAAGATACATGATGGGGGGTATTTACATACAAACAGCCACTATTGGTGTGAGGCTGCAGACAACAGTTCAGTTTCAAACATCAAATATGGGAATGTGGCTAACCTTAAATGGTGTGCCCAGGTTGCTTAAGGTAAAACTAGAGGGCTTCAAGTCTAATTGTAATATAGAAAGTTGAAAGAGAAACCTCCTAAGACTTAAAGTACAGTTCTACGATTCATCAAGTTCTAAATGATCATTTCTTTCTTTCCTCCTCTGACAAGCCACTGAAGACAAAGTAGAACATGTAAGACACTAAAAAATTATTAATCTCGAAGAAATAACCAACAGATGAAATGTCAATAAAGCAATAGGAACTTGTCCTTTAAAAAGTATAGCTGAAAAAAAAATGTAATTAATGAAGGCATGAACACAAGAAGAAAAAAAAATGAATGTGGTTTGAATTTAGTGGCTGCTGTTTCCAATCTAATCTTCAGAAGTAGAAATAAGTCACAGAGCAAAGTACCACGTCATATTTAGTCTGATCTAATCTGTTTCATGGGTGATAAAGACAGCTGCACCACATGGAAAAAATGAGACAAATATGAGCAAACAAATATATTAAATACTAGTTTTAACATATTGAGCAACTTAATACCAGTTACACTGACTTTCTATTGACTTTCAGTGTTTGCAGTGAAATAATTCAACTTACAGGGTAATTTGCACGGTGGAGGGGAGAGTCCGCTCCGGTTCAGGGTTCCTCCCATCAGGACGATGCTCATTTCCTCTGTGGAACACTGGAACACCTCCACGTATCGGTCCTTCATCGTCTTTTTATGGCACTTCTGGGCCACCATGAAAGCCTTGTCTGGTGATCTCATTTGGATGAAGGCGTCACCAGATGGTCGTCCCTGCGCAGACAGAAGACAAGATACAGACAAACCCATCACCAGAGGGACATAAAATATGCAAAGAATGGATAGTTGAGTTTATAAATACGTTTGCTTCTGGCCATTTTACTTCAATATATATTCTTTTTGACAGATCAAGCAGCCTCAGTACTTTAGTACTTGTAAGTTGTTCCAATTTATTTTTACATAGTCTCAGAATTTACATCAACTTTGTTAATATTTGGTTGCACTTCCTGTACATGTATATAACCTGAGTCTAACACCTACGGTAGCTTTCAAAGAGTTTTACACAGGAAATTCAACAAGGTCCTCCAGACAAAACCTGCGCAATCAAACATTCAGAAATAACCCTTGACCCTACTGCACTCGTCTCTGCATCTTCCATTGAGTTATCAGAGATTCTTTACAGATCAAAACAGGTTTATTGGAGTTCTAAAATGTGGAGGTCTAACCTGTTGATTTAGGACCATATGGACTCCGTGTGGTTTGATGTCCACTGTGTGTTCTCCCATGAACTCCAGGATGTCTTCGATCGCAGCTGTGTAGGGCAGCCCACGCAAGCGGACACAGTCACGGGTGCTGCTGGATGCTGGGATGTAGGGGGGTGTGGCAAGGACCGGGACAGACATGATGGGTGAGGGTGGTAGTGTGGAGATCAGAGGGGCGGACATGTACCGGTTCAGGACCTGGAAAACCAGACACAGACCAACAATGGTGAAGCATTACACAGCGGCTTATATCATATTTACACACTGTATTATGCATTACCTTCTACTGTCACCTCTCCATCATCTGACTAATGAGGTCTGGATGCTTTCAGTACCATTAACATTACGTCTCTAAACTTGAGTTGCGAGATGTTGTTAAATATATCACAAATATACAAATAACAAAAGTAGGTGTACAAGTGGACATTCAAAACGTCTCATAGCACTAGGCTAATAGCACTTAGGAAAACATAACTACAGTTTTCAAAGTCTTTCTACAATATGCTCATCTTTTTCATGTAGAACCTGAACATCAACACACATCTCTATACATTTTACTGTGTGCATGAACATCATTTCTGCTTGATCAGTAAACAGAAACATTCCTTAAAGATAATATGTTCTTCATGTTGACCTTGAGCACATCATTTCCATTTCAGTCCGGACAGTGAACACATCTCACCTGTTGCACTTCGGCTGCTGTACTCCGGAACAGCTCTATGTAACGCTTTCCAAGAATCTGCTTGTGTTTCTTCAGGGCATTTTGGGCATACTCGTCACAAGAAAAAAGAACGAAAGCGTCGCCTGTGGGCCGACCATCCGGGTACTTGACGAAGAGCAGGCCCTCCGTTCCGTCTGTAGCTGGGCACTCGGGGCCGAGGAAGGTCAGCACCTCTTGGGGTGTGGCGGTGAAGGGCAGTCCTCGCATGCGGATAATCACCTGGTTCTCTTTGGACAGGAACTGGGCCACCTCATTGGATGTACCTGGTATCAGAGGACAGCCATGGTTAGACAAGTGGCTGCGTAGCATAATATCACTATCGCTGTATTACTATTTACTTACTGTTGAAAGACAACACACGCAGAAATGGAATCTTAGACAAATAAAAAGTGATGCTCATGTATTTGCTGTGGTTTTACTGTGCACGATACTACCCAAACAACAACTAACAAATTATTAAAGACCGTAAGCAAACCCTAACCAAGTCACAGGTGTATATACTGTAACTATCACTCCATATCCAACCCCTGCCACCATAGTCTCCATCATGGTGCAAATCAGGCACCTCCTGACAATGGAGTTAAACGAAAACACAAACCACTAGGCCTGACCAACAAAGTTTTGTCCACAAAACATCCAGATTAGCCAACAACCCCAGTATTTCCTGTGTTTAGATAGATAGATCTTTATTTGTTCCACTAAGAGAAATTTCAGATTTCAAATTTTATGTCACTTATCTGCTTTACTTCTCTGTAGTTCAGGTTTTACAACAGTCTATGCTAAAAAGAAAAACAAAAATAAAATGCCCACTCATATTTCAAAGAAAGTCCTGCCATCTGTAAGAAACCAAATCTAATGCACCATCAACTCAAAACTATAGCAACTTCAGCTCATTTTAAGTACATGACTTTAACTGATTCTTTTGTTTACAGACATTATAACAATAATAATGCATTTAATTTCATGGCCCCTTTCAAGCCTCTCAAGGTCGCCTTACAAGATAAAAACAACAACAGTAAATAATAAAACAAAAAGATCTTAGATAAAATTACATCATTATTGTCTATACTCTAAAATCTAAAATAACTATGAAGTTAGTTTAATGAATTAAATTAGATGTCTGGCTAAAGACCAACATAGACAGATCACATTAATACCACCAGTAATTTGTGATTGTGGTGCTAAATAAGTATTGTGGATATTACACAAGTACATCAGTCCAGTTTACAACTCATTTGTTGGTTTTTAGAGTCTCAGATTATATGCAAACACACAAACAAGAAAGAAACAACAACACACAAAACAGGAAACCAGCAAAAAAAAAAAAAAGCATTTCTTAATAGAACTGTGAGAGGAGAAGATGGGCAAGTATAAACCTTACTGTAGCCAGGAAACTCTGGGAAAAAAACAAATATAAAATAAAACATCCTGTTGGGAGCGGCTTTTCTAAAAACAGAGCTGTTTTAAGTACAAATTCATTGACATGTTTCCTTTCAACTGTTCAATAAATGCAGCTGTATTTTGCCTGTTCTAACTCTTTGTTTAAAGTCCAATGTGCTATCAATCTCTATTGATCTTAACTCATCTGAGTAAAGTCCAGTCACACCGGCAGTCACTGTGAACTATCAGCTACGACTGGCTGTGCTTCTTTGTGTGCTATCTCTGTCCTGTTTCCACTGCATGATGCTCTATGGTCCAGAGGCCCCAGGCCCTGCCTTTGTCTCTTCACACCCCCTTTGTACCTGCACAGGCTGGTCCTTTCACCGGCCGTCAGCCTTCTCTCCCTCAAGGGAGAGAGGCCTCAGGCCCGAGTGAACAGGTGAACCGCTGTTAGCCAAGAGTAACATTTCTCTCCAATTGGCCTCTGAGGGTTGGGCTCGAGACAGGGGAGGATGGGGGCAATGGGGGAGGGGGGCAGCTGCTCACAAAGCGGCTTTCATGAGTCCAAGATAAGCTGAAGAGAGTCACTGAGATGAGGCAAATACACAGGTAACAGAGAGAGCCAGAGCACAAAGGAGATCACTACTTTTACAGTCATTAAGGAGCTCTTTTACAGTGGAGGAGCATTGCGTTTTACTTCAAAAATGCAGAAAGGAAATTATTTGGAAAATTGCCACATATAATGGAAAAAGTTTTCATAAACCCATAGTATTGTACACAATCTCAAAAATCATGAAATCTTTGTGTTTCAAAGAGGTGTGTATCAGAGGGATATAAACAAATGCAAAAACTTTTTTGGGTTTACTGTTAACAAAAAATAAAACAAAATTTGATTCTTGACTGTTTCAAGGGGAATTGTCTCACTGAGTCATCCAGTTTTCCCTCTGCATGTGTAGATCCACATACTCCCTGTATGTGGATCTAGAGGATAGCATGATACCTGGCATAATTCAATGATGAAAGAGTGACTCCTTATTAATTCAAAAATATCTGGGGTGTCTGAAAACTTTTTGTCACCACTGTAATTAGAAAAAAACTGTAAAAAAAAAAAATCTAACCTCCAGCAATCTTGAGGAACTCCTCTCCTGTAGCCTTGTAGACCTGAGATGACAAAAAGAAACCTGGACTTAGCAAAAACTTTGAACCAATGAAGAGCTGCTTTCACGATGACAGTAACTGATTGACCAACATTATTACTGGTACAGTCTGCAGTCATGAGGTGACCGACGCTTGAGGGAATTCACATATGCATTTATTTCTTTTTCATTTTTTATTTGTCCCTATGGTCTTTTCAACACCTTTCACTTGAATCTTCAAGACTCGTACCGACCATCCAGGGATAAAAAAGGTGGCACTGGTGCCTGGCTAAACATATTTTAACAAAAACTTTGAAACCTTACATCAGTTGTGAATTAACTACAGCTGAATATCTCTAGGCAACTGAATCAGGTCGACCGGACTGAGTTTTCCTGCTGTATCCAAGAAGCACGCTAGCCAGTCTAGTCCTACATGAACTGATGAAGCCACTTGGATAAGAAGAAAAAACGTCTTCCAAGACAAAACTCAGTCCAGTTGACATGGTTCAATTTCCTAGAGATGCCTTTAATGAATAAGACTTTACACATACAGCAAAATATCTACTTTTACCTCAATGTAGCGGCTGCCCATGTGGTGCTTGTGACGCTCTAGAGCCAGATCCCTGTGTTCAGAGTTGATGAAGCGAACTAAGGCCTCTCCATTTCTCCTGCCCTGAGCATTCAGACACAGGGCAACTCCGCCCCTAAAACACACACACCAAAGATTGATGACTTGAGTGATATACTTAATGCAATATATCACAAATGCACACGGTGTCCAAGACGTTTGTCTACCACAGTAATGTGGTGCATTTTTTTTTACGAATTATAACATGTTAAAAAACAAGAATAAAAGTAGAAACGATTAATCCTAACTTACATGTAACCCACATCAATCTTCCGCGAAGTTATAATAAACTGTCTTGAGTAACAACAGTTGTGAAATGGTTAGCATGCTGACATACTTGGCGATATTAAGGCCTTTAAAGAAACGAGCGATGTCTTGATCTGAAGACTGCCATGGAAGTCCTCGGGCTCTGATCACAGTCTCGTTGTCCACTGGTTCCGTTTTACTGCTGCAAATACACCACAGAGGGAAGAGTCCTTCATTAGACATTATTAAAACCTTTTCATAAGCCTTCTATTTGCTTCTACAAATAATAAATGCATTTCCTTCACCAACACTGTTGCTAAATCTGAACAAATTGTCTACAGATAGGAGACAAAGAGCCCACTCACAGTAAGTGCTTAACACGGTAACACACTCCCATGATTAAATGTCAGGGGGTTGTCAAGGTGATGGGCTTTTGGCTGTCTGAGAGTAGCAGGATTTGGTGCTCTGCTACTAGATAGCCAGGTAAGCACTTGATGGCAAAGTTGGACAGCTTTAATAACACACTTGTGGTTTCCTTGTTGCTGTAATCAATGCTAGGAGCCTGAGCTCTGAGGTCTGAGTACAGCTGGGGAGTTGGCAGTCTGTGCACAACTGAGTTGGCTAACAGGTGCAGAGCTAACACATACTAAGATGAGTCAGATAAAAGATTTGTATCAAACACAGAATATTGAAATTATAGTTCATACGTACCATGTGCCAGAGTCAAACTTGTACTTTACAGTTTCAAAGCAGGAGAATTTGTGATCTGAAACAATGACAGAAAGAATAAGGCGTGTCTCTGGCATTTTTCTGAACAGGTTCATCGTGCATGTTTTTAATTCCCTTTACAAAAAGATATACACATATTACACTTGGCATTCATTAAATCTTACAACCAGATTTATTTCTGGATTAAAACGTGACTGTGTAAAAGGATTCATACTTTAAAAATTGAAAATTTATATTCCCGGTCTTCCGACATTAAAACTATAATCACCAAGTATAAGGAGGATTGTTCTGACTCGTTTACTATGAATACAACAAAATCCAAATACACCATACTAATTATTTCCATTGTTAAAAGTCACAGCCATTTCTTTAGTAAACATTTGAGCTCTTAATATTGAACACAAGTGACAACACAAGTCAGGCTGTAGGACAAAAATTGTTTTCAATATTGAAGTCTGAGTGTTGATTATATAAGCTACAACCATTAGGAAGGCAATCCGGATTTGACTAATAGGAACTGAGCTTCTAATGCATCACTGGTTTATTTTAGGTCGGAGGTTAGTTGGAGACTTACTGTAGGGCTCAGCCAGGATGCGAAGAATCAGCTGAACCATGCTTCTTGTCTCTCTTACCCCTGTTCCATCTGACACTGCAGGAAGGCCAACATCTGCACCAACAGTTAAAGTCTGTCCTATATGTTCATGTTTCAGGGAACGTCAGCTGACAACATTTAAGATGATAAAAGAATAGACTGGTTTACCCAAGAGGATGGAAAGGAGCATGTACAAACTCGTCAAAGAGCATATGAACATCATTACATTTGTAGTGAATACAGACAGAGGGTGCTGTTAATCGGCAACACCAGAACCTGATTCTGACAGTGGAAAACGGCAAATGTTAGAATAATAGGAACTCATAAAACCAATATTTATCCCACAGATTTACATGTAACTTATGCAGTTTCAGATTTACTGATCAACTACTTTGACCTTGATATAATGTTCACTTCACCAGTTATACATGATTAATTTTTTATAAATTCAAATATGGCATATTTGATGCACTTCTTACATTATAATATAACCGTTAAAACAAAAACACCAGTAGTTAACTTCTAGTAGTGATTTAACTTGCACAGGGCAACAAAGGATACATTCCAGCATAGAGGAAAGTGTGAGCTTCTGCACCGGACCAGCATTGGGGCAGCATTTGTGAAACTCTTTCCTCAAGTCCACAAATGAAAAGAAACTTTCAGGAAGCACTAGATTCTGGGAGGAAAAAATAAAAGGTTTCACTGTGCTGAAAATCTGATTCACCAGGAAGAAAACGTATAAAGATCAAGGAAAAGATGAGATTTTCTGAATGCAAGAATTTAAAATAAGGCATTGTGACATTTGTATTTGCACTATGAGTGTCGGTATTACCTTTTTGGATGCTTCAGGATGGAGTGCTTGTCGAATGATAAGCGGACTGCTGACGCAGACTGTAAAAGAGCTTCTGCCAAGACACTTCACTTCCGACAACACAGACTGCTGAAACTGTACATTGAAAGAGAAAAGAATATTACAAACAAATAACACACTTATTAAAAAAAAACAGTTGTATCCACACAAAAAGACTAAACATGAACATACATGCACTTTATATCTAAATGTTGAGAAATAATGCATCAGGAAACCAACCCTTTATTTTCATCACAGTATATATATACACACACACATACACCTTTATTTGTCCCACTCTGGGAAATTTTTAGAGACACCCTGATCAAACTTAAAATCAAAGACATCATGGTGATTGGCAACCCTTATGATTAATAAAGGTGACAAAGCAGGCTCAAATACTTGTGCAAACTATCAAACAAAATGAGACGGTGCACTGCAGCGCCAACAAACCAAGAAAAGTGAAGGTGATTGACATTTGACTGTGTGCGTTTCTCATTAGGAATGAGGCTCGTCTAACAGGTTTTCGTGTTTGTTTGCCGTGTGAGGGAGGGAGCAGACAAAGCAGAGGAATGATCGCGCCACTAATCACCTGGATCAGTTCACCTAGCATGACCAATTGCCAGGGCCAGACAAGAAGAAAAACAACTTGTGCAAGTCAAATCTGCCTTTCTCCACCACACGAAAACTAACGGCCAAAGGGCCAGCAGCTCCCTCATATGCTTTTATTTACAGTTGTTTGTGTTGTGTCAACCTGTTGCTTCTTGTATTTAACCATCAATGTCAAATTTGAACTGTGGCTACTGACGTTTGACATCAGAGCATTTACGAGAATTTGGAATGTTTTTTCCCCAAATGCCTCGGAGAAAACAATGCAGTTTTCTCGGCTCATCTTTGACACTGCATTTCTTTTTGCAAACAAAAAAAAAAAAACCTTCTGTACCGGGAGCAAGTGCGAACATTTTTATAACTGAGTCACTGAGTGTCATGGTTTAGCTGAGAGTCAACTCTGTAGACCAGCAAAGTGAAGCAAGTAAAAAAAGTAAAAACACTGACAGGACTTAGACAGTAATGTTTTCACACAAGGCAATAAATCATTACCAATAAGTAGCTGCTCAGGTGTGACTTAAGCCATTTTAGAGGGAAAGCAATTGTTAAAGGGCACTTAAGAGGTCAGAGGTCATCAATTCAAAGCAATGTTCCTCAAATTTCTTTTAGTGGCAAACGCAACCGAATGCAAGACCACCAAACCTCAGTGACTAATAACAGATGGCCACTGGCTATATATGACAAATCAGCAGACGGGGAAGTATTAGAGCGGCCAGTCAGGACTTGTTCAGAGAGAAATGCAGGACTATTTAGCAAAATCGGGGAGCCGCTGACAAAAGAACAGATGCTTCAGGCGTAGATTAAGGGAGTTTGTGCAGTGGCACGTAAATACTTTGACTGTCAAGAGTAAAAAACAAACATGGATTAGAGATACACTTCAGTTTCTGTGGTGAAAACGTGATGATTAGTGAATCTGTGGCAGTTGTGTTGTATTAGTCACAGTACGTTATTTCTCTTGTTACATCTTGAACACTATGTTTGATGAAAAATCCTTGCGCAGGATGTCAGGCACGAGGAGAAAGACGTAGGGCATGCCACAACCTATAATAACATTTGCTTTTCTCTTTCAAACTGGCTTTAGTAATTGAACAAGGTGGAGCTATATGCACAGCTATGAGCAAACATTAGTACTGTTATCACCTATGACACATATTTGAAAGTATAACGTATCAGGAAATTCATTAGTAGGACTTTAGACTTTTGAATTTAATTTACTGATGTGACAATGACAGCATAAGGAAAAGGGAAATATAAAAAATAAACATCTTGTGTATGCAGGCACAAACTATCACCTCAGAGCATGATTGTTTTTTAACTTAATGTCTGCATGTACAAACACCTTAGTTTATGTCTTTTATCCAAACTGCGCCACTTGTGTATGTGCATATCATTTTAGAAATGAGTCAAAAGTCCACAATTAATCCAAAATCATGGAAGTGCTTATGTAATACTAGGGCTGCAACTTATTATAGCATTGTTTATTCATTCTATTTTATTAATTGTTTGATCTATTAAGTTAGAAATTGGAGAACGTTTCCTTGAGTACAATATTACATACTCAAGCATCGTAGTGCCAACCTGGACATTCTACTTATGATAACAATGCATGGGGGGGGGGGGAAATCAGTTTTCAGAAGACAGAATTAGAGTTTTTACCTTTTTCCTGGGGTTAAAAATACTAAAACGAACAAGACTTATGCTGTCACCAGCAAGGGTCCATCCCTGAACCCATCCAATCCTCTGTTATATAATAAGGCTAATAAACAACACAATGTAAAAAAGACCCAACTTAATTATCCAGAAAGCAGACTGAGAATAGATTTACTATCAAATGTGCCAATGTATAGAAATGTCCCATAACTGTTCATTTGATACTTTCAGAACATTATTAAACATGAGATGATCCTCATTATTTTGGGATGCACCTCTGCAAGTAAACTGGAAGAAGCAACCACAGGTAAAGGAAGACTCATGATTTCGTTCACATCATTCCAACATGTTCGTACCTCAATTGAGCTGAAAGACTGTTCAAGGATTAAGAGCATAACTGCCTCATCTCTGATTATCTGGTCAGCGTGAAGAGTAAACAATATCTAATTAATCTTCCAACTGTTCAATATTGTGAAAGCATTTGTAAAGTACATGAGAAGTGTTTGGGTTGTTTTCGGAGTAATGAATGCAAATACCCTCTCAATTTTAAAAACTCAAAAACAGATATAACAAGGTAGTGGCATGAATAATCAATCGGTCTATTATAGCTCGATTTATATCGAAAAAGCCGATTTTCAACTAAAGCGCCCCCATTTGGAGGACTTCTAATACTCAGAGAAGCTGAAAAACCATAGGGTTTTTCCACTAAGGGTCCACTGTGTCAGTTCAACCATATCTGTTCTAGTAACTGTGTTGATGATAAAGATATCCAGCAGAGGCCTGTGGGGTAAACATCATATCCCTGAAATGGAGAGTCTACCCCAAGAGTTGTAGACTAATGTAATAAGAGACTGTCATTTAGCTTGACAGAACAGTGACACTGAAGGCAAGGAGGGTGAAGCGTCTTTCCCAAGGACACAACAGTACATGATTTGGAAAGAGCGGGATTCGCGCCACCAAACCTTCAGTTATTGGATGGCCCACCCTCAGTGTACCCTACTTGTATCTGCTGATGTTCTAACACTTGCATTTATGCTAGTTTCCAGTCAATATAAACTGTCTGCACCTCTGTAGCCAAACAGTGGATTTGAACAAGTTCAATCTGTTCAAATTAATTTTTTAATCATAGAATATACTACCTCTGTTTGCCCTACACCTAAGTCAATCTTTCTTGAAAGATCTGGGGCTTGACTTTGTGATTTAAGTTTTCCGCGATTCACCAACCCACAATGTTTACCTCCCGCTTTATTCATCAACTAAAAATACAGTTAAGGACAATTCTTTTACTTCTAGTCCACCCTCTAACATTAATCTCCACGTCAGACTGTCGAGGATGTGGCCTTTGAATGTGGTCCTATCAGAGTTTGCTCTCCACCGTAGCTGCACTCTTTGTGGGGAAAGTTAGGGTGGGGGTGACTGAAACATACTCTGATAAGAGCAGCTAGGAGTGTCTGAACAGTCCATGTGGGTAAAGAAAAAAAGAAAGAAAAACAGCGATTACTGCCCATCAGTGTGCCTTGTAACATACAAGAGTTGTACCCATACATGCATCAAGACCAGAATCTGTAAGAAAAAAACGAAACAAAATGTAGTTGATGTTGAAAATCTTGAAAAGGTTTTGAAACATGGCTGTGAAATCCAAATGTGGATTGTCAGGTGTACACAACCTCTTTTGCAGAACACAAAAGGCTGCGAATTTTCTTTACGGAAACGCTTACGGGAAGCGTTTACTCTTCCGTAAGTCATAAACCAATTGATTTTCCTTCCATTGTAAAAGATATAATTATTGTTTTATTCCAACCTGATCCAATATTCTGCATGTATGAACAAAAATCATTACATGGATAACCTGAGAACAGTGTTTTACGTTCATGGCGACAATAAGAACAAGGTGTGCAAGTCCTCACATCATACATTAACTCCACACAGGCTATGACACGCTTCAAAATGAAGCCAAGGCAGTTTGTAACCATGCATCAGTCCACTCCCACTGAGGTGCAGGTGTGACGTATTCGCATTAAGCACACACTTTGCATTTACAAGAAAGTCATCTCATTATGTTTTTAGGTCATTCAACAAGGATGTTGTTCCTGGTGTTGATGCTTTCTCTGTTTCTAAAGTTCTCTCGTGTTGATTCATGTGACCTGGTTGCTGGACATATTTTCTGCCACTCATTGGTGGCATCACTGAAGCTTCCAAGAACAGAAACCAAGTTCAACCAAATTAAATAAAAATTTATAACATCTTTTTTGTGAAATTATATTATATAATTATATAATTTAATTTTATATTATAAGCTACTTTAATATTATAAGCACATTACTAATCAAGAAAAACAGGTAAAGAGAAAATCATCCTAAAAAGTAATTATTCACAAATGACTCATTGTGTGTTCACGTGTTACTGTGGCTGTATTTTCAGTGACTCGAGAAAATGCACTGCAGCATCTTTGGAATACAATGCTGAATTAGTAAATCAATATATCCACTACCATAATGTGGTTCAGATTGCATGAGAGATTAGCTCCAAGCAGCCCTGTTAGTCTCTCCTGCCCTTCCCTCTTAAATAAATTGACTTAAGAAAACAAACTGATGTCACTGAGACATCCAGCCACACATGCCAACAAGACCACCAACCAGACTGTCCCCTATTTCTGAAATCACCAAATAGGTTGGAATAGGTCCCTAAAATCGCTAAAGTTCAGTAGAGTAGATCAATAGATCTGGAAGAAAATGACCAAATTCTTTTGTCTGTAGACCCTCAAGGATTAAACTCGGAATGATCAATAGCAAGAGAAACTAACAGCGAGAGAAGGTATGAAAAGAAGGGACTGATTACTTGGGTTAATATTTGAAGGTTCAGCACACAAACTTGCCTGCAGCGAAGCAAAGGCTTGTATGAAGTACAAACAACTTCAGCATTTAGACTAAACATCCACAATATTAACAGTCTTACAGTTTCTATTTTGACTTAACCTCAACAGCATCATTCGGAAAGCACACAGAATCTACAAAGAAACCGATCACAATTTTTAATGCTATTATTCAAAGTGTCCTGCTGGTGCAGGACGAGTATTTAGCCCTCAGCAGAGCGGCACTCAAACAAAACTGAACAACGTGGTCTTGTGCTGTAATGAAAGGTTTTAAAGAGAAAGACTGGAGGGGCAGGAAAGATGAGCGTTGAGCAAACAAACACTTGTAAGGGTAGTGGAAAAACATGTTTGGCAACATATGTACTTGTGTCAGAAGAGACCTTATGATGGGAAGGAACCAAAGAACAGATTCATGATCATGATCATAAAGATGCAGCCTTTTGCTGCCAGAGCTCGACCAATACTGGTTTTTAGTTGGTACAGACAGACACCAACAACTAACATACATCGACAGTATGGTAACAAACTCCAGCACAAAATCGTTAAAGACCTTTGGGCATTTCATCACAGTAGTCTGAAATTTTCAACATTACCTTAAAAAAAGTGCACTGTCACATGAAAATTAGTGTAGAGACAGTGTGAACTCTAAGGTTTATGGGATAGCAGCTGTAGGGGTTTCAGTGTTTAAAAACAATGCAAAATTTTAGTAGTTGATTGTTATCACTAATGCTAACTTAATAAAATAAACCCTGCAAGCACTGTGTTGCCCAATGGTGGATTTTTAATGCGGATACAAAAGTGATTACTAGGATCAGGAAAAGTTAATTGGTGAAGTCATTTATTTTAGTAAATGGATAATAACTGAACATATAGGTCAACAACATTAAGAAACATAAAATCAAAATAATTAGAGTAAATGTGATACCATCAGATTAACAAGTAAAAAAAAAGATAATTAAAAGAAAGTCATTTCTAAGTGACAAATTCAACAACTGAAGGCTGATAGTATATATCAGCCACCATTTTTTTCTACATAACACTTAAATAATATATTAGTACATACATTTAAATAAGTCTCCAAAGTTTTAAGTACAAAAAAAAAATAGAGAAATGTCTATTGAAATTTGAGCAAACCCATAATTGCAGGAGTGACATTTTTTTATCCAGATTACAAGAAAACACCAATGTCTGATACAGATATTGATAGAAGTGATTGGCTATGCTCATAATCTGTCGACCCTCAACAGCTGCTACGGACTAAGCAGAGACCTTACAGTGTCCCAGCCTGTCTGTCCTCCAGCCTTAAAGAGAGGTGCGGTCCCAGGTAAACATTCCGCCTTCCAGATGTCTACAGCATGCATCAGCCTGAGACAAGACTAGACCTGTGACTCCTCCTTATCTGCAGACGCCTCAGGCTCTGCCCATCCTAACTCTTAAGCTCCTCAAAACTGTCAGAGAAGTTTAACTGTCAAGCCAAAGCAATGTCATATCTCAAAACTGGTAGAAGATTTTTTTTTTAAGGTCAAAACGGAAATTTGACACCTCACATTAGCTTTCAGCCTTATATGAAGACAGGCCTGTCATGTCAGATCTGACTTTGGGGCAATGTGTGTGTTCAGTTTAAATTTGCTTGTGAATGTTTCCAGTGGTAAAGAAAAGAGATTTTATGACTTTCTCAAAATGTGGTTTTCACTGATCATATAAAGAAGCTCTGGACGAGGACAGAGCAGATGTAGACTATACATTCAGTGCCACCAGACTCACCTGTTGCAGAACTTTATCCAGTGGCTCAGCTTTGATGATCTCATCCAGACTCAGGCCTGTTTCCTCTTTACTCTGCTCTGTCTGTTCCAAAGCGTCCGGCTTGACAACACATCTATGAATCTTCCCCACCTGTGAAAGGATTTAGCAATTCATGGTGCAGGGTACGGCGTTAAAAACAACAACAACAACAAACAAAAACACTTAAAAATAATACAAAGTGAACACAGTCCCCACATTCAGGAAATGGACACTTTTAAGTCAAACAAACAATTGACAATGTAGTTGCACGAAGCACTTAATTGTCAATAAAGCGTTGTTTATACGGAGAAGCTGACATGCCAAACCAAAAAGGTGTGTTTTCTCCTCCGACAGGTGAAGTCACATCTTGACGAAAACGTAGAGGAGAAGGAAAAAAAAACAAAGCAAAAGGTTGTATTGTAAGTTTGGATGGCACACCTGGAGAAGGTGAGCTAACGAGGCGGTTGGACACAGGTTAGCTAGCTATACAGAAATGCTACAAACGGATTTCGGAAAACACACCATGTTGATTTAAATGTCATAATATTCCACTACAGGTAGATAATATGCCACAAACACCATACGGGTAAATAAGAAACCGTATAACGAACGGGTCAGACAGGTCCGTACCTTTTTCTCATGTAGGTCCACAATTTGCCACACCAAGAGAATTATTTCCCTTTCATCCGAACCCAGTTTACCCCCATTTGCACCAGCTGTTGCCCCAAAGAACACCACCAGAGTATCACTGTGCGAAGCCATCAGGGACCACAAGGGTAAAAACTACAATTAAAGCAAAGATTAAAATAAAAATAACACGAGGGTTCACCTTTTTCCAAGTGATAAGAAGAGCGAACAAAAGATCTGGAAACTCAATTCAAGTACACGGGAGAGAGGAGAAGGAGAGGTAAACTTTCAGAGGAGGAACGGAAGAGTTTGCGGTTTGAGACTCTACCTGTTGCGGTACTTGACTGTGTTCTATCCAGAGATACTGGTTTAACTGGTAAAGAAGGGTGGAAATCGGCGTTTCTTTCACACGAACTCCATAACAAGCCCTGGAGTTTTTTTTTCCTCTTCTATTTTTTTCGAGTTACCTGTGTGGCTGGGCCTTCGCGAGCTGAACTCCCAGCGGGGTCACCGATTGGCTGGTTTGCAAAGGTGAGGGCGGGAGTTTTAGGTATGTTGAGTAATTTGATTGGTTATTGCTGTTGAATCGGGAAGCAGTCTAGACTGTAATACCTCCATGAGGCATAGTTGGTGATATTTCACAATCAAGTAGCAGATGAATGCTGTGGGTGAATGTAAATCACCATCTAAACCACCTGCAGACATGAGGCAGGCTTTAAATGTTTTAACAAAGATGAAAAACATCTGACAAAAGTCTGACACTAAGCCATAGACCCAAAACAATACAAAATTAGATATTAAAATGTACTAATTGCATATTGGTTGTACATTTATTGCATCTATCAACTATGCGACATAGGTATTTAGTAAGTGAGATTATAAATAACTCATATTTACAGAACGATGGCTGTAATCAACTCAAATGTCTTATAAATAGATATGTTCCTGAGACTCAGGAAACTATCATTTAGGTTTTTTTTGCATTAAATAATTGCTATACATTATATATTTATTTATAGAATTTCCTACATTCAAGGATATCTTACAGAGGACAAAGGTGTATTGGTGGGTCTCAGGAATTTAGAATTTAGAGATATTGGTTTTTTTTCTTTCTCATTTTACTTTTTAAAAATTCTTGTATGTGTAATTTACCAGCGATAACATCTATTCGTATTGCTTAGCTGCAGGTAACGTCTACTTGACTTCTTACATGCTTTAACGTGTGATTAATTGATAAATATAATACAGTGCAGTTTCACACCCGTATCAGACTCATTGGACAACATTATTCCTATATAATTATATTTTCATGTTGTAGCAGTTATATCCATGGAAAAGCCTCCACGTACATAAGAAGCACACATCTCGAGTTTCAGGACCTTCACAGGTCCTTACTGGCCTTGTGCAGTTTCACTAGTCTCTCTGGCAGTGTTCCCAGAATGCCATGTTTTGTTGTTCCTGACACTCCCATCTCTGCTCACTATAGGCCAGAAGGCTATGGTGAATGCAAGACTTTTTGTCTCTCCACCTACTTTTACTTTATTTAAGTCCGCCAAATCTCAAAAGTAATCTCTGTGTCTACTCCCATTAGAACCAGACTTAGTACATAATGATCTTGTACAAAAATAAACAAGAGTGACGTTCATGTCAGGATTAGTGCTCTGTTTTTTTTTTCAACATATGGCTTGTGTGTTCATACATGTTTGCTTAGAGCACAGTTCCATTGGTGTGAATTATTTTGCCAAGGGATTGGTTAAAAGAAGTCTATCACTGTACTCTCATGTCAATCACGACATGTTATGTGATTTGTATCTTCCAAAGAGACAAAAAAATAATAATCCACTTCGCAAATCCACATATCCTTCTGCTAGGTCATGTCTGTACTCTGTTTTTAACACTGGGTTTCTTTTCTTTTAAGACAGCAATGGATAAGACCATGTTCTTTTTCATTTTTAGAGGATCTACATGTTTGCGTGTGTTTTCTTTTAAATGTCATACATTCAGTGACTATTTATACATTTTGTTGTTCTTTCACAGTTCTCTATTTTATTTTCATTGAATACTTGCCTTGATTGGAAACAGCATGTTCCAACAGTTTTTTCAGATTAATTAAAAACATCTTTTTTAGAACGTTCATTGCAGTGGACAACATTCTTTTTTTATATAAAGTTGTAAACCCCTTGTTTCCTAGAGAGGAGAAATGACTAATAGTCATTTATGAGAATATAGTCAAACGTTGGGAAAAGAAGTCAAAACCACCATTGTTTCATGTGCTTCCTCATTCTGTATGAGCATATCTCATAATCATCTTTTTTTTTTCTTTTCAGTGAAAATTTCATCACACCCATTGCTGTCTTTAATTTTCCATCATTGCACTTGGTCACAGACTGAGATCAAATGTCACAACAGGTAACACATGAGAAAATATTGCACGATATCAAATCCATTTTTAAAATTTCTGATCTAAAATGTGTAACCATATGAAATAAAAAATAAAGACCACATGTAAATAAAAAATGTTTTATTTGAATGGCACCACAGTGTCATAGTGTTAAAAATCAACGGGTGAAACACTGTGCTCATGCTGCCATCTGCTGGTACTCACTGCTGGAAAAGTATTCAGAGCCTGACAATAATGCCGTACTGTGAATACAGTCCAGTATAGTATAGTACAGCTGGGGTTTCAAACTCACTCGAGTTCAGGGGTCACATACAGCCCATTTTGATCTGAAGTGGGCCAGACCAGTACAAAAAATAATAAAACAGCATAATGATTCATGTATATTTTTAAATTTGTTTGTCTTTGTTTTAGCACACAGTAGCCTAAAGTAAAACTGCAGTTTTACCAATAGTATACCTCATCTTTTCATTTACACATGTTCATTACAACTTACAGATCAGAGTGGATCTACAAAGACACAAACATTTAGTAACAGACAGAATTTCGTTATAATTGACTTTTTTTTTATTCCACCATGGGGCAATCGTAAATATTTTCATTGTAAGTCTACATTCTTTTTACATTTTAAAAATGATTTTCCTTTAAAACAAAGAGAAAACTTTAAAATTATCAGTTCCATTATTTCTGGGTTATTATGCTGTTATTTTACTTGCCTGTTCCGCTAGAGTCATTTTCAGTCTAATTTTCGCATTTCACAAATTTATCTCACGGACCAGATTGAACCCTGTGGCCGGCTGTTTTTGGCTCTCGGGCCATATATTTGACATCCCTGGTCTACGTGGAAGGATTCAGTTTGCTCAAGTCAATTAACTCAAAGCTTTATTTAAAAATAGGGAAATATTGTCAGCAAAACCAACGTATGAAAAGTGTGCAAAATGTGCCCTGCCAGTGTTTTAAGACGGCCTATTTCAGCACTGTTGCCAAGGAAATCACTGGTACAGACAAACTTTAAAGTATGTTGGACTATGGAGACTTGAATACTGATACAGTGCACTGTTTCTGTTTTATGCTTCTTCATCATCTCAGCTCTGTGTTCTTCCCTCTCTGGTTTCCTGGCTCTCACTGACTCTCAGGAGGAAACACTGTTGGATTATATTTCTTTACACTGCCCTCCACTTATATCAGCACTGCCTCTTGTATCCAGCTAAATAAGGTCCACAGGACACACACAGAGCTCAGCGGAACAGCTTTTTCCTATAATGCTCCCTCATCTCGGAGAAAAAATAACAACTCAATGTAACTTCCTGGACTAATAATGTTTTTGTATTGTTTTGCCCCATTGCTTTTTGTTGTTGTTATTATTATTATTGCATCAGAGCAGTCTCTTGACTAGATCTTCCTCACTCAATAGATCCAATTTCAAAGGACCTCCTTGTAAAATAAAGGTTCAATAAATCTTATATGTGATATGATGTTTGTGGATTAATGATACGGTATCAATAATGTATATGTTGCAGTTTCCTAGTGTATATATTAAAGACTGAGCTAATTTGAGATACCGTATGTGCTGTTGGCTAGTTAAGTCTCCAATAATCTATTATTCTCTATATGATCATCATGTGAGAAACACTCAGATATATAAGACGTCACCTTTCATAAGCCCTATGTTACAGCCTTGAAACCATGCATTTTCAGATTCATCCAAAAGCGTTTTTAAAGAGGTTATATGGGTCAAGAAGTTGAGTTTATCACAAATGTTAAGGATGAGCACATTAGGTGTAGCATGATTTTCGAGTTTGATGAAAAACTATCATTTGAAAACTAATCAAAGTTACAAAATGAATGGCTGACAGATGCAGATGAACTCAGAAGTGTCTCAGAAGTGATGGAATAAAAGTACAAAGCTTCATAAATGGAGATATTTATATAAAATAGTACTAGGAGCTCAAATTGATTCTCTTTATTGTTTACTTCTACTCACCTGACTATTGTAATTGAGTAAAACTAGCACTGCTGCGGTCAGCCTTATGTTGTCATGGCAACGGTGTATGCCAGGATGTCTGACCTTTTAAAAATATCAGAAAAGAAGCTGACAATGACTGTCTGTATCTTAAATGTGCAACTTTGTGCTTCACATGAGTGACACACTTCAAGACATGATTCCGCTTTTCGGTGCTTGAGGAAGGGGAACATGCGGTGTTTTATGTTGCAATCATTTAATTGAGAGGAAGTTCTGACCATAACCGTTGTCTACAGAAGAACACCAAGACAACGCGTTGTTGGTTTTTGTAATGGGTGAAAAGGTCTGGCAATGATGTCTGGGAATATAACGATTTACCGGAAGCCGCATCAACACATTTCACCAGTGTCTCATCTCACATATCTTATTCAAAGTCTGGCGCAAATACACAGCAGAAAAATCACAGGAACAGACTGAAGACCTGTAATAGCACATTGTTTACACCTTACAGTAGCATTTTTTTTCATGTGTAAAACCTGAGTGGTAGTTTAATTTTCACTAATCCATTAGTCTGTCTGTGCTGATGCACCTGAATCACTTCCCTCACGGTGAACAATTTAGAAGATGACTCTATCATAAACTCAGTCCACCTATTTGTATAACAAACCCAAACGGTGCTCTGCCTTTTTCAGAAATTTTGTCACATAGTACATTGTGGGAATGGCAATTCCACGTAACGGCAATTAGTCTGTCTCTTCATGAGCATTGATCCCAAATGTCTCCTTCACTTCCATCCACTGACTATACTCACTCACTCACTCACTCACTCACTCACTCACTCACTCACTCACTCACTCACTCACTCACTCACTCACTCAC
>JAPTHA010000018.1:8988951-9001557 GCA_029814585.1 Gymnapogon annona | reverse complement strand
TTAGCTAGGACATACCACATTAAGAATTAAAAGTGACATGTAACATAAAGCAAGGAAAATTAACTGGATACATTTCTGTACGGTATGTCCATTCATGCCTAAAACATTTGATACAGCACTTAACTGGTTTATAAGACCATCTATTCTCATTGACCAAAAAGTCAGATATTAATCGAGGACAACATTCATTAAAAATCAATAAAACTATTGTTTCTGTTCAGGTAGTGCAGATATTATCATAATTTGACATATTAATAAAGACTTTTTTGTATTTTCTGGGTTTTTGAACACCAGTCATTTTGAAAATTCATGAATATTACAGCACTAAAATACTTTAGTTAAAGAGCTTCAACACACTGATGTATCAGCAATTGCAGAGACATAGTCAATGATTTGGATCATTTAAGGCGGCTGTAGTATGAACCTTACATTGGATGATGGCCCAATGAATTTGCTAAGGACAATGAATGGGCAAGAAGCACGTCACTACGCAGACAGAGTAAGACTAAGTATGGCAGACCAAGTTGTTGTAAACTCTTCATGTTCTGCGTTCATCACTTTTAGATATAATATTTGATTTAACTCATTGATCTGTGCGATACAGATTTTTCCTCCCACGTCCATCAACATAACGTGATAAATGGCTGATTGTTTGCATGTCCTGCCTTGATTTACTGTTATTTCTTAGTGTTTTGTGTCTCCTATTTCCTGCGGGCGCACTTTGCTCCTGCGTTCACCAGACGCGTAAAGTCTATTATCCAATTAACGCGTTAGAGAAGGGGTCGTCCTTGGCACAGCGACTTCCCAATTAAAGAGGAACACGTGTATTTCCGTGCCTACTTAGAGACATGTAAACGGCGCATTCGCCCCCTTCACGCGAAAAGGTCACACTTGAGATCTGTGTGAAATAGAGAAAACTGAAAAAAAAAAACCATGTACGCTTTGGTGAATGCCTTCATGCGTTGCGTCTCCTTCCTCTTGCCTCCCTCTTGGCTTTGTGTCAGCTTTTGCTTGTGGGTTGGGAATGCGTGCGAAGAGACGCTGCCGCGGCCCAATCCCAGAGCTCGTTTCAAAAGCAGAAAGCCTCTTACATATGAGGAAGTAGCAGCAGACGCACAAGGAGGCTCCAGTCCGCCGCTCGCTCCTGCTCCAGGCTGTGTCTCGCTGGCTGCTACAAGCCCCGCTGCTCCTCAGGGCCCTTCCGTGGGTCGGATCTGGATCGGGGGTCTCTGGCGAGCCGTGGAGCGCGTCTTTGGAGCCCCCTGGGTCCTTCTCCGCCGTCACTGGTACCCGAAGAAACATCGAGCAGCTTTACACACCCCGTATCCTGCCTGTGTCTTCCAGTCGAGCAAGATTCAAAGCTTTGAGGGAGGCGCTGCTGCTGCGAGCGACGGAAGGGAGGCGGAGGGCGGACGCACCGTGTCTGGTTCCAGGAGCATGAGTGGGTCAGTGGGGATCCCCGAACTCGCCCCGTCGGAGTGCGCTTCGAATGCACCAGGGGAGCAGGGCATTGATGAGGTCATCACCGTGGATCAGCACTCGCAGGAGATGGGGACGGTGACGATCACTGTGGCCATTCAGGCTGCGGAGGACGAGGAGCCGGAGGAAGTGTCCTCTAATCACATGGACTTCCTCGGGGCTGGGAGCTGTAGCGAGGACGAGCTCGGACGGCACGACAAGTCAAGGTCTGACTCAACTGCTGCGTTAATTGATTGAAACCTCCTGTTACGCTGCATCTCACTAATTTGATCCTTGTCCACAAAGCCAGGGGAGGTACACTGGGGTCGGTGAAGTTAAAGCATTATGCAGTCAAGACTATGGAACATTCGGTGTAGTTGTGCGTAGGATTTGTGTGCGGTATTGGCGAGTAACTTCAGCTGGAGCACAGCCAAGGCGCGTGGGGCAGCTTCAATACTAGGAGAGGATTTTTTTTGTCTGACTGAATTGTTGAAAGATACTGCAGAGCTGAAGAAGCACGAAGCCGACAGGCGTGTTACAAAACCGTAAACAATCCGTAACGGACAGTGGACTTGTGTGCATCATGTCAGGGGTGGACTAATGTCAGGAGTGTGTAACCACCTGTAGGCAGCATCCGCGCTGTAAAAGCAGACACCTGAGGGAGATAAAGGATTGCACCTTCTCTTTAATCTAATTCCCCTACGTCACGGCTGCTATTTTTATCCCCTGGCCTATAAGTTCCCTATTCAGTCTACATGAGTCAGTGATTGAAAGGCCAAAGGGGAGAGTGTCTCTGTGTCTCATGCAGTCTACGTTTGCACAACGTTCTACGGCTTTTTGCAACTCTAGGGGAAGCGTTTGGTTTGTGTCAGACACTATGCATTTTAAGGTAAGGTACCCCCCCCCCGCCCCAACAAAAAACCTTACGGGGAAACGAAATCTTCAAGGTGGTGTGTGTCTGTGCGCTACTTATGACCTGAACATGTTAAGGGACACGAGAGGAATAAAGACAAGCACTGCGATGAAGTTATTGAGACATCACACAGACACAAAGTGTGCTGCCAAAACGGAAGATGCAAGGTCATATGTATGCACAGACACACACCATCTTGAAGATTTTGTTTCCCTGTAAGGTTTTTTGTTGGGGGGGGGGAGGGGGGGTACCTTACCTTAAAATGCATAGTGTCTGACACAAAACAAACACTTCCCCTAGAGTTACAATAAATGGGGATGATGATCTCTGCTAAATGTTGTCTTTTTCTGACATCCCTGGAAGCGTTGGACTAGTGCCAGCTGTGTGGTCAGCTGCATGGGGGACTGTTGACTGAGGGAGGGAGAAGGTGATGAGTCATCCACGAAATTTCATTCAGACCCCGGCTCTGATCTGCACAGCTACCTGACTGTATGAATTCACAGCATCAGCCAGGTGTCTGACTGAGATCAGCTCGTGCAGTGTGTGGACCACAGTGGTAAATGGTGTGACGCTGGTTTTTGGTGAACTACCATATTCTGTGTGGGAGGGAGAGGCTGTGACTCTGCACCTCTCAGATGGAGAGGTCCTGGCACTTTGAAGACTGGTGACACACTGGTGTCAAGGTCTGGCATGGAGGCATGGCCAGTAGAGCTGTCACTGCAAGTACACGCTCCATCAACGTGTTTCAGAGGGGGGTGGTGATGTTGTAGCCAACAGTGCTTAAGCCTGTGGTTTGTTATATCCAGGACAGTATAAGGTGCGCCACTGGGGGTTTGGCTGCTGCTTCAGTCCAGTACAGATGCTGACCGTGTTGCATGTTGTCTTCCACACACAGCGGAGCAGGAACCAGTGGGGGGGAGTTGGAGGAGGAGAGCTGGCAGCCCCCAGATCCAGATCTCATCCAAAAGCTGGTTGCTCAGATTGAATACTACCTGTCTGATGAAAACCTGGAGCACGACGCGTTCCTGCTCAAACATGTCCGACGCAACAAACTTGGATTTGTTAGTGTCAAGTTGCTTACCTCGTTCAAAAAGGTAAGAATAAGTGTAAAGGGTCTGTTAATAGAATGGAATGTGAGGACAGCTCTTTGATCATTTGATGCTCTGAAGTTGAATGTTTGAAATGTGGTTCAAGTCAATGTTTTGTTTTTTATTCACAATTATTACTTAAGGACACAGAACAGCAGTGACTGTCTTTTTTAGTATCAGCATGACTAGCTGTTTAGGATGCACTGAAATTCTCACTTTGATTAACAACATCTGGTGCTTCTTGGAGCTCATGTTGTATTTAAGACACATGGATACCAGCACTGGACTAATCATAGTCATTCTCATTTTTAATATTAACAATGATTCACCGTGTCAACAACATTGAATTGATCAGTGCATTGAAGCCAGAATCCTGTTTTTATCATTGGTGGAAATATGGCTTCAGAAATCACAACTAATGGATCACTTTATCATTTTCATTTATTATCATTTTGGAATTGGTTTTACAGTTTATAATTGTCAGTGTATGATGCAGCGGCTGAGAGGACTCTTTAATCCACTCGCACTATATTGTGTGTTTGCAGGTGAAACACTTGACCCGTGACTGGAGAACAACTGCCTATGCTCTTAGACACTCCAATACACTTGAGCTGAACGATGAGGGGCGTAAGGTGAGGCGCAAGTCAGCAGTGCCAGTCTTTGCCAGTGAATCGTTGCCAAGTCGAATGCTACTGCTAAGTGACTTGCAGAGGTGGCCGGAGCTGGCTGCTCTGACTGGAGTTGCGAAGGAGAATGGCAGTAGCGAAGGTGGAGCCACTCAGCAGGAGCAGCTGATGAAGCTTCTGCTCAAAGCCTTTGGGACGTATGGAGCCATCGCTTCTGTTAGAGTCCTGAAACCTGGGAAGGACCTGCCTGCCGACTTGAAGAGGCTGAGTGGCCGCTACACTCAGCTGGGCACCGAGGAATGTGCCATTGTGGAGTTTGAGGAGGTGGAAGCTGCCGTCAAAGCCAACGAAGCAGTGGGCAGCGAGGACGGGGGGTCCAGTTTTCTGGGGTTGAAAGTGGTTCTCATTGGCACCAAACCACCCAAGAAGAAGGTAGCGAAAGAACGGCCACGTGAGGAGGGAGGGATGCGCAAAAGTCGCTCACTCAACAGCCGAGTAAGAGAGCTTCAGTACCACGGAGACGACTCGGCGTGCAGCTCTTCAGAGACGGAGAGTAACCCCACGTCTCCACGACTGGCCCGGAAGTCCCTGTCCTGCAACAAGCTGAGCCCCACAACCGCAGGCATTGGCTTCCCGAACAATCACCTGAGCCCTGGCATGTCCCCGCGGAACAGCCCTTGGTCCAGTCCCCGTGCCAGCCCCTGCTCTCAGCGCAAACTACCCCATGCTCACATGTCTCCCTTAGCCAGCGAGGACAGACTGAGCCCTGAGCCTGGGCGCCGCTGGGCAGACTACTCCTCAGACAGTAGCCTCACGCCCTCAGGGAGCCCCTGGGTTCAGCGGCGCAAGCAGGTTGCATCTCAGGAAAGCAGCCCGGTTGGAAGCCCCATGCTGGGGCGAAAGATACAGAATGCAGATGGTCTGCCGCCAGGTGTCATGAGGCTGCCCAGGGGTCCCGATGGAACCCGAGGCTTTCACTGTGTCACTAACGGCGAGAGGGGGAAGTCGGTCACTACTCAGACTTGATGTGTGGAGCACCTTTATGCCGTCACCCCCCTTTCCACTCTGCCAGAAACGGGATGTCTTGGAGTAATGACTTGTGTCCGTCAACCACATTTGAGACTGTAGATATATTTTTGTTGAAGTGCATCAGTTTTCAGTCTTTTGTTATATTTTTATACAACATCTTGAGTTAACATGGTAACGTTTGCTATTTACAAATGGAAATTGACAGAATATGCATTTGTATTGCTTTGAGAGAACCCTTTGCAATCACTAGAGACTGTCTTGTCTCCATTACTGTTTGGACTTTGCTTTTGAAGAGGTGGGTGGCACAAAAAAAGTATTTATTTTTTTCTTTTTCCCCATCGACCAAAGTGTACTGTCTTGAAGTATGTTTGTAAAATGTCACAACATTGTCTGTGGATGGTGTGTAAATGTAAGTGGTCTAAGGGGCATGGGCCTGATAGAGATATCACCATATGCCTTTTGTGTATTCGTCTACTGTGAGTTTGATTTTGACAGACTGAGGCCATAACCATTGCCATAATGGTTGGACATAGGTTTTTTATTTTTTAATTTTCACTATGCTTTAGCACTTAGTTGGAAGGGGTCTCTGAGCCTTGTACAAGGTTTCTTTGCCGGGCAGGTTTCTGCTGTATTTATTTTTTAGCGATTACTTTGTCATTTGTTTTCATCATCACACATACATATGAGGGATGTTGTGGAAAAAGGGAAAATGTAGACACACTTGTGTTCCTGCCTTCGCATATGAGCCAAGGCGTTTGTACAGTGCGAGTATTGTACAAATAAAGCACTTAAATCAAAATGGCTTGTTTTCTTTTGGTCAATCAAACTGACCCTTTTTTTTCCCTCTTTATTTCAATATGTAAACTCGACATTAATGGGGGTGGTGGTGATGTACTAAAACTGTAGGACTTCTTCTAGACTTGGAAAGCGTAACTGGCACACTGTACAACAGATGGGAGGATGAAAAACTAGCTGACGGTTTATGAGCTTTACGGAAATTCACAAGAAAGATCATAGTGAACAAAATGGTGGAGATTGAACAGTTGTATCATGTATATAATGTTTTTAATACATTTTATAAGTGCCTTTCTGGAGACTCAAGGACACCGTACAAAAATAAGAGTATAAAACACAGTTTCTAGTTTTAATGCTTTTGTGTAACTAAAGAGCTTTGGGTGCCTTGAAAAGCGCTATTGTGAGGTGGTATTTACCACTTCAGTTGTGCAAGGTATGAGGGTTTTAGTTTAGTCACAACATTTGGATGGTCTTTGTTTGCTTTCTGCCCCTTCCTTTTGTTTTACGGACATAATTTTCTTGCTTTGGTTTTATCTTGCGGGTTGTTGTTTTGCTATGCAGTAAATCCTCTCTCGCAGATCAGATCCATCAGATCCTTCCCTTTGTGTTGCTGTTCACTCGACCACTACATCCCAGTGTGGTTATACTAGTTATTCCATGAAGCCCTTCTGCTCTTTTAAAGTGTTCATAAATTGTTTGTTTTTTACTCATTTGACAGTGGGACACAGAATGTTTTTCTACTTTAAGAAAAGTATCAGGGTTTCTAGAACTTGCCTGCAGAGGTCAACATACTCTGACTCATGCGCTTCACTTGTATATTTTAATTTTTTTGGTCATACTTGTTTTGTGTTCTTCATGTATATGCGTTTTCTCTTTTGTCTCAGATCCTATCATTGTGTGGGTTGTGAATGTTATTTGTAGTGTGCAATTGCAACTAATATTGTCTAATGAAAGAAAATATATAAGAAAAGTATCAGGGAGAATTAGCGTTGGGATTTGTCATGGTACCCTTCACACACACGCACACACACACCTATTTATGTGTATATATACAAGTGATTACATTGAATTTTCCCTGTGAAAATCAACAAATAGGAGCATCTAAGAGCAGTGAATACTTTCCTGTAATTTGAGACTGTGATTTCAAAAGCTCTGTTCATGGGACAGAGTATAATATGAAGAAACAACAGAGGGGCAAATGTGAGAGTGTTCAGAGCAGACTGAAGAGAATTGTGGAAGAGACGCATATTGTTCTCTTTGCATAATTGGCTAATCTGAAAGTCGTAGGGGTCGTCTGTCTTTGAGAAACGATACTTTGGCTGAAGTCCAACTTAGTGGTCAGTCTATGATTTGACATAATGGCTGACTGGGATAAGTACTGCAAAATTAATCTATTATTCTCAAAGACAGATCTCCACGTAATTACCATGGGACTAACACCAAAGGGGCCTCGGCAAAAAGCACCAAGCAAAATACTATTGTGCCCATTGTATAGAAATGAGCAGAATCCACTGGAGCATGAGATTTATTGTGGCAATTTATCAGATTTTTAGAAAAAGAAACTGCCTGTATGCAAAGATTACATGTGTAAAATATGGTGCATGTTTGTGCTCACTATTGAATTAATTATCACTATCATGTAATGGTGCTGAGTGAAGCTGTGTTCTATTATCTACTATAAAGTTAAATAAGGATATTATTAAACGGGAGGCATAGGTTTAAAACAGTGCTACACTTGTGACAAAATCACTTTATATGTGAGCACATTATGATTGAAAACTGAGTATTTCAGCATGATTAAAAAGAAACAAATCAACGCTTTCCTCATCCTCCCTGTGGAACATCGGCGTGCGTTATAATCCTCCTGCTGCTTGCATCAGTCAGTGGCTGTAGATGTAGTGAATGTAAACAGTTGGCTTCCAGTGTGAGGAACCAGAATCAGGGAGGAGTAAATGTACGAGTCTCAGTTCAGCAGCCAACTGGAGAAGTCTACACAAAAATCACGTCACAATCTAAAGGAGGGACTTTCCCTTCTTTTTTGACTTAATATACAGTGTAAATATGGCCCCCATGAATGATATCTGTATTACATTCAATGGAGCGAGTCTTAAAATAAAATTTGGCAGTTGCTTTGATGACATGTTTCCCTTCTGTCACAGACCAGCAGGTATAATAAGTTTCTGGCTTCACTCACAGTGTTTAATGTTAGAAAAAGCACACCCAAGTGTGAGAATGACCCCAGCTATTAATAGAGTTCTGAATTCTCATTAAAATTTTGCATTCAAGCAGTCCAGACTCATGTTCTCTAGAAACAAAGCATGTGTCCAGTGAGTTCAGTCCTGTACAGGCACAGATGAAGAGGGGTACAGATGAGGCATTATTATCACAAACAGTTCATGAGAATGATTGTAGAGCTAATAAAACAATGATCAACTATTTTCCTATTAAAAATTTAAAACAAAGACCTCATTGGTCTGACTTTAATTGGAACATTGGCTCATTAGATCTATTTCATAACAAAAGACCGGATGAAAACAAGTACCCACAGTAGTTATACTTCCACAGCAGGACAATTACAATCATAATTTAAAATTTTATTTACATAACTTAAAAAAATGTGTCATGTACAGTATTTCAACAGAAAACAAAATGGTGACAACACAAAGAATACATTTTCATATTAAGAAAGAGCTGCTTCCCCATTAGTAGAGACAATAAATGTAACACAGAAAGTGATGACAACCTTTGAACACAATGAATATCTCCATCATCATCTCCCTTACACGAAACAAGGAAGTCCGATGTGCTTATGCAACACATGTGCATGTAGACAGGAAATTGTTATCTTTGTGCCTCTACCAGCGGCGGCTGATATTTGAACCTATTTGTACAGTTATTTATAAAGCCGGGTAACTTAAACATTTGTGATTCTTATAAACACTAAACGTTGAATCATTTAAAAAGCCTGTTTTGAAAACTGTGATTGAAGAGCACTGAATCAATGTACAAAGCAATCATGCAAATAACTGTTGGACTGATACGAAGTCAGCAAAGACCACCTGAAACTATTCCCTTCTTCACAGGACATAAATATCACCGGTCCACTTTCCCCTTGTGTTTGGTTTTACACTGCGAATTTGTAGCCATGGTGACAATTTGACCCCCACTGTTGCATTTACCTTCTGATAATGACAAAGCAACACAAGGTTCCTTTTTGATAGCAACGGCTTCACAGGAAATCAAACCTATGTATATATGAGTTGAAGCATTAGAGGCTTCAGTAGTGCTTTGCACAGGCATAGTGACTCCTCATCCTCACGCACAGATCCATCTGCAGAACGTGGACACAGAATGACTGTGGCTGTGTGGGAGGAGTTGTCCATGTTGCACTTCCTGCTTGTTAGCAGATGGGACAGCGATGTGTTGCTCTGGGAGGCGAAACATGCATGTTCAGTCTCCAAGGCTGAAACAGTATGAAGCAGGAGAGGGGTATGGAGCACACAACCACGTGTTTCAGATGTAGAGCGAGCCGTCAGCTGGCCCCACATACCCGACCCCTATGAGCAGCACATCTATCAATGTCCAAATGCCCAGGCCTCCAAAGCTGAAAAGTTTACCCAGACCCTCTCTCCACTGGCCCAGATAGAACCGATCTGCTCCAAAACCACCAAGTGTAATGCTATGGAAAAGGATGAGACAAAAGACAAATGCTATTACATCATATATCCTCATGTTAAAAACTGTTTTAAAATGATATATAGTTCGCATAAGACTGGTACCTGAGCGCTAGTGCTGTCGACCATTTATAACCTCCAGTCCAATTGCAAAAGAGTCGTTTTTGAAAATGTCTGTTGCCTTAAAAGGAAGACAGAGATTTTAATAATGTTATTACAATACAATTTAAGCTTAAGTGTTTAAACTCAACATTCCATTCACTTAAACACTAAGTATTTCTATTTGATGTAGTTTTACATTTCTCATACAAATTTTCCACTTTAACTGCTTTTTTTCAATTTCGTTGTACTTGTTGCAATGACAATAAAGACATTCTATTCTATTACTTTACAAATCATTTGACACAATGAATAATGTAATTTTAGAACACTCAGAAAACTTAGAAAAAAAACTTTAGAAGACTATTCCAGAAAACCAATGACTTCTGACATGTTACAAACACAGTGTCTAGTCAGGTCCCATTTCAGATGAATGTGAATTGTTGACAGTCCACCGAACTCTGAAAATGTGCCAACTGTCTTAACTGTCACATGATCCAACATTGGACTAAAAAAATCAAAGATTGGAGAAAAAAGGAACATAGCTGAAACAGATATTGGTATAAAGAAATATGATGCGTGTTTCTACATTGCCATTAACGATGTGATGAAGCCGGCTCACAAAACAAAATCTAAATGAGTTCAAACTGGCTCCACTACTACAAGTAGGAGCAACAGTACACTAATGGGACACCACTAGGAAGGCTTCCATCATTGCAAATCAACTTGACAAAAGTGACAGAGGTCAGGTCTCCTGAAGCTGGTCTTCTGAAACTATGTCATTTTTATTTCCCTTCAAAAGGCCAATGAAAATAACAATGTTTTTAAATCGATTTTAAATATATCCAGCGAGCTGGCTTCTTGACAGTCCTTCAGAATTGTATTCCATAGTTTTGGTGCATAGTTGGCAAAGGCTACATACCCAATTTTTTGTGATATTTCTGGAAGTGGATAGTAACTCTGCATTGTATGACCTTAGTGCTCTAGTTTGTACATAATTGACCAGTGAGTTTGCAATGTAGCTAGGTCCTGTTCCATTATAAGCGAGGATTAGAATCTTAAAATAAATTCTGTAGGTTACTGGTAGACAGTGCAGGGAAGCCAACACTGGAGTAGTGTGTTTTCTCCTGTTGGTTTTAGTTAGTAAACTAGCTGCAGAGTTCTGAAATAGCTGAAGACTCTGTGGTGCTTTTCGAGATGCCTGTAAAGAGTGCATTGCAGTAGTCAAGTCTGCTGGAGGTAAAAGCATGTGCCAATTTTTAAGCATTCTTTTGGTTTATAACTGGTATTACTTTGGCTATGATTCTGAGGTGGAAGAATGATGTTTTAGTGATTTTCTTTATGTAGGACTTAAAGTTTAAGTCTCAGTCTATAATTACTCCAAAGACTTGTCATTCTGGTTTAATCCAGGACGTGAGTTTGCCCATCTTACTCATCAACATTTCTCTTTTTGCAATCGGCCTGACTAAAGTCTAAGTCTAAGTGTAATAGAATTTTGTTTTGTCTTCATTTCATTTTGGAAAGTTCATGGCCATCCGCTGATTTATTGCTGTGAGGCATTGTGTAATGGAATGGATGGCAGATTGGGCTCAGTGGAGACGTACATTTGTATGTCGTCCACGTAGCTGTGGAAGCTAACATTGGCTACGTTCACACTGCAGGTCTTGATGCTCAATTCCGATTTTTTACTGAGATCTGAATTTTTTGCATGGTCGTTCACACTACAATTTAAATGCGACCGCCATCAGACTCCAGTATGAATGGTCTGCGGCTCTAAAGTGACCCGCATGCGCAGAAGAAGATGTGACGCCACAGACAGCACGCTGTGTTTAAGTAAATATGGGCGCATCACAAGTTAGTGTGTGCGTATCAATTTTTAAGATGATGTGCAATCGGAGCCAACAAAATTACGAGCAAATGATAAAGAGAAGAAGACTGAGAATAAAAAGATCTTGCCGCGTCACGTCTCCTCTGGCGCAGAATTGTGATGCCCGTCTCACTTCAATGACGTGAAAGTCGGATGAAATGCGATATGACCGTTCAGACTGCGGTTGCTTTGAAAAACATCAGATACGTATCCGATTTAGGACCACATATGAAAACGGCCTGGGTCTGGTGTGAAAAAATTGGATCTGTGCTGTTCACACAGTCATAAAAAAAATCAGATATGAGTCACTTGTGACCAAAAAATCGGATTTTTTCTGCTGTGTGAACGTAGCCATTGTGTTGCCTGGTAACATCTCCAAGTGGCAGCATATACAGCACATGTAGGCTAATAGTGGACCCAGGTACCTCCCGATAGCATGCATCATGTCTGTTCAATGTGTTGCTTGACATCATACGGTCTTCCCTTAAAAGTCAGAGAAGCAAACCAGTTTTCCCAGCCAATGAATCAGGATATCATGATCAATTGTGTTGAATGCAGCACATAGGTCAAGGAGGACTAGGATTGAGACCTTATTGGCATCAGAGTTCAGTCTAAGATGACTGATTATTTTGGTGAGGGCGGTTTCAGTGCCCTGAAGCCTGATTGGAATTCCTCTAGGATGTTATTGTCTTCGAGATCATAGATCATGCTGCTGTTTCTTTACAGCAGTAACAGAACAAACATATTTCAGCAGGGTCTTTACCCTACCTAAACAATGGACATGGTCTAAGACGTCACAGGTGGCATTGTATCGACGCCGTGGACAGGACACTGTCATACAGTTAGTGGAGTTGGAGCAGCGGTACAGTGACGGATCCAGCTGCCAGCAGAACTGACAGATGATGGACAGAGAGAAGTTGAATTGCTGCTGTCCTGACTCTCCCTGCAAATGCAATAAACATAGCCCGGATTAAAACAGCGTCAGTCTTTTACTCAGCCAATCTCATTTTTGCAATCACAGAGGAGTAGCATATTTCACTTCTCTTGAACCAAGTAT
>JAPTHA010000018.1:8976428-8988851 GCA_029814585.1 Gymnapogon annona | reverse complement strand
TTTTCTATTTTCCATATTTATTTGTATTATCAGCTGACAATTCTATGACATTTCGTTACCAGATTCATTGTGTGTGTATGTGTAATGACAATACAGGAAGTCTAAGTCTAAGTCTAATATAAACTATTTTTGTCTGCAGTTATGTTTTTGTAAACCAGGAAAAAAAAATCAAATCGAATCGTGAATCAAGTATTTTTTTTTAAAAATCGGAGATTTTTGGGGGGGACAAAATCGCCCAGCCCTAATCTCGATACCTAATAGCAACCAGGGTGCCATTCTGTAACCTGTAGAGGTCTGTACGTCCTTCCAGGGATATGCCTCCCCAGACCATCACTGACCCCCCACCAAACCAGTCATGCTGAATGATGTTGCAGGCAGCATAATGTTCTCCACGGCATCTCCAGACCCTTTCACGTCTGTTGCATGTGCTCAGGTTGAACCTACTCTCATCGGCGAAGAGCAGAGGGAGCCAGTGGCATAATTGCCAATTCTGGTGGTCTATGACAAATGCCAATTGAGCTCTAAGGTGCTGGGCAGTGAGCACACGGCCCACTACAGGACATGTGGCCATCAGGCCACCCTCAAGGTGCGTGTTTCTGATTGTTTGGTCAGAAACATTCGCACCAGTGGCCTGCTGGAGGTCATTTTGTAGGGCTCTGGAAGTGGTCATCCTTTTCCTCCTTGCACAAAGGAGTAGATACCAATCCTGCTGAGGGTTTAAGGACTTGGAACAACTCCATGCTTTTGAGACTGTGCTGGGAGACACAGCAAACTTTCTTGCAACGGCACGCATTGATGTGCCATCCTGGAGGAGTTGGACTACTTGTGCAACCTCTGTTGCGTCCAGGTACCACACGATGCTATCAACAGACATGTTGATCCAAGCCAAATGAAAACCTACAGCAGTAGAAAGTCAGTCAGTACAAAATCTGCCAAATGAGATGAGCATGGGAAAGAAAGTATCAGTGGTCTCAACCTGGAAAATCATTCCTGTTTTGGGGGCCGTTTCATTGTTGCCCTTCTGATGCACCTTTTGTTGATTTCATTAACAACAAAGCAGCTGAAACTGACTGCTACTGAACTGACCGCTACTGAACTGACCAGATCAATATCCCAGAAGTTTGACTGATAGGTTGATAGGTAGGTGGTCTGATTAAAGAGTGTTCCTCTAATATATATAGAGAAAATAATGAGTACACAAACTGATGGAAAGGTAATAGTAATAAACTATTCTGGCATTTCAATAACAATAATAACACAATATTTTAAAACAGATCTTCTTCTTCCTTTCAGCTTTTCCGTTCAGTGGTCACCACATTGAATCAGTGTCCTCTTCTCTCAAACCAACTACTTTCATATCCTCTTTCACTACATCTATAAACCTCCCCTTTGGTCTTCCTCTAGGCCTCCTGCCTGCCCTTCAAAACTGAACATCCTTCTGCCAATATATTCATTATCTCTCCTCTGGACATGTCCGAACCATTTCAGCCTGGCCTCTGTGACTTTATCTCCAAAACCTCTAACATGTGCTATCCCTCTGATGTACTCATTCCTGATCCTATCCATCCTGGTCACTCCCAAAGAGAACCTCATCATCTTCATCTCTTCTACCTCCAGCTCTGCTTCCTGTTTTTTCCTCAGTGACACTGTCTCTAGTCCATACAACATCGCTAATCTCACCAGAGTTTTATACACCTTTCCTTTCATTTGAGCTGAATATCTTCTATCTCACATCATACCTGACACCTTTCTCCACCTGTTCCATCCTGCCTGCACACGGTTCTTCACCTCTTCTCCATTGGTCTGTACTGTTGACCCTAAGTATTTAAAATCCTCCACCTTCGTTATCTCTTATCCCTCTTTCTAGGGCGAATGTCCACCTCTCAAGCTCCTGCTCCATCTGATCCCTGTTCTCACTACAGATCACAGTGTCATTTGCAAACATCATAGTCAATGGAGATTCCTGTCTAATCTCATCTGTCAGTCTGTCTATCACCATAGCAAACAAGAAGGGGCTCAGAGCTGATCCCTGGTGCAGTCCTACCTCCACCTTGAACTCCTCTGTCACACCTACAGTACACCAGACCACTGTCTTACAGTCCTCATACATGTCCTGCACTGCTCTGTCACCCCAGACTTCCTCATAAAATACCACAGTTCCTTTCTGTGTGCCATCATAAGCTTTCTCCAGATCTACAAAGACGCAATGCAGCTCCCTCTGACCTTCTTTGTACTTCTCTAACAACATTCTCAAAGTAAATACTGCATCTGTAATGCTCTTGTTTGGTATGAAACCATTCTGCTACTCACAAATGCTAACTTCAGCCCTTAGTCTTACTTCAACTACTCTTTCCCATAACTTCACTGTATGACTCATCAGCTTTATTCCCCTGTAGTTGACACAACTCTGCACATCTCCCTTGTTCTTAAAAATTGGCACTAGCACACTTCTCCTCCACTCCTCAGGCATCTTCTCACTATTTAAGATCCTGTTGGACAACCCAGTCAGGAAATCTACTTCTCCTAGACAATTCCATACATCCACTCCTCTTTCCACTCTTCAGTCCCGTCCTCACTTCATCCTTACTAATCTTTGTTACTTCCTGGTCCATAACAGTCACCATCATCAACTCTTCAAAATACTTTTTCCATCTTCCATCACACTACTGACACCCGTTAATACAGTTACATCCCAATCCTTAATCACCCTAACCTGCTGCACGTTCCCATCTGTCTCTCTGCCTTGCTAACCTGGATAGATGAGTCTCTCCCTTCTTACATTCCAGCCTGGCATACAAGTCATCCTAAGTCCAATGTTTGGCCTTTTCCACCTCAACTTTGACCTTGTCACCCTATACTCCAGTCTACTCTCTTCAGTGTCCCACTTCTTTGCAGTCACTGATCTCCTTCAGATTACACTGTCTACACAAGATGTAGTCTACCTGTGTGCTCCTATCTCCACTCTTATAGGTTATCCTATGTCCCTGCCTCTTCTGGAAGAAAGTATTCAGCCATTTCTATCCTTTTTGCAAAGTCAACAACCATCTGTCCTTCTGCATTCCTCTCCTGAATACCAAACCTACCCATCACCTCAGTTTCCTGCAGTAACATGTCCATTGAAGTCTGCACCAATGAGAACTGTCTCACTTCTATGGATGCTCTGCATCACTTCATCAAGGTCCCACCAGATTTTTTCCTTCTCTTCCAGCTCACATCCTTCCTGTGGAACGTACCCACCAACAACATTGAACATCACACCTTAGATTTTTAGCTTCAGATTCATTCTGACACATTACCTCCAGGACATTCCTAACAAGCTTCACCTTCAAGGTAACACCTGCTCTATTTCTCTTGCTATCTACACCATGATAGAACTTCTTCAACCTTGCTCCTAAATTTCTAGTCTTGCTACCTTTCCACCTGGTCTACTGGACACACATTATACCTACCTTTCTCCTCTGCATCATGTCTACCAACTTTCTATCTTTTCCTGTCATAATTCAAAGTCCCTACTCTCAGAGTTACTCTTAGCTTTCCATCTTCTCTCTTCCTACCAACATACCTTCCTTCTTTTATTCTTTGATAATATTTTACAAGATATTTTAAAAAATGAACACAACAAATTGTAATAAGTGCTGATATTATGAAATGTCATTATACAGTGATAACACAATAAAGAGGAACAGCTTTTACCAAGTTATAAAATCATAGACATACTTTGAAACCCAAACAATCCATTGAAATTTCTAATTGAGATAAGTATGGAACTTATGTAATCTTCATGTGTGTGTAATTCTGGCAAAATTTTTCAGGGGAACAAAATTGTTGTGAACAAAGTAGTAGTAAAATGTCTTTGACCAAATGAAACACATTTGAGTTGAATAGAAGTTGCTCTAGTGATTTACATCACAAATCTGACCTCAATGGGTTTTCTGAAGGCTACACTGGCTTCCCAGTCTGTGACCTCAATGCAACCGTTATTTTAAAGTACAGTATAGTTGTCAGACTGTTTTCAGCACCATTCCTCACTTGGCACTGCAGGTATTCTGTCCTATCAAAAAATGATATCAGTCTGGCATCAATTGTTTCCAAGTTTCCTGTGTACCAGTTTTTCTAGATTACATTTTTTTTCAGTTGAGTTTGATAAATGAGCTTATGCAATTATGGATGATAAAATGAGTCACAGTATAAGAAGTTACAGATCCCCCTGATGCTCATTAAACCTCATCAAAATGCCAGTGTTGTAATAAAACTGTTCTGAATAGACTCACCACCATCCCCCACAAGGATTATATACTCCCTATGTCCTTCATCTGTGTGATGGTGACTTGAAAATATCAAATACTTACATGACATCAAAACATTGCATACAAATCATTTCTGGGCATCCTATACAGTATAATGTCATTAGTTGTCTAGTAACTGCCTCACCACATCTAATCAGACAAATCCAAGCTGTTAAAATCCAATCCTGTTTCATCATGAACATCATCGCTCGCATAAGTCCCATTTGATGTTTCTAACATTCTCAGTCCTTTGAGGAATGCTACATAATACCTTTATCATGATGTACTTCTTACCTATGCTTGTATCCCCCTTGCTGTGAAGATGCAAAAATAACACACCCACATACAGAAGTGCGTTTTATTTCAGGTGAATAAGTTCAGACTCCCTATTTTGTGAAATTTAGTCAATGACACACATATAACCTTCAACAAGATGTAGTTTTGATAAACCGTTAAGTCACTTCTGTTCATGTACTGACAATGATGCATAAAAAGGTTGTCACAAAACCAGATTCAAACAAATTTTTTTCCATCCTAAGTGCATCTCAGATTTACCACTTCACTTGCTTTATTTACTTACACAATTACTTCAATTAACTTTCTGACTAAAAATCGTACTTTTCTAGTCGCACCTTCAAATCACTTGCTCTTTTATCTGTTCGAGGCTTATTATTCAGGAAATCAAGTCTATTTGCTCTTTTTCTTATCAGAATTCTTCCTCCACACTTCGACAGCGAGACAGTTTGAGCAGGGTCAGGCGAGATAACACCTCTGTCACTGACAGCTCTCCATGGACTTTGTTGTCTCTCGTGCGCACGTTGACGCTGTTAGTCATCTTCTCCTTTTCTCCAACCACTGCCAAGACACAAGGAAACACAACAGCTTGACATGAACAAAGTCACAACACACACAGGCAAACACCCCTACCCTGACACGTTACCCACTTTATGCCACTGAATTCAAATATGGACATCTCATTAATTTAAAAGTTGAGTGAAAACTATTTTTGGACATTTACTACTGTGTGTAAGAGCTACTTCTGTTGAGAAAATACCCTTGTGATTTAATATATTTAGACTAGCATCTTAAACAACCTCAAACACCTTAAACTTAGACCTTTTGTATGCTAAGCTTCCACTGACTGATTAATGCTTTTTTGTGTACATTAAATTCAGAGTGGTTTACAAAATTCTTGTTTTTACTGAACTGTGCATGGTTATGCTTCAACAATGGCATACTTTATTTTAAATCCCTGTTTTTTGTGTTTGAGTTGAGTCCATATGGCTTAGGCTTCAGTGTTTGGGCTTAACTGACAAGTCTTAACTGATAACTTTTTTTTAATGCCTTATCCTGTGAATCGGTCCCTTAATACACTCCCTGAAATCATATAGATTATATAATGCCACCAAGACAGAATAATTGATTACCTGAGAAAAATATTCACTTTAAAACTGCCATGAGGGTTATGAAATTACCCAATAACACCAATATACATTAGAAATAACTGATGTCAGTAGCAGCAACAACCTTCAGTAATCACTCATTCAAATCAACCTGCATTTACGTATGTCAGTTCTTACCAAGGATGAAGTTATACTGAGCCAGCTGAGCGTTACGAATCTTCTTGTTCAGGAGGCAGCCAGAGTCCAAGTCTGCGTCTGCCATGAAACCGGCCTCTGTGAACTGCTTACACACCTGATGCAAAAAACACCTTCGTAAAAATAGTTCGAGCCCTTTCAAACTGAGAATTAGCACCCGATTCTGAAATTTCCCCGAGTGGGACAAATAAAGGTATATCTAATCTGATTCCAAATATGTGATTACCATTTTGGCATAATCTTCAAGGGAAGGGTTAACAGGCACAACCATCACCTGACGTGGAGAGATCCAGAGTGGCCTGGTGGACATGAGCATAAATACACCTTGTACAATCAGACAAGATACTATTACCACTGACAACCTGCTCTGTCTAAAAGGTTTTTAAAAAGTGGGGATGTTCAAATAATGACAGCAGCTGGGAGGACACTGCATTAAAAGCATGGCTTTTAACATGCAGAGCAGTTGCTATATTAATTGGTAAATGTAGACAAACGAAAATGTTTTCCATGTTTCACATACAAAAGACGTTATGAGTACTTTACCTCAACTCAGAAAGTTTCATTTTCATTTCATGTAAATGAAAGAATGAGAAAACCACTCACCATTTCCCTGCATAGTTCTCTGTGAGAATGGCAATCATCCTCTCCACAGAGCCCAAGATGGCACGATGGATGATGACGGGTCGGACTTTGTCATCCCCGTCGTTCCTGCAGGAAAAAGAAGAATTCCATTTCTGTGTATGTAGAGTAGTATTGATATGGACTTCTTTATGAAATTTTTATCACTATAAAACTGAAATCCTACAAGCTCATCTTCCTTTTGGTTCCATGTGGCTGTTCTTTCCCTTAACAATTTGCCTACTCATCTCTTGATAGGATTAATGCACAAACTGTAAACATGGTTCACTGATGTGTATCCTGCTGCTGTGTGATATACACTGTTTTTATATTGTCATTTTGCAAACTGAAACTCCCATGGTGTAATGATGATTCAACCTCTCACCTGCACAGGGAGTTTACACTCTTCTACTCTTAAACATCACATTGTTAAAAATAGTGCACATGCCGAGATGTCTTATTAAGCAGTGGCTTAACATATATGTAATCCATGGTACAGTAAAGCGCATAGACTCATCAGGGCAAGAGTGTTGTTATTTGGTGACTCACCCCACAAAGGTCAAGTTGAAGCGGATGGGCAGCTGGAAGTCCAGCTGAATGGTCGCACACTGATGGTAACGTCCAATTGCATCTTTGATTTTTATGTCAATCTGCAAAGGGATGGAATGTGTTCTTTCCCACTCCAGGAAATTAAATAGATTGGAAGCAGCAAGTATTAAATATATTCTAACCTTAGGTCCATAAAAAGCACCGTCTCCAGGGTTCAGTTTCCATGGTTCCCCAAACTCATTCAGACTGTTCTCCAGTTGCTGTCAAACGTAAGGCATAGGTCAAGATATGATTTCAGGCTAATTGTGTAGCTGTAATCCAATAACAGTAATCAACTTGAATCAGTCAGAAATCAAAATTACAGTTTTCTGGAGACCATACAGAAATGTATAATTCAGTTAATGACAGGTTTGTACAATAGTCACACAGCAAGGGAGCAACTCTTCACTTTAGAGTTCTTAGTCCAAGCCACTGAGTGTGGACACACTTTAATGAAGGAAAATAATGTGTAATGTGTGACTTAGGAGATGAAGACAATCAGAATGTGCACAGTACAGTAAAGGTCTCCTTTACCTTTTCAGCCTGGTTCCAAACACTTATGTCACCCAAGTATTTCTCTGGACGAGTGGAAAGGTTAAGTTGGAAGGAGAATCCAAACACGTCGTAAACGCAGCGGAGGAAGTCCAGACAGCCCTTCATTTCTGACTCTATCTGGAGGATTAAAAAAAACAAAACAGCCTAGAATTTGAGTAATTGGGAATTTTCTTCTTGTGCACATCATACAGTCTCAGTCAGGGGTGTCAAACTCCTTTTAGTTCAGGGGCCAAATTCAGCTAAATTTCATGTGAAGTTGGCAGGGCGTGTATAACAAGATGACATATTAATAACATCAACACCAAACTTTCCATATATGATGAAAATATTAATACAATTTGTACGTCTACAAATTATCAACCTCAAAAGTCTTTGGAAAAGTGTAATTTTATCAAAAAATACTTCAGTTTATAATTTATACACGTACATTAGAATAAGTGCAATTATAACAATATTATACCTCAGTATATTATTTACACATGCACATTACAGCTTTCAGATCACAGCGGATATACAAATACACAAAATGTTTAGTAATAGGTAGAATATTGTTAAAATTACACTTCAGTACCTTAAAAAATTTGAGGTTGCTTCAGATATGTTTTTGTGAACTGATGCCGTGTTTTAATACAGGAAAATATTTACATTTACAAAGAGAACAATTTTGCAGTTGTATTTATGTTATTATGCTAATATTTTTCCAGTCTGTATGTGGAACCTGAACTGTAATTTTCGTAAATATCCAAGTTGTAATATTTGCATTTCACAAATTCATACCACAGGCCGAACTAGGACCTTTGGTCGGCCGCAATTGGCCCCCAGACCACACGAATCAACATCACTATAGCTTAGAGAAAAGTTGAGGTTTACTGAGGTGGTCACCTGTTCCATTGTGCAGAAAATGTGAGCATCATCCTGCTGGAAACGGCGAACTCGGGTCAGTCCTGTAAGTGTCCCTGACAGCTCGTTCCTGTGAAGGACCCCGAAATCTGCCAGTCTCAGAGGAAGTTCTCTCCACGAACGAGGCCTGTGGCTGAACATCAGACTGAAGGACAAACACAGCAGGATGTCAAAACCACTCTGACAATATTTGAGTATTTCTGGAAAATACTATGTTTCTACTCTACATGTACCAGTGTCCGGGGCAGTTCATTGGCTTCAACGCAAACACGTCCTCTTCCACAGGGAATGAGAACATGTTTTCACTGTAGTGTTGCCAGTGGCCAGATGTCTCCCACAATTTGCTGTTGTAGATGTTGGGAGAGGCTACTTCCTGAAAGCCTCTTTTCCAGTACTCATCCTGAAAAGACACCACGACTATATTGATCAAAAAAAACAAACAAAAAACCTCTTCAGTTGCATAGGTGTTTTATTGGGGTTCTATTTAGGAGAGCTGAATACTGACTTCTGGCCCAAAATCCCTAGCTATTGTGAAAGAAATCAGAACATGTGGGGTTTATTTATGCATTTGAAATCCTTAAGCAAAATATTTCATGTCCTAAAAGAAACACGGCTGATTCGAACACGTTCAAGCCTGAACACGTGAAAGGGTGAATATTAAACAGGAAAATGTACAAAAATACCATGCATGCTCAGTGAGCTTTTCCTGTGTAAATTTAATTCAGCATATACTGCACTCAATACAGCATATACTGCACTCAGTACATGACACACTGGCTGCATTCACCTCCACTGCTGCAGAAAATGTCAGCGTCCTGTTTCTGTAATTATTTTTTACCAGAAAACCATTTACAGAAAATAAATTGTGTATGTAAATGAAAAAAAATATTAGCTAGAACTCCAAGTAAAAAAAAAAAGTCAGAATAGTATGGAAACCACACCAAAGCTAAACTGGATAATAAATCATAAATGTGTGGTTGACTGGAAGTGATTGACAGGTGATGCAACACAACAAACATCCACTTAAGGTCCTAGTGTTTTAGGAACAAAGATGGACTGTAGATTACCAGTGTGTCTGCAAATGAAGAAAATTGGACCTGGAAAAATAACCTACAGGATGAAAAAAGAAGTAGGATCTATTAAAAGATATGGAGCCATTTATAAAGTACATTGAAAATGTACCAGTACACTACATTGGTTCAGCTCTATATACCCTGGTAGGAGCCTTGTAGGAGTTAGGAGGTTAGAGAAGTCAACATATGTCTCATGACCTTTGCATGTATTTTCTTGTTTGTTGTCTCTGATCCTGTCATTGTACGATATGAATGTTGTCTTAATATTATCTAATGAAAAATCAAAATAAAACAATATGGATTGGATTTCTATAGCACTTTTCTACACATTTTAAGTTTAGCTTTAAGCTTTACATTAGCCTCACATTCACCCATTCACACACCAGTGGACGGCTGCTACCCCACGCCAGGCTCCACTGGGAGCAATTTTAGGGTTCACTTTGACATGTGGACGGTCGGAGCCACGATTCCAACCGCCAAGCCTTTGGCCATTGGACGACCCGATCGACCAACTGAGCCACAAACATATAAAATAGGAAAAATGTAAATATCTAAATATAGAATATAAAAAGGAAATACTGAAAATCTCAACGGCGTTGTGTGAGTGACTTTAAAATGCGTGGCACTCTCTGTGCAGCGAGTTCTGTTAGAAATCTTAATGATATTCTGGTAAAAGAAATGCATAGCACACTGGTATTAATTACACTGTGCTAACAGATTGGAGAGATACCACACGATAACTGACCTTGCACCATTTCTGGGTAATGCATGTGAAGTCGTCTGTGTGTTACTGCGTACCGGGAAATCCATCAGGATGTCAACACGCATCTCCAGATATGTCACAGACAGTTTTTACAAGACACTGCTTCAAGTTACTGCTGGATATGAAGCTAACTAAACTTTGAAGCAGTGTTTTAACCATAGCTCAATCATGTCTCAGTGTGACTCAGTGATGTGGAAACAAGGCCTCCTGAACATCTTTCAACTCCAACTGTACATCACACAATTTCAACATACAGCAGTGAACTATATGACATATCCTTGGAAAATGAATACTTTGCGGTAACGGTTCTTGATGGGAATACCAGTGAACAAAGACCTAGTGAAAATGATGATCTTCATGGAGTTGGACTGAGAAAGTACTGAGGACTTTGTTCAGTTTCCACATGAACTGGGGTTCATTAAAAACTGGAAAAGTTCTGCATGGCATTTTGAAGTCAGCTTCGACAGATATGCGTTTAACAATGTAATGGACGGGCAATAAATTGAAGTAATTATGGTTTTATTTTTTGAAAAAACCATTTATTTTATTTTTTTATATTTTTATTATTATTTATTGATAGCTGAGATAAAACCTTTGAGTGTCTTATATTAACTGTGAAGGTGATTCTCTAGTCACATACACTACAATATTATGCAGTGGTGGCCGGGCATTTCAGACCTGGGCCCGCAGTGATGCCCTACCCGACTTACTCCACCTCTTAAAACCATAATTCTGATCCATGGCTCTACAGATGATTCATTTAGATCAAAACACATACAACTTCATCACCTGAACATAAAGTCAAGTACAACAGAGTGACATTAGTCTACTCAGTAGACTAGCATAGCCGGCTGTGTCTGCTGGATCTCGGCGTGTCCAACGGCTCGCAGTGGATCGTGGTGTGTCCGCCGGCTAGCAGAAAGTCCGGTGGACATGCGGGCCGGTGCCATGCGATCTACCAACAATACCTTACTATTCATATTAGTTAATAATATATTTTTAATAATAATAATATTAACTTACTTTTCGGAGCCTGCCACCCAGGGGTACCATTCGTAGTTATCAACTTGAAAGCGTTGGATATATCTTTTTCCCTGCTGAGTCATACTTGCTGTCCTCTCTTTACAGTGTCTACCTTTTCTTGAAATGTTTTTCTTGAGAATGCGTAACTAAATCTGCGACCAAATCCATATCTCCTTCAGCCATTGTGGGTTGAAAAAACTAAAACAACTTGTCGCCTACACAAATGACCAATGTCCTTATTTCCTGTGTATTACATTGAAGTGTCTGTTCAGGTCTGCACTGCACAGCTTTGCATAGCTCCACCTCTCTCTATCGCGTTTCCAGTCAAAAGACGTGCACCCTCTGACGCTGTAGGCCTGCTAGCTGCCCCAGTGAAGCCAAATTTGACACTGATTGGTTAACGCCACAGGTCCATTCTCATTCACTTTAACTCTTTCACTGCCAACGACGAGTTTTCTCGTCTTATCGAAGCCAAACGTAGAACGGGAAAGACGGGGGGTGGGGGGTGGACTTCTGCCTTATTACCTTAGAATTGTAATGACACACTTCCGCTGAGACCAGCTGACTGGTTGCCAGACTGATGCACAGGGGAATTCTGGGCCTTTTCTCCAACAACCAACCTGTGTATATCAGCGCATACAGTCGGTGACCCTTTGTAATTTTTTGGCTTTTAAATAGGACTCAGAATTGACATTATGTGTTTGTTTTTTTATTTTTATTTTATGCAGTAGTAGTAAACTTTATATTCCTGCTTTAAATCTGTTTTTTATCTGTTTTTTTTTTTGTTTTTTTTTTACTTTTATATCTATAGTGTCTGTCCATCCTTATATCTATGTATACAACATGGGAAATACTAATTATAAATACTAATGATATAACAATACTACTACTACTATACTACTACTACTACTACTACTACTATACTACTTCTACTACTTAGACATAGACTTAAACTTAGACTTCCTTTATTGTCATTACACAGACACACACAATGAATCTGGTAACGAAATGTCATAGAA
>JAPTHA010000018.1:8952555-8970957 GCA_029814585.1 Gymnapogon annona | reverse complement strand
AACCAGCTAGTGCTTAGCAACCAGCTAGCGGTTAGCACTGAGTGTACTACGTTAGAAGCAGCGGTCAGATAATTCTGAACCCGACCCTCATAGCTCCCGTCCGGATCGGTCAACAGCAGCGACTCATCCCCAGATGGGCGCGGATCCAGCAGAACTGACCAGCACCGTCACCCTGGGAGTGCAGGTAAAACGTTATAATGTGCTTGTGCTTCTGCTGCTATAACCTGAAATTTCCCTGAGTGAGATGAATAAAGGTACATCTATAATTGTATATATATTTCAAAATTTTACACACACACACACACGTCTGTTTACACATGCACACCTGCAAATAGTTCAAACAGATGCAAAACTCTGTAAATCGATTATTATTTTTATATTCTGTGTGTTCTAAAGCTGTGAATAAATGTTATTGTCATCAAAAGTATTTTTTCCTGTTTTTTGTTGTTTGATAGAAGTAAACAAATGTTCAGATATTTGAGGTTTCACTAAAACTACAAAATATGGATGTCGGGGACCGTTTTTCTTCTCTACAGAAAAAGCTCATTTTCTCTGTTTTTTGGTCAAAATCAGGTGTTTTGCCTGAAACCACCCTATGTTTTACGGCCAATTTCTAAAGAACCATAAGGGCTAGAAACAATCTTTTTTCTGATGAAAGAAGAGAATCTGAGGTTTCTTTTGATGGTTTCAGTGTATGTGATCTTAAAATGTAATATTCTGTGGGCCTTCAAAGTTCAGTGAAAATGACTAAAAACTCTGGCAGTGTGCCACTGTTTGCTCTGATAATGACTGGCGGTCAATGAGTTAGGCTACCATGCGCCAGCACTGTCACTTCTGAAGGCCTAGAGGCAGATTTTGGACCCTGGCAACACGATTGTGAATAATGATAGGACAAAAACTCTAACATAAACCCCCCCCTCCAAATCTCCACCTGGGGCTGGAAGCTGAGCAACCAATTTAGGAAAGCTATGAAATGAAGATAGACCCTGGGGAATAATTTAATACATATTTGTGGAAAAAATATATACTAAAAAAATATATTCCTGATTATGTTTAGGCCAGCAGAGAAGCTGGCCTTGAGGGTCCACCACTAATTTTATGAATATCATTAGATTTAGTAAAGAAAAACAATATTCTTAATTTAAGTTTCCTCTTCATTTCATGTAGCCAGAAATTCATCCAAAACATAATATAGCATATAACTATTTTTGCTCATATCACCCATTTGGACTATGATAATTACGGTACATAATTTTTTTTTAAATAGCCATGATTATGTGAGGGTGATTTGCCTGTGGTTGTGTCTTACCCTGATGAACTCAGTGAGTGTGTTGTAGATATAGGCTCCACGTGGCAAGAAGAAACAGCTGCCAGGGCTGAGATCATGGAAGAAGAAAAGCTCCTGATCCTGTGAAGTACAGCAAAACCAGGAAAATTGGTTTTTTAGTAGTTATTCGTACTTGCTTATTATCTACAAGCACAAGTAAGAAGAACCACCTCCACACACTGCATGGGACAAGAGAATAATCACACACCTGACCACCTATTATTAACAGATGAACAAAGCTCTATGGGACAGGATTCACTGGTCTAGTAACTGCAAAAAGGGTCAAAGTGCCACAGCTATTCATTTTCATCTCAAACAAGTCATGTTTTCAAGTGCAAATGCTTAATTTGGAATGGTTTGCAGTTTTCATCGTGACTGGGAACAGTGGGCAGCATTGAATTATCATTGAATTACCTGGACGCCATTACATCATCATCAGGCTTCTGCAGAGCCTGATGATGAGCTGTTCAGTGATTGGACCAGGTGTGATGGAAGAGGGAAACATCTAAAACCTGCAGGGACACCGGCTCTACAGGACCGGAATTGCCCACCCCTGGTATAACCTCTAAAGCCATAATGAACAACAGCTTGCTAATGACAAACATTTCCTCATCCACTGTAAAGAAAAGTGTTCCTAATACTTAATGACCATAATTTTTCTAATGCGGTTTGATTTGACAATGTAGCATCTACCAAAACATAAATATAAATAATTCTATAGTGTGTGTGTAGTAAGAGCTCAACCTTATTGGCTGAAAACAATAGACACATTCAATCTATCCCTTTCTGACCCTCTACCAGTGTGAGGTGGTGTGTTTCAATCAGAAAATAACTTCCCTTTCTATAACTACTGTGTTCACACCCCGTTCAATCAAGTGCTCTTTTTTCCCCATTATTGCAGGTTGGAAAAGATGATAACAATCACCAAGTCAGAAACAGATGTGTTATATAGTTTACCTTCGACATTGGTGTTATTAGAGAGTGAGGAAGTGATCTTGCATGACCCAGACCCAGAGCTTTGACAGAAATTACTCCTGATGGCTTGGATTATGCCCACAGTGTTTGTTATTTCATCTCTCTTTTGGTTATTTTACAATCCTGTCATCTATATGATGTTGGTATGCATATATGCACAACCCTGTGTGTCCTTCTGGCTGTTTATCCAGGACATACATCAAACAAAGGACCTCTGTTTAACACCAATGAACAAAGAAAAGATACTAAACCAAACCTCCCTACCTGAACCTTTGACAGAGCCTCACTGATTCAAATAGCACTGGGAATAAAACTGAACTCAATTATAAATCCTTGTGTTGCACCGAGCACTGTATTTAAACAAATATGCAGCTTATCTCATGATCCTTCACCTGGATTCAGCAGCTATGTTCAACTCTGCTGTTTAATATGGAACCATGTTGTAACCACTGCTGTTTGAGGTGCTTGTCATGCTGAGAAGCCAATTGGGGTGCTCAGATGACTCACAGTTGTACACATGCCAGCGCAAAGGCACACACTGCCCTCAGCTGGTGTAAAGCAGTAACAGAGCAACAAAACAAGCCAATGCAGGTATTTAAACTGCTGAGACTGTTGGAACACGTGCCTCAGTCGACAAGGTTCATCTGTCTGAGCGGAGATTACTAATCCACAATGCTTTAAGTATTTCAGGAGTTTTGGCGAATAATGGAGTCCTGTCCTCCACTGTAGTACAGTTGCAGTTTGTTTGTACATTATGTTTATGTTCCGAGTTCCTGTTTTTCTGTTGGCTCTGGTCCTGTATTATTACAGGATCCAACCACATTAAAAATACCCACAAGCTTCTCTCACTGACCTCAAAAGGAGAGGAGCCATCACATTATTAAATAATTTTTTATTTTATTAACATTTGCTCTATAGAGTACTTGGGTTCTATTTCCAGTTTGGGTGCTCAGGCAGCTGGGTGGGCTTGAACATGAAAGAGACTCACTTTGCCAATCTTGCGATGGTCTCTATTCTTGGCCTCCTCCTGAAAACGCTCCCACTCCTTCAGCATCTTTGAGTCTGGGAAGGAAATCCCATAGATCCGTTGTAGCGTTTCCATGTCAGAGCGGCCCTCCCAGTAGGTCGAGGAGTTCTGGTGACAGAGGGAGAAATATGTGGAGGTTTTCCTATGATGATGATTTCTTTCGGCTTTTTCTGTTTAGGGGTCACCACAGTGAATCCAATTCGCTTATTTGATTTTGGCAGGAGTTTTTACGCCAGATGCCCTTCCTGACACAACCCACTGAACGCTCTTACCCGGTATCGAACCCGGTAGCCCCTATGCACTAGCTATCCAGCCGGGATGTGGAGGTTTTCCTATGTGTGTGAAAAAATCATAACAACTTTGTCAAGAGACTTCCTTCTGTACCTTGTAGATCTTCATAGCCTTGATCTTGCCTGTATGTCTGACATGGGGACCTCTGCAGAGGTCAATCAAGGGTCCACATCTATTTACAAGTGAAAAATGACAAATAATAATAATTATAACACAGAGACCTGTTAAAAATTAAAACAGTAAATTCTGTGTCTTAACCATAATTACAGCTAACTTACCTGTAGACTGTTGTTGAAGGGGTGGTGACTTTTTCGTTCAGGATGCGGCACTTGAATTTGTTGTACTGGAAAAACAAAATCATTGACATTTCTCTTCATTCAAAGAATGAAAATAAACTGTTTAAACATTGCCCATTCACAGCAGACACATTGATAAACCAGTGAAAGATGACACATGCAAAACATGTTTTAAAACAAATCAAGCGTATTTAGTTTGATTTCCGGGCTAAAAGCCGATCGAGGTCTTGTCTTACCTTAAACATTTTCAGAAGTGTTTCCTTGCTGATCTCTAACCTTTCAAAAGGCTGTTTTTCCTTTATCACATTTTTACACAAAGTCTCCAGGTCCCCAAACTCAGTGCTGGAAACTCCCCTGGAAATAGAAAATATGTTGATTAGCATTATACATATCATCCTTAACCCGTCTGACATTACTCATATGATTTCGATTATGTTTAAGTTGCATAAAATCAGTAGGTAAAGCTTTTTAACACAAGCTCCCATTTTAAACGTTTGATCAATTTAAGGCATATCTACAGCATGTACAGAAAGCTGGACTTGTTGGATGCTGGATCTAAAAGTTAACAGCTCACTTTTGTCCATCCAGAAACATGTCGTAGTAGAAGCCATTTTCAATAGGGGGTCCATAGCACAAACAGCCTCCATAGAAGTGTTCCATGGCCTCCCCTAAGATGTGAGCACTGGAATGCCAGTACACCTACAGAGGATAAAGACGCATTAGTGTGAAATAAAACATTGTATATGAACCTGCAGCAATCTGAACAAAACAAGCCTGATATGAAGGAAAAACATGGTAGTTTTATGAGTCCCATCTGCCTAATACAGCCACCGGCAAAACTATGATAGTTATATACATGTCCCATATGCATACTTACAGCCTGAGCATCCTCATTGTCAAAGCGCAAGATCTCTAAAGAGCAGTCTTGCTCGAGAGGTCTGTCCAGGTCCCACAGTTCGCCATTCACCCGTGAAATCACAGCATTGTCAGCCAAACCTTGGCTGAAAGGTAGAGTATGAGTGTGAGGAATAAAAATAAAACCAATAATTCAGCTATCGATGGATGGTTGTTGATACAGAACAATACTATACTGTTAGTATATTATACCTCATAACATAGAAACATAAAGCCCACTGTCCCTTTCAGCTTGGTTTGGTGAAAAAAAAGTGGCAATACACTTTCGAAAATCTCTATAATCTCATTTTGGTTAAGGCTGTCCCTCTCAACGTCCATTGCACCAAAAGCATCCCAGGCGACTAACCTGATGTCAGAGGCCAGTTGGTACGGGGTGGTGACCCAGGCCTTTCCTTCCACTTTGCGGCCATTGGGAAGAGCCACCGTGATAGGTTTGCTGTGTGCAGCTTTCTGGGCAAGCAGGGCATCACTCTCCCTCTTCAGCGCATCATAGAGGCTGAGGCGCTCATTAATGTATGTAGGCCAGGGTTTCAGCTGTTTCACACCTCCATCTCCCTTTTCCTGTTTCTTGTCCTTCTTATTTTTGTCACCTGGTTTTATAGTCAGGGTTGCCACCTGTAATTAAAAGAAAAGAGTGACACCACATATTACTGTGTCATCAACTAAGATTAACATTCATCAGGACAAACAAGAACAAATGAACATGAAACAGCTTAAAAACACTGTGCTTATAAAGTAAGTCCAAAAAGTATCAGACAACAAATGCATAACTTAAGAACTAAATATACCAAGACCAAACAACATATATATATATATATATATATATATATATATGATCAATAAATAAAACTGCAATAAAAACTTTACTAAAGTGGAATAAAGCAATATGAACAATAAATAAAATACTATTGATATTGACACCAAAATTCCCAGCATCCCACTCTTATTCTGGGTAACACTTTGGCAACTGTGTTGTTTTTCAATGTGCTTTGATTTTAAATTTGTCCTATGTCTAAAAAAAGTTTGAAATTTCTGGTTAACAATTTGTAAAACTTTCATTTTCGGAAATGCCAAATCCTGAACTTACCCATGCCAATGAAGCCTGTATTTATGTCCAGGTCTGGGGTTCATTTAAAGGCTGCACTAGTGTGAACCCGAGTGCAGGGTTCATATAACTCACTCGTGTGACCCCGAGTGCAGGGCACATTTATAGCTGCCGTTGAGTGACCCTGAGTGCAGATTCCATATCCGGGTCATCTGCTTTGGCACATCATGCTTCATGTCTCCTTCACACACTTTCTTATTATTACCTTATTATCAGTTCGGCTGTTTTTCTGTTGGTCTTTGAAGGTGCTTTTCCCACACTCTGCCCCTCGTTGCCTCCCTATCTGCCCCTCCTCCAGCTCCAGCTCCGCCTGCAGACCGCGGCGGAGGTGCAGCAGCCGGTACTTGAGTTTTTCATTCTCGGTTCGAAGCGTTTCCAGCTCCGGCGTAACGACCATTGCACCGACGGCATCGTGGCCACGGCAAAGTCCATCTCGAAGGCCGGAGATTTCTCGGGTAAGGAGATGAATTTGGTCCTCCTGAGCGGCCAAACGTGCAGCCAAGCACTCCGCCATCTTTAAATTGCTATCACTCATGCGCAGATGCCTACTCTGTGCACATGCGCAGATTTCCACGACGTTTCTCAAACCGGCGAATGCTTTATACTTTGTGTACATGCAAATGTACAATACCAAAAAACTTTTGTTAAGATCTGAACATGTCATTTTTGGTGTTCAAGGAAAACAATTAATGTAAAAATAAAAATGGCAGTTTACTTAATTATAATATTAGACACATTCTACATTCATAAATGTAAATTCTCATCATCGTCCCTATTCTTTCCATTCTTAATAAAGCACATTGAAACATACATTAATTATATTTCTAAAAGTCAAAATCAAAAAGCAATTGCAATTTATGAAGATTGTTTATCCCTAAAAATATTTATGCAGTTGATATTGGAATCTTTTACATATAGATATATATACCCCTGGCACCGTTTTTGCTTCCTTGTCTCTTTATTCGTTGTATATTTTTTGTGTTCTGTTGTTCTAGTTTTTGTTCAATAAAGAAGTAAAAAAAAGTTTGTACATGCGCAGATGTCTACCAAGTTTTTCAGTGCGTTGTATTCGATAAATGAATGAATAAACAACAAGTTTGAAGCTCCGGAAACACAATTATGTTTTTTCCAAAAAACGCGAATACAACGAAAATTATTTAAAAATCTAAAAACGGGTTAGTTGATCTCTGAAAGCACTATTGGGGTCCCACCATCAGGAGGCAGTGTCATATTATGTGAGGCTTTTCTCAGTCAGCTGATCTGGGGATTCAATGTGCGGACACTCAACAACTATCACTGACGTAAACACTTGACTGATCATCCATGTACTGTGGATTTGTGAACCTACAGGTAACCGATGGGGATTTGCAGTGTTATATGTTGTCAGCAGGAATGTCCAAACATGTTTTATTTAAGTGTTATTCCCACCTGGTGGAGCTTTATTCTAGATTAACGCTAGCTACCCGCACATTATCACGGAACGCTAGCTTCAACCTACGATATATTAATAGCTGAATTAAACCAAATCCACCTCCGTTATTGCAGGCATTGCAAATAGGAATAACCAGACAAGAGTAATGTAAAGTATTTATAATGTTAATAAAAGTCACATATTGCATTATTCACTACCAGTAGGTGCTTTGTAACCTGGGGGTGTTATATGGATAGGAAACACGTCAATAAAATCATAAACGATGAGTAATATATGACCCGGAATGAGTAATATACATCCTGGCTAAATATTTGACGTGTTGATATATTTTAGCTGCACTACTTCTTGTTCAAAAGTCATTGTGCACGTGCTAAACCATCTTTTTTTTTTTTTTTACAAATTCAGCTGACTGACATCGGACGTCTCATTACGAAGCAGAAGGTCGGGTCATCTCCAAGAAATTTTGATGTTTACCTCAACATGGCCTCAAACTCTAGTTTTGCCCCTCCAAAACTGGCTGATTTCATTCTCACTGAGCGTGTTGGTAGTGGCACCTACGCTACAGTATACAAAGCCTATAGAAAGGTAAGTGTGTTGAAGAGTCAGGGGGAAACACTGGGGAAACGGGCTCAACATGCTGCAACACATGCAAATTGACACAAGTTAATGGAGGAAAGCTGCATACTGATGTGACTCCATAGGCTAAAAATATATTCAGAAAACACACTAATTAAAAATCACACTGCAGATGCTATAGACGAAAAAATATTGAACCATTTTCATGCATCACTATAGCTATGTATATATAATCACTATAACTGAATTGAATACCTTTGTTATTTATAATGGTCTGGTTCAACCACCCCCCCCCATTACTCGAATCCCACATATGTATTGGATTGTGAAGAATTGCATGTTGTTAAATGAATTCAGTTACAGTACGATGGGCTAAAATAGTCATATTGACATTTATCTTTGGACCCAATGTTAACTTCTGGTTTAATTGTGAAATGGAACAGTATAGACAACGAGTTAAAAAGATTTCACAACTTAACACAATTCAAAATAAAATGTAAGTGTCATATTTTTAAGGGATTCAGGGATGAGTTGAAAGTGTGGGAGTCATTGAAGAGTATTTCATTTTACTGTTATTTATAGCGGTTCAACATAACTGTGTTACTGTGTATCTATATATTTATGTTTAGTTTAAGTTGGTCCTTTTTTGGGTTTGTTGTTGGTTTGTTTTTTTTTTCATTATGATAATGTGTGTATTCTAAATGGATTATTATTGGTAGTGGCAGTGTGTGTTATTTTTAGGGAAAAGGGAGAGACATTGAAAATAATCCAAGGGTATATACATATACACACACTTACACACACACACACACACACACACACACACACACACACACACACACACACACATATATACTGTATATATGTATGTATAGACAATTACCATAGTGCATGGAGAAGGGGTGGGATTTAATAAGTTTAGAGTTCCTCCCACTCCTTTTGAACATGTGGAAGCAAATTTTCCTTATTTTTTATTTAATTTGTGTTTGTTTTGTTTTCTGTTTGTTTGTTTTATTATTCGTGTTCAAATAAACTAATAAAAATAATAATAAAAAACATACTGTGTATTGTTTTTCAATAGTAAAATCACAACAGCTGCCAACAATATTGCAACACAAGATTTTTGCTGTTGTTTAAAGTACTGTTACATTAACTGTGTGTTTGCAACAATGGTTTCAAAGGCTCATTCTAGATTTTGTAGTGAAAGTAAACATTGAATAATTCTTTACAAATGTGACCCTGTAGGGGGATAGTCGTGAGGTGGTTGCAGTGAAAGTGGTTGGAAAAAAGACACTAAATAGGGCATCCACAGAAAACCTGCTCACAGAGATTGAAATCCTCAAGAGTGTACACCATCCACACATTGTACAGCTGAAAGACTTTCAGGTAAGCTCATCTTTGATGTATTCAGGTTTATGAGTGTCATTAGATGTTTAACAACATACCTGGCCTTTGAAATGTAAAAATCAATTGCTTCATTTCACCCTCTTGTGTTCCATCAGTGGGATGCTGAGAACATTTATCTGATTTTGGAATGGTGTTCTGGTGGAGATTTGTCTCGATTCATCCGGAGTCGCAGGATTCTACCTGAGAGGGTGGCCCGACGCTTTTTGCAGCAGATTGGTACATCAGAGTTTAATTTGTAAATACATCTGCTTTGTAACAGCTCTTGGTATTAGAAATATAATATATCAGAAATATTAAAACTAAAAATAAAAAATATGAGTAACCTTCTCAGCTGGCCACTTTATTTAGTTTATTTACACAATGATAAGTAGGAAATACAGAATGAAAAAATACACTTTTGTTCATTATAGATTTTCAGTTGGGTTTTCTAATGTTGGTGATTATATTTTTTCAGTTTTTATTGTTTATGTATTCATACAGCCTGTGCCCTTCAGTTTCTTCATGAACGAAACATCTCACACCTGGATTTGAAACCACAGAATATCCTACTCAGTGGATCTGTCCTCAAACTCGCAGGTGATGTCATGCTGATGAGTATATTCACACACACACACACATCAGGACACAAAGGTTCATAATAGACTGAGAAATTCTAAGTCACGTACCAGAAGAAGTGAATCACTATGGGTCTGTCATTACGTCAGTCTTGGAAACTTACCCCTTTTGTTCAAAATGCCATAGAGGCAATTTTAGCTTCAATGAGTCCACCTGGAAATCAGAATTCATGTGAGTTATGTACAATTTGATGATTTCATCAGATTTCGGCTTTGCCCAGTACATGTCACCGTGGGATGAGCAGAGTGTTCTCAGGGGCTCACCTCTTTACATGGCTCCTGAGATGGTGTGCAGGCGTCAGTATGACTCCAGGGTGGATCTGTGGTCTGTAGGAGTGATCCTCTATGGTGGGCACTTTTTTTGTTCTCATTTACATTAAACATAACCATGTTCACATACTCTGGTGTAGGTTTGGCTTCATTACCAATAGATACAAATAAGGTAGCCTCAACATTAGTATAACATGAAAGAACAGTAATTCATTAACTTGAAATCAGGAAACAAAATCAATAAAAATGTATCTACTGCCTACAGCGTCTTAGAACCAGCTGTTTTTCACCTATATTTGTGCTGTGATACGTTACTCTTCTTTCAGACTAGTGTAGATGTATAATAAAACAGTCAATTTTGATATCGCATGCATTTTTGTGCTAAACTAATTTCTCAGAAGCTTTGAGATAGTGTAAAAAAGTAATTTGAATATGAGCATAAACACATGTGCTTAAAGCTAAGTTAAATATTCAGGAATGTCAGTCTTCATGTATATGGGCTCTGAACACACTCCTGATATCCACTGGTGTCATCTTGTGTTCCTCCATGCAGAAGCTCTCTTTGGGCGACCACCTTTTGCCTCAAGGTCATATGCTGAACTGGAGGATAAGATCCGTAGTAACCAGACGATTGAGGTGAGTATTGAACAGTTCCTTAGTAGTGAATGTGCTGGACTGAGACCGAGATCCATTCAGAATAATGGAATTATTTTGAATGTAGACTGTAATGTAGACTGCTGATCTACATTACAGCTGCATTGTGTCACATTTTGTGTCTGTATGGGGCCGCTTCCTAAAAGTACACCACAAGGTGGCAGACCTTCACAGTATATAGACTTTGTAGAAGTCAGAGGACTGGCTATAATTTTAGGCATTGCACTCAAAAGGGTCCCTCTACATTCACATAATTAGCATTGAAAGAAAATGGACAACGCAACAAAAACTGGACCAATACAAACACAGTCACAGATTGATTTGGAATGTGTTGCCTGAAAAGTATTAATGTTAATTGAAACATAAAACACAAGAGCAAAACTATAATACACAGATTAGTGTTTTCATGCTGATGAAGTCTTGTGATTATCACCTGTTACTACAATTATGTCACTTATCGATGGAGAAAGATTTAGAGCAGAACACCGAAGATAATCTGCAACTTTTGATGCTTCTGCTTCATCACATTTTCACAATGAAATATAACTGCACACTGCTATTAATGAAGGAAGCTTTCATAATGTATCAGTTGTCATGTGACTCATCAGGGTTGTATTGAGTGGCACACATTACTGTACGGTCCAATACAGTTTGAAGGTCATCTTTTGACTAAAAGTAGTGATGTGAAACTCAAAGGTTTTTAGGAACAATCTGCTGTTGCTTTTTTCCAGCAGACTGTCCAGTGGATCGATAATGAGGTTGTTTTTTGTTCGTCAGCTCCCACCAGGGGCCAGGGTTTCTAAGGACTGCAGGCACCTTCTCCTGCAGCTGTTGGAGAGAAATCCAGATGTCCGGATCACCTTTGCAGAGTTTTTCACTCATCCTTTTGTAGACTTGGAGCATATGCCAAGTGTAGAAAGTCTTGGGAAAGCAGTAAGAGAATACAAAAAAACAGACGTGTGTGTGTGTGTTGCCCCTGACGACCAATGAATGAAGTGCGTGATTGACTGAGCACATGTTGTCTTCCCCACATGTGTGTTTGTGACTGTTTTTCTGCAGTAGCTTTGAGTACAACTAGTTTTATGAAACCACTAGATTAGAAAATTCAAACAAAAGGAACAACCCTAAATACATATCGAATTATTTTATAGTGTGTGGACAAAATGTAATTTAAGTTAACAGTTACTTTCTCCAGGTTCTTGACTAAAGAAGAGTTGCGTCTTAATAACGGTTATTATCTGCAAAACGTCTGTCCGTATAATATAAAAGAGAGGGTGGGTGACCGACATTAGAAAAGAACATCTTTCAGTGCAGGACATTAAAAATACTTTCCCTCTGAAGTCATAAAATGACTAACATTACTCCATAGTGTTCGTTTAAATGTTTTCATGACCGTTAAAGCCTTATTGTCCAGATTAAGTAATTTATCAGTAAAGTAATCAAATGTAGCTCATATTAGTTGAATTTTAACGGTGTAACTACTAATGTGTAACTTGTGTAAACACTGCATTCATATGCAGAACAGTCTGCAGTGAGTGATGCCACTTCCTGCTCCCTCTTTTCAGAAAGACCTGGTCCTGTTGGCAGTTCAGAAAGACCAGGACGGGGAGAGGTCTTCAGCTCTCTCTCTTTACTGTAGTGCCCTTGAGCACTTTGTCCCTGCTATTCATTGTAAGAGCAACAATCACACTAATATCCTGTCTAAGGTTTAAGTCGTTCATTAATGCACTTTGTTTCACCCCAATAAACTGGCAAAGTAAACTCTACATGTAAAATCACAACATAGAATGGAATAGAATAATTTTTATTGTCATTATAACATGTAATTAACATACAACAAAAAACATCTCTCTTCACCGCATTTGCCAGATGAACCAGATCAACAACGTAAAGATGCCCTCAGGCACAAGGTAAGCCTAAAAACCCTCCACATTTGGATTACTTTCTATTTTGGTCTTTTTTAAACACCAGTGACTTCCAGTCTGGACAAATTCTGCTCTATGAGTAACGTGGTATGGATGAAGAGCATATGGCATGGTTGACATGATTAAGTTGAGCCAATGTAAGAGGGTTTCCCGCAGGTCAGCCAGTATGTGTCCAGAGCCGAGGAGCTGAAAGCCCTTGTGGCCTCGGACAACAGAGTGAGCTTTGAGGAGGCCCGGACCTCAAGGGATGTCCTCCGAGGTAATGAGACATGCTCAGTAAAAGAGCTGGTCCACTGTATGTCAGCAGGCAGACTTTATGGCCTGGTGGTGTTATAATGTTGACATTACTGCTTTTAATTATATTGAAGGGCAGTGACAAGATGCATGATATTTATATTCTTTTATTTTTCATAAAACACCTATTTCATATATCAAGTAGAATGATAAAAAAAAACAAAAAAAAGTGAACCGCATGAGTCACGTCTGCATAATACTGACAGAATGAATTCATTACTAAATCTACTCTAGTTCCACACTATTCCACAACAAGTTAGACCATTAACTAACAGTTCTCAATAACTTCTGTTACTAACACCTTATCTGTTACCTTATGCTTAACTTGACCATTATGCCTTTATTGTCTATTTATTGTTTCCTGCAGGATGGCCCCTGCTGTTTGTTGTTCAGTATTTGTTTCTAGGTTCATTTTGAACCATGGGTCTTCAGAGTGTTGTAATTTCTGGCAAAACTGTCCATAAAGCTGACTTTAATATTTCCCCTATAACCTCCTGATTACTGCTTTAAGGAATAGTTGTACATGATTTCTACCCTTGAAGGCCTACACTTAAGATGACCTAAATGTTCATATAAAATGTGTGTACTGTCTTCTCTGGTAAACTGCTAAAGGCATCTCTTTTTACTCTTGCAGAAATGTCTAGGGATCAACCGCGGCTGATGGCAGCTCTAGAGATGGCATCCACTGCTGTTGCTAAGGTTAGAAGGGGTTATTAATGCTGTTACATAGAAACACACATACTTTTCGCAGGGAGAAGCACAAAGATAAACCAGCAATGTGTAAACTAATGCCATCCCTCAGTGTCTGAAGGAGTTAGTAATATATATCAGATATGTATAATACATATATCTAAATATAATACAGCTGCATGCCTCTGGTAGATACAGTCTGCCAATGTTAACAGAAAATAGGGTGAAAATGAAATACATTGCCTCATTTGAACTTTTCCATTTAGGAGGAGAGTGGAATAGATGATCTCGATGCCCTGGATTTGTACCAGCAGTGTTTAGGAGAACTACTGTTGGCTCTAGCAGGTAGATCATAACCTTTATTATTCCATTTAAACCATATATTCCATGTTCTGACTTATCCATTCAGTGCTCTGTACTGAGAACTCGATGCCTTGATAGTCTGTCAGAAGCTGGTTACTAGAAGGAAATGATCATCTATATGTCCAGACTTTGAAGTAAAGAGGCAGTTTAAAGTAAACTCTGATCTTATTTGTTATTATTTTCTATTTAGGAAATGGTGGGACACAAAATTGTACTTGAAAGAAAGAAAGAGTAAATTAAACCCCTTTCAAGATAAAAGTGAGAGTAAGAGTAGATATGAAGATTCTTAATTAGAAACAGACGGAAACAAAAAAAACAAGACTGACTGGAAGAGAGTGACAAATATAGAAATGGAAAAAAGAAGGAATGCATTTTTAAAGAGAGTAAAATTCATTTTAAGACTCATCACGAAGCAATAGATAAAGAGGACGGGGTCTACGTAATGAACTAATAAATGACAGACACACAAAGAAGCTACAGAGGGAACTCCAGTCACTGCAGAGTCTGTGGCCTGGCGTCCATTAGACCCGGCTCATGAGCTCATATGGAAGATCGGCCTAATGGAAGAGGTGGAATAGAGTGATCCAGATGTGGCTCTGAGCTGGGATGAGACCTGGTGCCAGAGCCCTGTGTGTGGTACCAGATATCTGCCATCTGCTTCTCATTCAGGGAGCACACTTCATTTCTTTGTGTTATTACACACTGGAAACAAATAAAAACTATTATCTATTTAATAGTGGAGCTCTCTAATTACACAGGCATTGCTAGGTACCATTCATCCACTGTAGCTTGAAAGTCTTAGAACTTTTTGTTTTGCTGCTTCTTGGTTTGACTTTCTTCGTGTGAAATAGTAAAACCTGAAAACCTTTTTAAAGTGGTTTAACAGTTCTTTACAGTGGGCGAATGATGAAAGCTTTTGGTTTATCTGCCCCAGTAGAATCTTTAAGTCTGCGATAACAAATAGCTGAACTGAATCATTGGACTGAAAATGTCCAGCATTTTGTTTGTAGTGGTAAATACGGGATGGCATTTTCATTTGCAAAAGAATTTCACCTGCATATATTATTTTTGCTGCTCAGACAAAATTAATTTTTAAAATGTTATTACTGAATAATTACTTCATTTATATTTCTAAACCATTTTCAATGGGGTAGTTAGTAATCTGTAGCTAATTCCCAGAGGTGCTATAAGTACAGTGATTTGTCACCATTAGCTTTGTTGTATGTGCAATGTTACATTTGATTCTCATTCTCTTGCCTTCACATACAAAAAGAAGATACGGGGAATATGTCAGCAGGATTAAAAAGGACACAAAAAGTCTCCCTAAACCCCTAAATGGGTTTTAAAGCTTAAGGTTACTATTTAGTGTAACGTCTGACCCCATATGACAAGAAACAACACAAACAAATAGAAACATCTGACATGTGATGAATGAAACCTGGTAAAAAAAACATCAGAAAATGAATGAAATGAATCTTATTGTCTGAACCAAGAAGCCTAGTGTTTGGCTCGGACTTCTGCGCAGTACTGTATATATATTCTTTACTCCAGTTAAAGTAAAAACATTTATTTAAAAAAAAAGTGAAATAAAGTAGAAGCACTCAACTTCCCAACTGCAGCAAAAGTTGAAAATACAGAAGAATAAAATATAACTGTATTCAAGGGCTGGGGTCTTCCCATTCCACAATATTCATGTTGCTCAATATTCACATATTGTGCATAAGACTCAGACCCGAATTAAACACACCTTGATCCAACCTACAACACAAAACAATCACCACAAACTCACTGGTGTATGGTTAGGATACAGGGTTATATGGCTGTGGATGCCATGGATGTGTTTGACCCAAAACAGGAAAAAAGTGACAAAAAAGAAAATGCAGTTAGTTAGCCTGCCCTTGTAGCTTGTGGTGGAAACAACACAATTGAGCACTAAAAAGAATAGCAGGTAGCATCACAAACTGCAAAAACAAACCCAACATTATCCAATAATTAAAACAAGTTTAACATTATAAACTCTACAAACAAAATCAAACACAGCTTACTTGTAGTGTCAGTTCCCACTCCCAGTCAAACCCGTTCATCCACCTTTGAACCCTGTCATAAAAAACATTTAAAAAACTCATACAACATTAAAAAAATCAGCACCATATTTACATGTATTTGGTCAAACATTCCACTGGAACACACCTGGCCCAGCTGATGTCATGACCACACACAGGAAACTGGCACCTCTGCGGGAACAACCCATTTCTTTTAAATACCTTTGGAGAAAAGCGACACCCTATAGTGTCACCTGCTACAAGCATTACTGTCCCATTCATATAGGCTGAAATTAGTCTTAATGTTAGAAAGATGAAAATGATGATAAAAGAAGAATGGATCTCCTGATCAGTAATATGCACAGTGCATCTAATCAACCAATCATCAATGTGGATAAACCTTGCGTGTCACATCAGAGGGATTGTGGGGGAAAAATTATTGTTTGTTCAACTAGGAGCTCTTTGTTTCACAGCTTCCCAACATGCTTTGCCACCAGAGAGCCCCCCCCCCATCACACTCCCCTCCAGGATGACTAACTATGAAAACACTGGCCTACATTAGAACCATGCCCAGCCTCCAGCTCTCAGTCTGCACACTAGGGGAATCCAATCTAGACCTCCTCTTGAACAAACAAGGTGATTAAGTAATGGACTCTCTCCTCCTTCCCTTACCTCATTATTCTTTGTATCTTGTTTCTTCTCTGGTGGTGAGCCAGCAGAGCCCCAGGGTCGTAGGAGAGAGCTGCTCCACAGGGAGGTGAGTGTGTGAGGCAGTTTAGTTGAGTGGGACTATATATCTGTCACATGCAACAAGCCTTCTGGTGATCACCTACCACAGTAGTCCGTTGAGGCACATAAGCTACACTCCAATTGTGATTTGTGCTTTCTGCAATAAAGGCCAAATGATCTAATTTATCATATGTATTGGTCCTTTGCAGACATAGATCACTGTCCACTTTGTAATTGGACACTTACTTGACTAGTGTTTTTATATTAGTAATGAATCACATGGCCATTGGTGTTGTTGTCACCGGACTTTATGGTTGCTCTTGTTGAAGAATGTGTCCTTGTTGGATTTCTTTGGTTCCTTAAAAAGTCTAAACCTCAGCCTTTGGTTCAGTTTCACTGGTTTTACCCCAGAGTTAAACCCTATTAACATTATGGGCATTAGAGTCACATAAAAAGTGAGAAAAACCTCAAGATATTCAAGTGAAGAGAACGCGTCAACATTTATTATTGTGCATTCACAGTTTTTATGGAGAACATTAAGCTAAACTGTGCATTTTTTCATATATGATATTGATAAGGATCAGCTGAAAATATAATATTTGAATCTAACATCTTGTTTCTTGTTGCGCTAATAAATGTTTCCTTCAGACCACATGCATAGACATCATCTATTTTATACTTAAATAAACCCTTAACATTTGATGGTCTACTAAACTTTCTGGCTGTAACTCCCAGAAAACAGGTCCCTGAATGCTAGCATTGATTTTGTGCACGTCTGCCTTTGGAGCTCCAGGCTCTTTTGTGATTGTGTATTGTTAAGGCAGCAACAGACAACAGTATTTCACAACAAACACTGAGAGGGGGAAAGGGCCTCATGGACCTCCCCATTTGAAGTTTTATGGGTGCTTGTCTTAAGTAAATTCAGATGCGGGTATAATAATCTAACACAGCATTACGGAGGCAAGGACACAGGATAAGATGGAAAGCATGTGTGTTTGTGAGAACCCAAAAGAACCAACAAATGCTGCTACGGCTGGCCTCCATGTGTGTTCAGATCTACAGGAGGAGCACATGTAGCCTCACATCCATGGATGCTGATACTGCTATGCTGTGGCTCAATGTACAATGAGACAACATTGTGAGGTCCTGTTCTCTGTGAAGTGCTTTAAAAGTCCTACAAGTTATGAAACACGCTAACTCATATTTGTTCTGCGTTTATTTTAGTTGGTGATTAAAGGGATTGTGATTAAAGCACTGTGGCTGCGTATGGTTGGGGTCAGGGCTGGATACTAAAAACCTGTGGCCAGGATGATTATTTACCACAACAGATTGGACATGGTGGAAGCCATCAATTAAGGGCACCTATCATTAAAATAACCCTCATATGTTACTACAGTATTACTCCAGAGTTTGCTTTGCACTGTGATGACACACTTGGGTATGTGGTGAAACGAAGTGCCAGAGCAAAAA
>JAPTHA010000018.1:8931710-8941994 GCA_029814585.1 Gymnapogon annona | reverse complement strand
GTTCTGCGCAGTTTTTAAGCCTCGACTGATACACAACAATGGCACAGAAGAGTATTTTCTGGCCCGTTTCACCTCAATTGTGTCCGATTGGCCATGCAGTGTTCACGCACTGCGTCCTACCAATAGTGAGGGGTTTCAGCATCAATATATTTTACAGCCATCCCCTTTCACAACACACTTGAAAACTACCAATAGCCCAGGCTTTCCTGCCATTCAAATGGTAATTAACTTGATTTTTTTTCTTTTCAGGCAGGCTCGGAGATGCTGTACCAGTTTTGCACAAGATCCATTAAAGCAGACAAAGGCGAACCACTGCTATAGGACTGATATGTGCAGTTTGGATTAAGACAGTTATATTATGTAGAGCAGGTGGATAAAATAAACACAAATGTACAACAACAAAAATCGTTCATCAAATTCTTTATCTCAATATAGGTCTTTTTTTGCAAGGCATATATAGTTAAAAGGATTAGACTGTTGCTGTGCTGTTACCACAAAACGACAATATTTTCCCTGCTTTGGAATGCTGTGCTGTGTATTTGACATTTCTTGGAATACTTAAGTACTTATATACTTAGATACTATTTACCCATGATCATAACTCCTGTCATTCCTTTCCCTCTGCGTGAAGTGTGTTAATGTCTCCACCTGGTGTTCATGACAAATGACACTCGAGAACAACAAGTGAAACTTGAGGTCACTAGTATAAAAAAGCAAAAAATTCTGCTTAGCTGTAGTTTCCTTGGCGAGAGAGTTTTTCTGTTCGGCTCTGATAACATCAGAAATATCTGTTCTTAAATTAGAAAGGATCTGGGATTTTCTGTTTGTCTTTCCTGAATCCGTAGGAGGGGTAGGTGAGAAATCCCGCTCGGGAGTTTTACCCTGTGCTGAGGATGCATTATTATGCCTGTTGCTGGTGGTTCCGCTATACTTGTATTTTCGAAGTTAAATGCCATTGCTGTGCATAAAAATCACGCATCACTTCTTGATTATATTTAAAAGTCTTACTGGCGAATTTTCGTGGCTTTTAAGCAGAATCATTATTTTAAATGAATAAATAAGGTAGAAGTTGGACAGGAGCTCCGCCATCATTATTACATAACCTCAATAGCGCCCCCCGATAACAATATCCGTTTATAAGTATTTTTAACTCCATTTACCCAATTTTTTTTTTACCAGTTAGAGCTAATTTTGCATATTTAAACGAAGCGACTTTATGACTTCATCATATACATGAAAACATCACCTCACCAACAATGTGCTAAATTGCACATACTTTAATAGACGAATTTAATAAAGTATTGTACAATTTGTCAGATTTAATCTCTGAGGCAGATAAAAAAAAATAAAAAAAGAAGACCAGTTTAAAAGTGAAAAAACACTCACTGAACAGAAACAGATTGATATCCTCCTAAAAATAAATTTATTGCAGTTGAAACTCAAAATTCACTCAAGTACTTTCAGAGAGGAAATAATGAAGACACTGTAAAACAAATCAACAGCTAGAAGAAACAGCGTGTCTCCGCAGCCATTTCCTGAAATATTTGGTTCACATGATGACAACACAAGAATACATTTGACTATAATCATTATTGAGTTATTGTTAGTTACACACTCATACAAAGCAAAACATTTGCTTTATGGCTTCAGTTCCACCCTTTAATATATTGCCTCCACTGGCTTTATCATAAAACCATTTATTGCAACTCTTCCTCTGCTTGGTCTTATAACGCTATGAATACGACATCAACCACTGTACCTAATAACAATAAAATGTTGTTTCCATTAGTCGGTCAGTGATGTTGAAGCCATCACTCGTCTCAGAGAACAAGTCAAATGCTATTGTACACATAGGTTTCGTGTTAAATATAGAGAAGACATTGTTTATATGTGAAATTGAATATTATGTGAGAACTAAAAGGCTTGGTTTGTGATGGACATGCGGACAGATGTGAGATGACACCGTCTTCAACTCCATGGAGTCAAACACCTGTAGAGTGTATGAAACACAACAGCTTCTCCACATTCACCCATTACACTTCTCAAGATAGCAACACAGACAGAACATGTATTACGTAAAGCCCGTAGCACCTTGAGCCACGGGACCAGGTTTGCACAAATATACCACTGGACTTGTCACATCATCTGAACAATACTGATCCACCAGCACAAAACACCAGCACTGAGACACAGGGGGCCAATGAGTGGGTGAAGGTCATGTGACGCTATGTTGATGGCCTAACGCTGACAGATGATACATATGAGAGAAAGTAAATATTTGTCTTAGTTGGAGTAAAACACACTGCACTTACACAGTTTGACATTACTTCTGCCATTTCCTTTATGTTAGCTAGAGTATTTTCAGCAAAGTCTTTGATGTACAACATCTATGACATTTACATTTCTGCAGCTTCTGCTTTTGTATTTTTTAAAATTCTATTTTTCCTTTTTTTTTTAATCTGAATGCAGCACAAACACAGTCTGTCTTCTGAGTTGATGTCAGTACAGGATAGATTTAGGAGCACTGTTACTTCACACCTCACTGTATAGAATTACAACACAGAAAAGGCAACAAATCAATCAAAATTTATGCCACAAAAACATAACAACTGAGAGGGCCTGAATTTGCTGGAAGCGGCTTAAAGATCTTTGAGCTCTGTAGAGCACAGCCTTACACAGATGTCCAAGGCACAATGAAATATGGAAAAAGTATAATCTCTGTGATATGTCTATAGGAAGAGATTAAAACTACAATGGTTTTAATAAAGGCTCTTTTGTTGTTATGAGTGGGTATTACATTAATCTGCCACTTTGTGCTTTTGCATGTGGAATAGAAAGAAATGACTCCTTTATAGTTTTATCCCCAAAGAAAAATAAAACATTCCCAACTTCAACACAACACACAAATGGCCTCCTGACATGAGTTAAGGTTTTCTATGGCAACCCAACAACTGGTTCAGTGGTAAATTCAACACCAATGACGACCAATTAACTCACCTGTGAAATCAGCTGTTGCGTGTAGAATCACACACCTACACACACCGACAGATTCATGATATTGAGTTAATACTGGTCATGTGAAGGACAGGGAGAAAGGGAGGTAAGGAACTACCATAAATAAAGGACTAAAGGAAGCCTCAGAGAAAGAGTCGTTCTGAAGGTAGAAATGATCTCAGTGATTATGTCTGTGAGCAAACTAAAGTGTTGTCAGAGTGAAAAAAGGAGCTTTATCACGACCTTACAAATGATTCAACGACAACATTGAAGAGGCTGATGAAAGGTCAGATTCATAGAGCTCAACTACTAATACTGTAATTAGAGCTATTTTTCTCAGTAAGTAGACATTTCATTATTTCCATCTTTCCTTTTTTCCCAGTATGGCTTCTGTCTATCTTTGGACTGTTGTGATAGGTTAGGGTCAGCAAACTGTCATTCCATTCAGAAAACCAGAATATTTGTACCTCCAGAGTGGCTCTTCCTCTGAAAAAATATTTGTACAAGTAAATCTCTAATTTCTTAGAGTTAGCCAGATCACATGAGGCTACAATTCTCTGTCTGCTTTTTCAGATCTTCCAGTGTGGCCTGGGCTTTGTCTTTCAGCTGGTCGATGTCCACGTTCTGAATGTTGGACAGCTGGCCCAGCACTGACTGCTTATGAGTTTCCTCCTGGTTGTCCTCAGCGATCATCTTGGCCAGCTCTGTGGGCAACACCACGTCGTCTCCTGCCTGCTGGATCTGTGTCTCGTCAGTCTCATTCTGAGGTGGACACAGATGCAACAGATTGATTTGATGATGTCATACTGTAGAAAACGAAGAGCTTTAAGCCTCAACAACCCAGTGCTGCTTTTGTAGTAGTTAATCAATGATTTTTTTTCTCTATATATAACTTTCCTTAAATGATTTATCAGTGTTTATTATACTATTAACATTTTTATTTTGCATTTTGTCAGTAAAAATCTGATACTTTTCTGTATTTAATCTGATGTTCATTAAAGCCCATATTAAAGTTGACTGTTATCATATCAGAAACAACAAAATCTGAAGAAAAAGTTATTTTAGAAACTGAACATAAAATCCAGTGGATTTCATATAGCCAGGACATAAGACCCAGCCTCCTCCACCCCCCACCCCTACACACAACCACATACATACATAATATATACGTACATACATACATACATATACATACATACTGTATATATATATTTACAAACACACAAACATAGACATATAAACTCAGTCTGTCCCAATCACTGCCATTGATTCAACTCCATTTGTTTCACTGGTATATCAATGTTGTAGTAGATGGTGGTATTACCATAGTAACTACAGAGCCTCTGAATGCCCAAATGAGTCATACCTGGTGACCATGAAAACATTAATAATTGTACTTACACCAATTATTGACATGTATGGATAGGATTAATGGATCATCAGGTATTAAATGTTTGACATCATGCATATGGTCACCAGTGCCTGTGAGGGTCTTTATGGGTTAAAAACTTGAGCAGAATTGGACTAGTTTACCTTTGGTAGTCTATACTTTTCCCGGAAATGACTTCTAACTGTGGCTCGCTCAGCCTTCTTTTGAGCAAAATTGGCTTCTCGTTCCTGTCTGCAACAAAAGAAAAGGCAATATATTTTTGGCACAACACTCAAAAGTTTCCATGATTGTGTAAAATGTTATTTTAGCGTTTATCTAATGTCTGTATCCTGAGCACCTGTATGTATCATCAATGGAATATCTTCTAATATATGAATATCTATTCCATCTGTTAAAAAAATTGCCAATTTGTTGTATATCTGCTTTGAAAACATAAGGCAGAACATAACATAAGGCATAAGGCTGCTCAGTGGCCCCACCCCTTTCATCAAGCATCACCATATTTCCTCTTAGTTGTAAACACACCAACAAATGCTTGTAAAAAAAAGCAGAAGATGTTGATTTTGAAGATCCACTGATGCAGCATTCTGCCTGTCCAGCAGTTCCTCTGAGGGGCTGTAGTCCTCCAGGGATGTGGTCCTAGACCACTCCCTCACTTCCACAGCTGTCACCCAACACCCACCAATGTGGAATGAAGCTGACGTTATGTAGCAGACTCTGCTGTGGTGTTTTCATCTTTTAATCCGGAATCCATTTAAATAAACTCATTAAGTATCTGGCATGGATTATTTAAAAAAAAAAAAGGAAAAAAAGGTAGACTTCAAAGTGACAGATTGACGTGTGCTTTTATGTCACAGATGTGTTTGTTTTAGATCACAAATGTCATGACCAAAGAGACTTATTTTCATATGATCATATGTTACACTAATCTTCCGAGATGTACTGATGGAGTTTTTCTGTCTTGGAAAAAAATTGAGAAGTATCAGATTAATTCTGTGGGATTCTGTCATCTGATCCCAGAACATCATAGCGGTCCTGGTCCAATAGTGTGCAATGCTTCCATTAGAGGGTCCTAGTCCAATGGTGTGTGATGCTTCCATTAGAGGGTCCTGCTCCACCAGTGTCTGATGCTTCCATTACAGTCCTGGTCCAATAGTGTCAGATGCTTTCATTAGAGGGTCCTGGTCCAATACTGTGTGATGCTTCCAGCAGAGGGTCCTGATCCAGTAGTAGTGTGTGATGCTTCCATTGGAGCAGGGGTGGACAATTGCGGTCTTCGAGGGCCAGTGTCCTGCATGTATTTCCTCTTCCATCACATCTGGACAACGTTACCTCGTTATTGGGCTTCTGCACAGCTTGGTGATGAGCCCATCACTATTTGGATCAGGTGTGATGTAAGATGGAAACATCTAAAACATGCAGAAGACAGGTCCTCAAGGACCGGTGTTGTCCACCCCTGCATTGGAGGGTCCTGGTCTAATAGTGTGTGATTCTTCCATTAGAGGGTCTTGGTCCAATAGTATGTGATGCTTCCAGCAGAGGGCATATTCTCTTCACTCAGTGTCAGTGATATATTTATGGCCACACAGTGCCCTGAGTGATTATTCATTGTAATTTGCTAAATTTACTGAAATGCTTCAAACATAATGAATCACAAACATGGCATAAATTTGCTTGTGTATTTTGCAGTCACTAAAATCTGCTTTTAAGAACATAACAGATAATAGTTTTGGGGACAGATCAAATCAGCAGCATCAGGAAAGCTACGGGAAGGGCCTGGTTTTCAAAGTGTTTGTGTCAAAAGAAGGTGACTTCATGTAGAGATGCTGTGTTCAAGGTGCTGTCTGCGTGAGTTTGAGTTCACTTTGGATTAACATGAACAAGCCGAGCAACAGACAACCCATGCACTCAGCCAATAAACAAAGCTGTGTGACTTACAATCTCAAGGGCATCAAATGTCACTGTCACTAGCCCGGTGCTGAGGGTGATAAAACGTCTACATGTGACCCCCCCACCCCCATCCCCAGCCTTGTTCTGCTGTATGTGAACAGTATGGGCTTCTGGGTGATCTATGCTCATGTTTTACACCTCTGACTAATAACTCAGTTCCACTGAAGGTCACATGATGATGGCAGAGTGCATCTCCAGCCTCCTGCAGAGCTCAGTGGGCTAATTTCTGAGTTGATGCTGCCAGGATTTCACTTCCCACTCATACTTCAAATGCTTGCACATGGTATTGTGAGAAACTTTCCTGCAAACATGTGAGTAATGATGGAAAAGTATCTCGGGGATTGGAAACAATTTGATGAATAGTTTTTTGCAAGGATCCTTCCAGGCAGAGTGTGATGCAGCTGCATGTATTGAATGAAAAGAAACTCAGAAGTCTAAGTCAGAATCTGCAGAAGACTTAAACACAAATACTGAAGCCTTTCTTCCATGTTTTGAACTTGTTTCAGTGACAGAGGATCTGATGTGGAGTCCCGAGCCCTGGGTGAACTCTGCACAATGACCTTGTTGTGGAAGCCGATGAGCTGAAGGACTTGAAATCCTTCGGGGGATGAACGTCCTCACAAAAAATATGTAAATAACGATAAGTATAATCCACGTTAATGAACACTCATTGAACTGTTAGAGCCACTGAACTGTTAGAGCCACGATTAAACATGATGTATTAACAAGCATAAACGGAACACGGCGACGTGACTGTAAATGGAGGTCAGAGCCTCGTTGGGAATTGTGATGGAGCAGCCACTTCTGAAATTGGTAAATGTACTATTACTTGTAGTACATTTGGAATTCGTATTTAAATGCCTAAACAGTGATTAATACAAACATTTGACATTTATTTTACTGTTGACGTGTTTGCTTTTTGATAATTACGGAGCCACAGCTTTACTTTACCCACAGCATTTACCACAGTCTGATTCATTAGTCAGTCGCATAGCAATAGGAACAATATTTGCCCCGGGCACGAATCCCTGTAGACATTTCTGTGGAAGAATGATTCCAGGAATCCCAAATTAAAACCGCTCTACAATTTGCTTAAGCCAAGAGACAGAGAGCTCCCTGGGCGAGAGGAGCAGCTGTGTGTGAAGCGCCCGTGTTATTGCATTGGTGCGTAAAAAACGCGCGGCGCACCGGGAGCTCTCTGCTATTTACTCAACGTGTAGTGTTTCGACGTGATACTGTTTGCCCGCTATCCCAAAGGCTTTAATTAGAATTTTAAAATGACAAGGTTCAATAAGTGCCTTACTTTTCCTCCTCTAACTGTTGCTGATATTGTTCAAATTCCTCCTGTGTCATTCCCTGCGCAGCGGCGTCCGATTTCTCTCCTTCCGATTTCTCCTCCGTCAGTCCGCCAGTCAGGTTCTTCAGCTGTCCTCCCACCACGTGTTTTACCATAAAAGCCATATCTGCGCCTTGGAGAGTCCACTCTTTCGATAATAGAAGTTGAAGGCTTGGATGATAAATATCCGTCAAGTGATGTTCAGACCAGACGTCTGGACGCGTTACGCGAGAGCATCTAAGTTTCAAAAGCTCGATTGGAAGCAATTAAACCGAAAATAAAACGAAATTAGTCCAACAGAAGCTGGCAGTTTCAGAACTAGCGGCCGTGGACAGCTCCGTGTCGTGAAGGATGTAAAAAGAGCTGTTCAGTTATGAGTCAACAAGTTTGGCGCTGAACTCTACCAATCCCATGACTCCACCACTCCCTCCACCCAATCCCAAGCACTGTCTTGACTGGGTGTGCGCTCGCACGGCGCGCGTCTACAACGTGGGCTGCGCGGGATCGCGTGATTCGCCGTCTGTTTATAACTCTGTATTCAGTTAGACGGGACTACGAGGAGGACAAACAACACGTGATTCGTCTGCCTGCTGTTTTTGGTGACTCTGTCTCATTCAGGGTCATCTGTGCGCTGGAGCCGGCAGCACAGTTTGTCAACGCACAAAGAGCCGCCTAATTGCAAATTAGTCAAATGCGTGTCTATTAAGCCCTGGCAAGAGTTGAATTTATTAGCCTAGTAGCTTCTAAATGATGAATGTGCTTGTCTTGTGCAGTGTTTGATGTGCAGGAAGGCGCACATTTCCGCGAAACGAGGGGTGGAGCAAAGGAAGGACCGTGTGCTGAGCGCAACCTTCATATGGACTAGATACTTGAATGGCCCTGCATATATCCATAGCCCTTGGGATTAAGAAACAGCGCAGGCAGATAGAGACGTGTATGTAGTAGCCATGAGTGACAGTATAATATCATTTCCTTAGGCGTAATTGACTTCCTATAGGATTTTCCTGTCAAGTTTCCGCTCTTGCGTTCTAGGAGGAGATTACTTATTAAAAGCCTTGTGGATGGATGACACCATGACGCAGTGTTCAACTGGAGAACCTTAGTGCTAAAAATACACCCTACATGTGCGTTTATCAGGAATATTTTAAACTCTGTGTGTGAGATGCTTGACATCCAAAGTCGGAAAAAGGACTTTGATCACGAGTCAACAACTGATCCTTGCAGCAGTCTGACTGGCCTACTTTCCTGGTCCCTGTGGATCGGGAGCATGTCTCAGTGTCTTTTTGTCACATTCTTAGGGGTAGTCTATACCTGCTCTGCTTTAAAATCTCCTTCAAACTTCAAAGCTGTCACTGGTGAATAGATTGAAACATAACACAGTCAATGAGATCCAACTGTAATCTCGGTGAAATTGAATAACAAGAAAGTATTCACCTAACCAGCAGGTTTCAACATCACATTATATCCCTGTACTATTGATATTCACACCCATGGGATCTGTTCACTCAGTTTTTAATGGATTAGCTGTGACAACAGGTGCTCCAGCAGGTAAGAGCAGCAGGAGGTTTGAATCCAAGATGATGACGCATATTGCACACATACACACAAATACACACAAGTTTAATGATGAAACACTTTATCAACCTTTATCAACCAAAAATATCCATCTGTGCTACATCTGTGCTGTTGCAAGTCATTTAGAAGGTTAAATGTGTCAGACTGTTATAAATACATTGCTGCCTTCAAGATGTGATGGTAACTCAAGTTTCATGTTTTTTTACTGTTTTATTTTTCACTAAACAATATTACAGTTACATTCGGAACTCTTTTCTTTTGCAATACTAAACATCACTGAAGATCAGGTGCAGTTGTGACACAACCATCACAGGATCAAACTCACCTCAAACCGAATGATTGAAAAATGAGTTGGACCAATTTCTCATTACACTCTAAACATTGACGTATACATAATATGTATATAGTATGTACAATATGAGCAGAGCCTTCGCACAGATGTTTACAGAGCGTGCAGGGATGCATGGATGCCCACAAACCTGGCATGTTACTGTGTCAACATCTGTGTTTAGCCTTCAGGAAGGTTCTGGCTCCCACTCTAACATTGTATTAATGATGGTAGATCACAACAAACTGCAGAAGAAACAATGTTGTTCAAAACAATGATTATAAATGGTAAATATTTGGAATTTTAATCAATAAAAGTAGATTTTGGACCAAAACAGCAAAAGGTTATGTAAGCACAACATCTTGTGGTTGTTGTGAGGCAGGAATAATGATCTGAGTCAACGTCAAATGACAGCATCACACTGGCTCCCACCCAGTCTTCCTCCCCGGGTGGTTCTACGTCATCTTCTGGGATTAGAAAGATCAGGACACATGGTTTTACTCGCACCTTCACTCATCCTCAAGAGTTCCAGCCTTGTCCAGCTTTGGGATTAGATTAATCAAATGACTGTGGTAACAATAACAACAAGAATAATAATAATAATAATAATAATAATAATAATAATAATAATAACAACAAGAAGAACAATAATAATAATAAACTTTATGGGGGCAGCTGTGACTTAGGTGGTAGAGCAAGCAGGTCGTCCAA
>JAPTHA010000018.1:8896689-8911435 GCA_029814585.1 Gymnapogon annona | reverse complement strand
TCGAGGCAACAAAATAGAAATCGAAGCATTTTACTAATCGAATTACTCGATTTAATCGATTATTCGTTGCAGCACTACTCCAGACAATAATCAAGCATCACTCAATAGCTCTCCACATTTAACTGCAAAATAATTCAACCTGTGGATGCAAATGAAATGACCTGACCTGCCCCCACTCACCCTCGACTTGGACTTAAGCAGTAATCATAGTGACACTTTGGTTCCAACGTGAGTAATTAAACTTTGCTCTTCTTGGATATTTGAGAGACTAAGGCAAATAGACACACTCAATTGGTGGCTTTTTGACAGTTGAAGTCAGAGGGCATCAAGTCTATGTTTGCCCCTGTCGAATGAAAAAAGAAAAAAAATGACATCAGCAAAGGCATAAAAAAAAGACTAAAACTTGTTGAGACGGCCAGAGGGTGTAAGTGGCTTTGATAACCACCAGGGGGCAGCATGGTGGTTGTAGGCAGACAATACATGAAAACCTCCACCTTCTACACCTACATATAATACACATAATAATACACAGTATGCATTGCTTTGCTATTTAATCTCTAAATATAATTATTTCTTGCACTAAATGTTGTTTTAAATACGTTTGCACTCAAATCCAGTTGTCACATATTTGCACATGTATTTTTGGTACCCATTATTCTCACATGTGAAATCATTAGTGTTTATTGGTAAAAAAAAATTGGTGGGGTAAGAGACAATGCCCTCTGTGTTTTAATGACCTTATAATTACATATATAGCAAAATTTAAAATCACTAAACCAACATCATTGCATACATATGGCTGACATGCACTGTGAGAGTGCTATCTGACAGGAAGGATTGATACACCTTTATTTGTCCCACTCAGGGAAATTCCAGAGTGGCAGGGCGTGCGTGTGCTCAATACATTTTAAAGTGTCTACATACATAGGTCCATTGAGAGGTCAAGGGGAGCAGTAAGCAAATCCCAAAACACACACAAGAACATGAGGAATCCTCTCACAGGCTACTATAAAGAGGAGATAAAGAGAGAAACAGCACTGTTGATACTGTACTGCATATGCACTGATCATCTATGGGTCTGTCCAGTCTCATACATAGCACATGCATTTCTGACTAAATTATGAGATGCGATTTGTCATTTTCCATTTTTGGGTTGTCAACGTTTTACGGTTACTTGAGTGTTGTTTACGGTTAATGTTGGGCAAGAACATGTAGTGTATTATTGAAAAATACAAAATAAAATGTAACCAAGTAATAAATGTTGAATTCCAAGGGAATACATCAGGAAATGTTGCCATTAAAGAGTTTCTACACAGACACTGATACTGTTGCTTCAGAAATACTGGTGTATTACAATTAAATATTGAATGGTGATGAAATAATTAATAATACTATTTACTAGATAAGTTAGTCATACTTTGAAAGGGATAACTAGTAATCTGTAACCTGACTGATAAAGTTATTTTATATGTTGTCATTTTGTCTTTCCCGTCTTGTCGTTTTCACTTGTTTTGTCTTTTCATTTGTCATTTTATATCTTGTCCTTGTTCAGTCATTTGATATCTTACGTTTTCTTTATAGTTCCTAACCTGGATGGCGTGAATGAGAGATACAGATTGTAGGTGGCTGATAACTAGATAGACTTGGGGATGTAGATGTTTTCAGTGCCAGCTGGCACATTCCTGTCGTCTGCTTCCAATGCCCCGCGGGGCAAAGTGATGAGGTCCAATTAAATGTGTGATAGCTGCCAATCCAGCCTGTCTTTATCTAAACTGACTGACCGAATACCACGGAGGAAGAAGATCAGATGAAAATATGTACCTGAATCTAACTTTAAAGAAAACACACTGGGTGTATAATCTCAGTTCACTATGCAAGGAAAACTCAACACCTCGCTACAACATTTCTACATCTTAAAGTGATTTTTTTTTTTACAAAAGGCATAATATAAACTGAGTGAAAATAAATCTGTGAAAAACTGGAGCGGAGTAGCGGATTTAAACCAATTCCCTGAAGTTCATTGAAGCCTTCCTCAGACTGCTTAAACATGTATGAAATTCAGCTTCATAAAAATGCATATGGCAACAGTATTCTTATAGTGCTGCCCTACATTTGATGAACACCTCCATATAGACCTAACGTTTGCTATTTTTGCATTTTAACAGTATTTCATAATGGTTGGGGTGGCTGCCACTGCAAGATTTTATTTATTTATTTTTAATTCTTTACACTCTCTTGAATTGTCAGCTTCAAGTGCAGCGTTTTGATTTTTAATTGTGTCTTTTTAATGGGTTTAAAATTTCTTTTTTCCATGCCATTTATAAAAACCAAATACGTTATGGGTGCCAAGAGTATTACAGAATAAAATAAAAAGTGACTCAGTTATGCGTCTCACCTCCACCAGCTGCATGAGGTTCTCAAAGTACTCCTCCTCGTCTATGGTTAGCTTGCCATTATGGTAGATGATGCGGTAGTGCTCCACCTTTCCGTCACAACTGACGCAGAGGGTGTAATCGCCGGGATAGTTGGTGCTCTCCCTAACCAAGAATAAGCCTGTCTCTGGAGGGTAGAGGAGCCGCTCGGCCTGCTCCCGTGTTATCTTCCCATGAAACCACCTGGAGGCAGGAAGAGGAACATTTCACAACAAATTAGAGTATTTAAGAATGAAGCAGAGCGATGGAGGATGAGGGGAGGGTTAAATATCCCTCATCTCCTTCATGTTAATCACTAAAACAACCCGGCTCAATGGCATCTCCAACAAATCAAGCAGATTTGTATTTAACAAGTGACTGTAGTGGCTTTTTTTATTGTTTGCGTCGACGCTACAGAAGGTACGCCTTCCACCTTTAAGAGTACACAGGTCTGGAATGACAAGTGAAAAACAACAAAGGGTCACTTCCAGTCTGGTGGTGCAGGGGCGGTGTAGTCTCCTGTTTAAGGACTCAGTGAGAAAGTGCCTGAACCCAAACAACAGGAAGAGTGGCGCGCGCGCGCATACACACACACGCACGCACGCCTGGGGCAAAGTTGGAAACTGACACGTAGGCGCTCCAAAATCAGGAAAATGTAACAACTGCTCAGACTAGATGGTGGGTAGGACAGAAACAAAATCACCCAACCGTAGTAACTAATGTCTGGAGACTGTAGGAAAATAAACTCTGCTGCTCTCCTACTTTTAACATGAACTGAAAACACAATATAAAGTTGATTTAGAAGACTGCTATGTAACCCTGCAGGCCTCATCTATGGGCCACTAATGGATGGATTACACCATCATCTGCAGTTCCATGGTTTTTATACACCTTTCAAATGCCAGCATAACCACACCTGAGAATTGTTGCATATCTATATGACCTATAATTGTTGCATACCTACATACCTCATTTTCTGTCCGCCTGGGGTTTAAACCTCAAACACAGTGGGAACAGAAACGCCATATGGCATACCATGATGTCACTCCTTGCACGAGAGGTTGATTTGGACATGACAAATAGCACCACGCTTGGTATCCTGCTGGGGTGGGTGCTAATCGACAGCTCTAATTGATTTTGCCCAGTTGCTGGCTCAGTCCCACCATCCACCTCCCCATCAGATAGCAGAGGCCTTTGTGGTAAAGCAGCTTAATATGGGGGTTGAGTTGATTAGATCAGTGCAGGCAGCTTCTTCGATGGACAGCAGCTCTTTAACTCCCACTAATCCGTTAGCAGGCGCCAAGTGACAACAGCTGAGGCAAACACGTAACCTGGTGGTGCGCACACACTAGCTGCTCTGACCACAGAATCATCTCCATCACTTTCTCATAAATCACATCAACCTCAATTAGGGAAAAGTCACAAAAATGCAGTAAACAACCCCATGAAGGAATAGGAGGGATTCAAATAGCTCAGGTGGTGGTGTTGTGTCTGCCACAGGGGGGAGACAGAGAGGGAGAGCTGGACCATGCCAGGAAGCGAGGCAGGCATCAGTGCGCATCACCTGGTCAGGGTGAAGGGTGAGGATGGGGACAGAAGACCACAGCTGACATCTTATGTAACCAAGAAGGGAGTGGTCTCCCCCACCACATCTGTTACCAATTCATAAGAAAATCAACAGGTCCACGTGGATTACTACTAATGGCTTCAGAGAAGTAAAGTCCTACGACTGAACTACAGTGTGATCCCAGTGGACGTGAGGTCAGTAGGTGGGCTTCTGCTAAATTACTCAAAAATTACTTGTGTATTTACAAGAATTTACCATCTTCATGTTGTGTTTAGGTGTTTGTGGAAACTGGAACATTTGGGAATATAGGGTATTGATGTGCAATTTTAAAGGAGGGAAAATATTCTCCTGTAGACCCTGAGTGGTACAAGCAGATGCACCTGAACGTTCCCATGGAGGAAAAAACACTTAAACCACAATCACATTTGCAGAATTTTGAACACATTCAGTCTAAAACAACAACAACAATACAAACAAACCAATCTCTTGCATAAATGGCCACAACTTCTCTGGATTTCCTGACTTTTCCAAAAAGACTACAAACCTGGTGTGAAGTTTAAATTGCTTGAAATCACTTGCATGGCGAACACAAATGCTTCTTCTTCTTTTCTATGTGCTGATACTGTGCGCTCCTGTCCTCTTTGATTTGCATATGCCTCTCGTGACGTGCATATTTCTGAAATCCCTGCCATTTCAAAGAGTCTCATTCAGATACAGTGTGCAGCTGGTGCTGGCCTCTGTGGCAGCCAGACGGAGAAGACAGTAAAAACAACCCCACTATTCTGGGTGGAATTTCCATCTTTTGATTCTTTGCCTGACTTTTGTAATCAAAACCACTTTTTCCTTCACTGCAGGAAAGAGAAGTGAGAAGGGATATGACTTGTTTATAATCAAAGATAGACAACATTTGAAGCAGTCATGTAAAGAGTGATGCTGCTCTTGCTGTCACTTTACTATAGATGGGTATTCTACAGCCATGTTCATATTATATCGGAGCAACATTCACAACAATGCTCTGCAAAAATGTTGTGAAGAGTTCTTTAGGCTTTTTTTCCCTTCCTGGGGTTGCCACAGCGAATCCAATTCGCATATTTGATTTGGCAGGAGTTTTTACGTTGGATGCCCTTCCTGACACAACCCTTGTATTTATCCAGGCTTGGGGACAGCACAATTAGACATTGAGGCTAACATTCTGTAATCAAAGCAAACCATGGAAACATAAGCCCAAGCACATTTGATGATGATTCTTGTACTTACGGCATAAGACTGAGTTTCCCTCCTGACTTGACTCCTTCCCTTTTCTGGACATAGTTTGCTGGGATGGTGCCCTCTCTGCCCACCGTGTTCCTCGCTCTGTACCAGTTGGGATCCTGAAATTGTTGAAGACAAAATATGACCTCTGTCATCATATCAGTTATGCTTTTTTTCACTCCTCAGAAAAATAAATCATGGGTGTCTAGTAGATTGTAGCAGCAAGCGAGGCACTCTTAACTTCATTGGAGTTTTGAGGTAAATTAATAATAACGGTTGGCTTCAGAACGGATGAATGGGCCCAGTCGGTTGAGAACAACAGTGACTCATGATGTTGCCATACTGTGAACCTGGAGATGTGAAAGTTACGCAACATTTGATAAAATAAACATTAAGGTGAGAACTTCCAACGTGGCTGCGCCGTAAGAGGCAGCGGCTAGTTGGGGCTCCTGGGGCCCTAGTAGGTTGCTAGAACAGCAGCTCCTATACTTTTTCCTACTTTTAAGTTTTCTGCCCGACTCTTGTGGTCGTGTTAATTGGACTCTTGTACAGCATGGACACGTGTCATTTTTTAAGTTTTTTGAGAGGTAGTAGCTGGTCTGCTACTTCACGGACTCCCTTCATGCCGACGTGGGATGTGATCCAGTCCACAATCCATCTCCAGCTGGATGAGCGACAGCGATGAACACCGAGAGCAACCTGCGTGACTATCGCCATCGGTGCAGCAGTTGCAGGGGCGGTGTCATGTACCAGGATGACGGTACAACAGGGGTTTCCATTTGGTTGGGTGTGTAACCGATACCAACTGTTCTACAACCGTTCGATCATCATGATGGAACCCAGCAGCTAACGGCTATCGAGTGCTAAGCTGGGCAGCTGGCTGTGAAGGACTTCTGGATCAGGTCTCCATTGGACTTTCGTTTTTGGTTGGTTTTCTGCTGTGAGGGCCGACGAAGAATGAGGAGGAGAAGGGGGGAGGACTGGAGGTGCGTGTGAATGAGATGTTGCTATCTGTGGCAGCTAGGCTAATGGATTGCGGTTAGCAGCTAGTTTGCTATGCTAACGATGTTCGCTATGCCTTACGATGACAGTTACAACGTCTCAGCTCCTGAACATCCTGAACATCTCTGCCCTCGTTTCATCATTGACTCCGGGACTTCAATCATGTATATATTGTCTATGTTGTGCTAAGATTTTAATTTTGTTGTACATCTGCTCTGCCCTTTGTTTCTACTCTGTGCTGCTGCTGCTTTTATGATATTTCGTTGCCAGACCATTGGTCTGGACAATGACAATAAAATGAATCTGAACTTATTTACAGTGAAATTCTGTTTAATAGTTTAGCCCTTCTGCAAATCCAACATAATGTGAGGGACACAGTTTTATTTCTGATTAAACTTGGTAGTATTAAGTAGACCCAATATAAAGAAAATAGAACGAAAGAAAGAAGAAAAGGTAATACACCCCTACTTCCATACCCTGGTGACGCCGATGATGGTCAGCACATCTCCTTTACAGAAGGGCAGGTCCTGTTCGTTGGCAGTCTGAAAGTTATATTTGGCTACACACTCTGTGCCAGTCGACCACGGTGCCTATATCAAACAGGACAGATGGAAACCAGAATTAATCACTGTCATGCAAGTGTGTTTAGCATCAGAAGAAGGTTCGGTATACGACGTTGCAAAATGAGAGAAAAATGGTCCTTGTTAGAGTCAATATCAACCCACATGCTCAACCCTCAATGTAAAAGGGAATAAAGGAGCGAACAAGGGAAAAAACTGTCTCAACATTTTTCCCACTGACCAGACTTTTATGTCAACAACCATCTTAATTTATCTTTCTGGAGAAATTCCACTGTCAGAAAGAAGTACCAAAATCGAAATACAACAGGTGCAAGGGGCAAGCTTAATCCATGAAAAAAACATATATATTATATCACACATACATACCATAATTTTATTGAGTAATAACATGACGACTTCTATAACTGAATTAAAATTCCACTGCTACTTGTACAACTCATCTCCAATAGCCATTTGTCACCTGCCTACTGGGAAAATCTCACACATAAGGTATGTGAACAATTTCAATTAAAAGAGGCATGGGATAACCGAGGAGAATCACATAAAGTTTTAGGGTCATTGTTGTACTCCAAGTATTTCTCACCGTCCTTGCAGAGTGCTTTTGGGAAAAAATTACAGAAAATACCTGGATGTATGTGACAAGTCTTAGTAAAATAATATTTGCTGTTCATTTCGAGGAGCTTGTTCTTCTGAATTAAATAAATTCACTAAATAAGTACTTACAGCGTTTCAGTGTCATGGTGTAAATCTATGACCACTGTCAGATAATGTTGCTCATTTTAGTTTCACATTTTTCACCTTTTCATTCTGACTAATGGATATGATTGAATATTCATCGAGCCCCATCACAGCTTTCACCACACATAATCCACATACTGCACAGTGACTATAAAGCTGAAACAAACTGAAATGTGATCTTAAATCACACTGAAAAGGGCAAGTGGGAGCAAAATGCAGGAAACTGAAGTTAAATCACAAGGATAAGGATTCTGGGTGTATTCACCTGCACTGTTAGATCAGTAAAATAGCATGATCAAAGAGGTACGCAATAAAGTGAATGAGATGAAATGAGAACATCTGAGTACAAAAGTAGCAGGTGTGAGTGAAAGGTCCTTGTACAAGTGGCCCAAACAATAGAAATGAGAGAATAGGATCAGTGAAGCTGAAGCTTCTGCAGTGACACAAAAGCCTCGAGTTGTCTCAGTGTTTCCACAAGATGTTCAGGTCCTTCGATATCATGACGCCTGTGTTAATTGGTGTTGTGTTTTGTGCTGTTCTTGACTTGACTCCTACTGGATGTGTACTGGGGTTCACTCAACAAACAAGTCATTCACTCCTTTTGCTTTTCTTTTTATTGTACAGATTTAGATACAAATTTAAGAGAAATGTCTCAAAGAAAATACAGTACAAAAAATTTGCCAAATCAACATGTAAACATTTCTTCAAAGTGTCCTTTCAAGCTTTTACAAAATTTCAGTACTTAAAGTACAACAAATGAGTTTACTTCTGGCTTCAGACTTGGGCTATAAATAACCAATGACTTTTAAACAAAACCAGATTTACTTATTTAATACATTTTAAACACAAGTTTTTTTAAACAAAATACAATACTTTAAAAAACTTTAAACTATTAATATAACCATTCCATCTTTACTTATCAAACAGCTTTAATCAGTTGATTTTTGAAAACTGTGCTTGGTAATCCTTATCAATTATGAACAAATCCACCCAAAAACGGCAATTAATAATGATTCCACTTTAAAAAAGAGACATTGAAATAACTTCTGTATGGTGAGATGCGTATCAGCTGGCCATCTAAGGTTTTGCATTCAGTTGCAATTTGACAACAACACTTGTTTGTGGTCCAAGCTGTGAGGTGAAGTTTGACAGCAGTGATTGCAGGTGCATGCTTTAGCTGAACTGGGCAGGGACTCCAACTGGCAGATGACCTTCACTTGGGACCTCATGTACAAAAAGTGCATACGCACAAAAACCTGACGTACACACTTTTCCATGCTCACTTTCAGATGTATGCAGAGTGAAATGGCCGTGGATGTTCCAAACCGTTCTGGCGGTGTGTCCCCATCTTCTTCTGCCTCATTATGTGTTGTCAGATAGTCAATTGACTAAGTAAACACGAGTCTAAGTGTTCAGTTTAATTAAACATGAGTCTTTGGTATCCTGGCTCGATTACGCATGATCCTTTATCTCACGTATCTGTTAACAGACTATTTTATGACTCGTGTAATGAATATATGTGCGAGTTTCACAAATACACAATACAATATACGTTTACTTTGGGGGTGATGGAGTAACCCTCAGATGCCATGTGAGAGCGGTGCCACCAACAATCATGTCAAAAGAAATGCGGATATCTGGATTTTTTTGTTCTTACCGAGTTTTCTGGCTTTACGCATATGACAGGTTTCAGTATGAAATCCACACAAGTCTTTGTACATCAAGCCCCTGGTCTTTTTACTCATCAACAGGACGGAGGAAGACACAGGTGGAGTGACTGACAGAGCACTTGGTCTTTCTATGGTGCTGGCTGCTAAAGAAACAAACTGAGGACGGTGGTGGAGACACAGATGGACATGCTGCTACAGGAATGAATGTTACAGAAGAATGTTCATCCACTTTGGTTCACCTATCAGTCTGCTCTTTGGTCCATAACAGATAAGCTAAGCACTTGAATGAACCTGTACTAAGACAGCTTGACTGGAAAGTAATGAACATTTGCTAATGTTCATTAATGTTTATATATATATATATTTATATATATATATGTTTTATATATATGTTCATTTATATTCATTTTAAGCTATAGTTTAACTCATTTATCCTAAGGAAATCAATGAAGTCTGTCATTGCAACATATTATTTCTATGATTAGACTTGAGAACATGACTTTGAACTGCAAATATTTTGTTGTACATCACTGAAAACAATGGCAATTTAAGGACTGAACTTCATTTTTAATTTTTATTCTGCCCAGCCTGTTTCTCTCATCTGTCCCTCATACCAGGAAAGTCCCACTGATCACTCAGTTTGGGCGGCAATTGTTGCATATTCAACCCTCACTAGAATTCAATCTATTGTATGCCAGCCATTCATCCAGCTTGAGCTGAAAGTAGTGTTTTGTTGATGTACATCAATTACTACACCTCACATTTGACCTAAGGTAAATAACATCAGCATAAGGTCAAACGACGAGATCTCAACATATCCTCATCTCGGGGAAGGTTAGAAATTCCTCAAGTCAACTTTTAAAAAATTAAAAAGATCTTGATTTTAAAAATGGTTTACACACATACAGATTTTGGGCCGACAAAATAAGCAGCGGACCAGTGCAACCATGTGAAAGTGCAGAATGCAGAAGAAAAACCATCCTGATCTGAGAAGCATCATTTGAGAGACTGGTTACATGAAATCACTGATGCCAATGAATATTTGCACAGCAGTTATGCGCATTAACAGAGACAACAGATAAGGGTTTATTTCAGTACGTGTTCCTTGTGAAGGCTTGTGTGACTGATGACATTTATTCTGTAAAGTGATCCCACTGAGAATGACACATTTTAGGGTGGCAATTTATGAGCAAACATTATATTGTCTATTCTCTCAAATAGTAGCTGTTTTTTCACCTTCTGTGTTACTAGCTGTACAGATGATTTCTTTCCTGTACATCTGGGGTGCTATTCATATTGACAGAGCGCAATGCGCAATGCGATACTTGGTAAAAAGTAACGGGAGGAAGTGTTCACGGTTCACCGCGTGTAAAAATAATCCTTCATGTACAATCATTTCATATACCATATTTAGGACTTTAAAGCTTGATGTGTTGGTTGTTCTTAGAGTAGATTAAAAAAGAAAGCTCTTTGAATCCCTGAATGAAAATAAGTATTTAAATAAACACTTAGACATGGAAGAGACTTGATACTTGCTATATAATTTACTTTGATTTAACACAACTTCAAAAATTTGCAGAAGCAATCATTGAATCAGTAAAACTATGATGCCCTGTCAAACTAAATAACAGACATGATTTAAAACAAAATTAATTTTATGGTGAGCTTTGTTTTCAACAGTCAATGACCTTTCCAGTACGACAGTAAACACTAGAGAAAATGAACCTTCACAAAAACAAGACATTATACGACTAAAGTCTTAGCAGATGCTGCATAAAAACACCCTCATGACTTACGAAATAGACCCTATATATAGACCCTAGACCAGGGGTTGGCAACCTGCGGCTCTTTAGCACCCTCTTTGAGTCTCCCTGGAGCATTTTCAAAAATATATGAAAATGGAAAAAGACGGTGGGGAGGGGGAATATATTTTTTGTTTTAATGCGGTTTCTGTAGTAGGACAAAGATGACACAAACATTCTTAACATTTTCCAATGCAGTAAAAAAGTTTAGAATAAATGTCAAATTTCAACATTTCCATCAACAAAGAGTTGCATCATAGCCTGCGACACACGTTGCAGCAACGCATGGTGTGTGTGGTGTTGTAAACCAACCGGACGGTATGTCATGGGCCATAGATCCCAAAGGGAGAAAGCCAAAGATAGGTGATGAATAACAAAAAGAGTCATTTGTAAAGACATTTCCAGAGAAAGCATCCTACATTTGCAGCTGACCATCCAGTGGAGTGACATAAAAAATGCGATTACAGGACTTCTGGAAAAATTAGAGGAGCAAAGATAGAGTTAAGAAGTGGAGTGCAACTCTAAACTCCACTACTGCTGAGAGTTTTGTTGCAACCCGATGCAGAAATAAAGTCAAAATGAGCAGAAATTATAAACACAAATATGCCAACAGTAACAAGATGGCTTCAAGAAAATATCAGAGCACCTATATTTTTGGACTTCAAAAAGAAACCACAATGACAATGACATTTCGTTACCAAATTCATTGTGTGTGTCTGTGTAATGACAATAAAGGAAGTCTAAGTCTAAGTCTAAAACCGAGGTAATATAAAAAATGAAAGACATGTTTCTCTCCGCAAATCACCAATCGCCAAATCACGGACATAAATTCAGCTCCATTAACTCACCTGTCTGTGATGAGTCTGTGATATGATCGACATCGGACAGACAGCGCTGTTACGCAGGTATGTAACTGATTGGATTGTTATTGAGGTTCGAGGACTGCATTTTTTCCCTCAAAAGTGGCACTAAAATCTGACTTATTTGTATTTCTATAATATCACCAACAAAACATAATATATATGAAAGTTAAACTTAAGCACCAAACATTGAATAGCACAGTGATACCATCAACCTCCTTGTTAGTGTAGTGGTAGATATTCCCCCGTCGCACGGTAGATCTGGGTTCGATTCCTTGATGGGGAGTCAGAAATTTTGGAATTTCTCGCTACAGGGAAAATAAACATTTAATCATGAATGCTCATTATGTATTTGGAGCACATTTTGCCATTTTGACTGTATGCTAATGTAGTTAATTTACACTTATAGCCTGTGTTCCCTTCACATAAGGCTTATATGAACGAAAAATGAAATTTCACCGCAGGGGACTAATAAAGGGATCTAATCTATAAGGATTTTAATTTTTTGCGGCTACAGAGAGATTTGTTTTTTTTGGTCCAATATGGCTCTTTGAACATTTTGGGTTGCTGAACTCTGCCCTAGACCCTAAAGCTGTACAGTGCAAGAGATGCACTTGCAGGTCCGAAGTTGCTCTGGCAACTTAATAGTTGTAAGCCTGACCATTGTGTTTTAACAATTTGGGTATTTTCTTTCATATTTTTATTTAAACAGCTGTCATGTTGTGATTTGAGTTGTTTTTGTGAAGTCATGTAATTATTTGTACAAAGTGAAGTTTGTCCTGAAATTCACTACGTCATTACCTCCTGACACGGGCAAGAGAGGACACCCTAAGAGAAGATTATACCCTATCCTGATTTCTGTTGGTTATCGGGCGAACACGATAATAGCTTTAATATTCAATATTAAACACCAAAATGTTGCAGCTTGCTTTGTCTTCTATTGTTTTCATTTGTGTTCACGGTGTACAATATCTTCTGTGAAGAGACAATAAAACTTGCGGACATCAGTAAGAAGTGTGGACACATTCAATACCCAGCAGTTACTGTACACAGTTTAAAGGTCTACTAAATATTGATGTGGTGGTATGGAAAGTGTCTTGAAGGCACACTTACATGGATCCCGGACATGATGAAGGGAAATGGGCAGCAGATGTCCTCAGGTAGGCAGCGGTCACTGTTCAGCTAGTACCATCAGAGCTACAACACAAAGATCACATCATATTAACATATAAATGCAAAAGATCGTCCATTAGCTGGGGAACGTATAACTTTAATGTTGTTTTAAGTTCAGATGTTTAAATTCCAAATGTGATATCTGTGCATTCTCATTGATGAGCATGCAAGCAGACTTAAAATCAAAATCACATATCGCAATTGCAATCTTGGCCACAACTATTGTAATGCGACTTTTCACTAAGCTCACCACTACACTGAGTTTTGATGGTCTTTGTTCCTGCAACAAAGTGTCAATAAGATGCCTTTTAAGAAATGTAATTTATTGCTTGTATCAGCAATAAATTACAGCAAACTATTTTAGAGATATATTATTGAACTGTTGAACTAGTTCAATATTGTATGAAAATGTGTGAATGATGACCCTGCGATGAACTGGCGACTTGTCCAGGGTCGTCCCCCCCCCGCCTTCACCCTTGAGTAGCTGGGATAGACTCCAGTGACCCCCACGACCATGCAAAGGATGCAGCGGGGTTTGGAAGATGAATGAATGAATGAATGAACTAGAGGAATATTCTACAAATTCTGCAAAGCTTCTGCAAACTCTGCTAATTCCGCAAAGCATTTTATTGTCCGAGTACTGTACTTTTTCGATGATAATAAAGTTGAATCTAATCTAATGCATATGGTATTGACAGCCTATTATCAGTCTTTTAAAGGTGACCTTGATACTGAGACAAAGGAAAAAAGAACACTGATGAGAAAGAGAAAGGAAAAGAAAGACAAAGTATTGAACACCTACTGAGTCCACTACTAGCTTTCCTGTGGAATGTATGTTTCATACACTCTGAGGTCAGATCATAGTCCTACACGAACTAGATATGCAAGTGACTAAAATAATGTCGCCAGCAGTAGCCTCCATCTAAAGCATCTCACTTCCGGCCAACCCAAAGAACAGGAAGTTGACATGGTGGGGGTGGGGATTCAGAAGGAGGAAGCAGCTGACGCATATTTTCCAGTGCTTGTCAAGGTAGGGAGAGGCCACAGCTGGAGGCCAGTACAAGTGGAGGTACTCGACTGCCTGACTCCCTTTAGAACAACTACAACTAGACATGCTCTCGGTTGATATAAAAACAAAACAGAACAAAAAAATTGGACAATATACAGGTATTCCACAGCTTCAAAATTCCATATTGCAACCCCCCCTAGTATAGAGCATGCAAATATCCAAATACAACATAACACTTTGTTATCATAGCTTTAGGAATGCAGCTAAAATTATTTCTTGAATAAATGACTAATTATTTCTACATAGCAATTAATTTTTCCTTTACATAATATAAAATGTGACCCAGGCTGTGGAAGGTTTCAGAAGTGATAGTTTTTATGCTGACATATTTCATGTAGAGAAGGGACTATTCCTCTCTCTGCTTTTCCCCACAGCAGATCCAATTCTCATATTTGATTTGGCAAGAGTTTTACGTCGGATGCCCTTCCTGACACAACCCTCTGTATTTATCTGGGCTTGGGACCAGCACAATGAGACACAGGCACCCTTGCAGCTACAGTTGTAGTTGCGTGAAGTGCCTTGCCCAAGGACCCACACCGTATGCTCGGGTCCCCTGTGTTCCAGCCCTGTACCTTGCCAACGATCAGCTATGGAGCAGGGGCTATTCCTCAACTGTAGGTAC
>JAPTHA010000018.1:8866085-8880684 GCA_029814585.1 Gymnapogon annona | reverse complement strand
CGTCTTTGCACTGCAGTCATGCACTCATGGCTTTGAAAACGTTTGCACTTTTGTATTTATGCCGTGTTTTTTCAGTTGACATTTCGTTTCCAGACCCATGGTGTGTGTCTGTGCAATGACAATAAAGGAAGTCTAAGGCTAAAATGCACGCGCACACACAAGCACGCATGCAGACACACACCATGTATGGACGATTGTTGTCAATTTGTATACGGCTGTATTTCTTATATGTGTGAATAAAAATATATATTTTGCCATCAAAAATCTCTTTCTCTATTGTTTAGATGTGTGAGGTATCACTAAATTGATAAATAGACATCAAAGTCCCTGATCAGCTTGAAATGCTTCTTGTACAAAAAGCTCATTTTCTCCACTTCTTGGTCAAAAACCTGTGTTTTTGCTGAAACTACCCTATGTTCTACTGCAAGGGTGCTCAATATGTCGATCGGTATTGTGGATAGATCGCATGGCATTAAAATTTATCCATCAGCCTATCATCGTGAAATGAATGAAATTGGTCACTTGATTGACAGTCAGTTTGACCAGCCACTGAGCATGCGCGCATAACCGAGTGTTAAAGCAAGCTAGTGAGTTGAGCAGTACGGACCGGACGGACATGACGTCCAGTCCGTATGCAACGTTACGCGGCATCAGTCCATTACGCGGCATCCAATATGTACGGTACGCGGCGTCCAGTAGATGCCATATAAAAACTGATCGTCGTCAGTTCCCTTTGATTCGCTGTTGTCTCGCGTAAAAAGGTAAATATTCTTCTTACATTGCTATGTCGGCGGGAAATAGTCTGACAGTCAATCAAGCGGTGCGTTTACTAAACTCGCACAACAACATTTTAAAAGATTTTAGAGCTCCGTGCACACATAAAGAGCCACCAGTGCATCAGAGTAAGGTCATGACAAAAAAAGTACATAGTTGCATTGAGCAATATGGATTCATACAGTTATGCAAGGTACACTAACATATATGTTTCATATAATAATTGTCAATATATTTATAAATAAATATATATTTTGCAATTCATAGTAGGTAGATCATTATGACTTGGTCATTTTGAAAGTAGCTCGCATGCTGAAAAAGTGTGAGCACCCCTGTTCTACTGTCAATTACTTGAGAACTGAAAAGGTTAGAAACAAAACTTTTTTCCAGATGAAAGAAGAGAATCTACACTTTATTTTGATGTGTACCATGTTTATATAGACAAATAACTCAATATTCTTTGAGTCTTCTAAAATCAGTGAAAATGCTCTAAAACCTCTAGCAGTCTAGGGGTTTCCATTGGGAAAACAGGCCAGCAGTCAAAGAGTTAAAAGCCAACCTGAGAGGCCAAATTATATCCTACACCAAAGCCATAAAGAAGCATAATAGTGAACTTAATGCCCTGGAACTGCAAATACAGGCACTTGAGAGAACGCACCAAAGGGCCCCAACCAATGAGACGTACAGAGAACTAGTGAATCTGAAATTAAAATACAACACTTTGAATAGCTATCAAGCAGAGAGAGCCATAACTAGGTAACAATTTTATGAATTTGGGGAAAAAGCACAAAAAGTACTAGCATGGCAGCTGAAAACTGAAGGCAAACATATAATTCATGCCATAGAAACACCATCCAAAGATATAACCCACAACCCAATTGAAATAAGCGAGACATTTAAATGGAACCCTTTCTAGCCTCAATTGAACTTGAAGGACTGTCAGTTGAACATAAGGGAAAAAATGGAAAAATCTTCTACTAGTGAAGAGCTGGTGGAAGCTTATCAAGTCACTTCCTGTAAATAAATCGCCAGGGAATGATTCATTTCCAGGTGGATTTTATAAAGAATTTCAGGGCCAGCTGGCACCACTGCTGTTGGATGTGTTGGAACAAAACAGAAAGGACGGACGTTCTCCCAGGCCACTATCACAGTCATTCACAAAAAAGGAAAAGATCCCAAAAAATGCTCCTTCTATAGACCAATCTCACTCCTTAATACGGATTATAAATCAGTCACTAAAATTATAGCTAGAAGGCTTGAAGTGTGTCTCCCCATGCTGGTTAACCCTGACCAAACAGGGTTCATTACAAATAAGACTGTCTGCTAACAACTTAGTCAGCTGTTAGTTTTTTTGCAAAGGGACCAGGACAACTGATCAGTGTAAAGGGAAGAATGAAGGGGGCCATGTATCGTGAGATTTTGAGTGAAAACCTCCTTCCATCAGCAAGTGCATTGAAGATGAAACGTGGCTGGGTCTTTAGTAAGACAATGATCCTAAACACACCACCCCTGCAACGAAGGAGTGGCTTTGTAATAAGCATTTCAAGGTGCTGGAGTGGCCTAGCCCCATAGAAAATCTTTGGAGGGAGTTGAAAGTCCGTGTTGCCCAGTGACAGCCCCAAAACATCACTGCTCTTAAGGAGATTGACATGGAGGAATGGGACAAAATACCAGCAATAGTATGTGGAAATCTTGTGAAGTCTTACAGAAAACGTTTAACCTCTGTCATTGCCAGCAAAGGGTATGTAACAAAGTATTGAGATGAACTTTGTTATTGACCAAATACTTATTTTCCATCATAATTTGCAAATAAATTCTTTAAAATCAGGCAATGTCATTTTCAGGATTTTTTTTCTCATTGTGTCTCATAGTTGAGGTATATCTATGATGAAAATTACAGGCCTCTCATCTTTTTAAGTGGAAACACTTGCACATTTGGTGGCTGACTAAATACTTTTTTGCCCCACTGTATATGGCATGGTAAGACACCAAAAGGTAGCTTGGATAACTAACCTTGAGCTATGAGGATGGATGTTTGAAACTCCCTAAATTCCAAATGTACTACTATGCTGCACAAGCCAGATTTCTGGCCCAGATTGTTTGATACAGGCCCCCGTTCTTTGTGGGTCAAAATTGAAAGGATACAGATGAAAGAAGAGATACCAATAAATAAATTGTACAAATGAAATAGAAAAACTATTAAACCAGCAACTGACAACCCAGTAATCATCTACTCAATCCAAGTCTGGTACAAACTTCAGGATTTGTTTGGGGTGGAAGGGTTACTTTCTCCCAAAACCCCACTATGGGGAAATGGATTACCCATGATCCTCCAGAGCGGTAACTTTAAATCCTGGCAGGAAAAAGGCATATGTTGTATAGACCACCGTTATAAGGACGGAGAATTTATGTCATTAGAACATCTAAAAGACAGATTTGTGCTGACAAACAAAGATTTCTTCAGTTATCTTCAACTACGGGATGTTTTCAGGTGTCAGCAAAGGGGAAATTCGAATCTACCTCCCACGTCTCCAATTGAACATCTGTGTCATGCTGAAAAACCATTGTTTAGAACAATTTCAAGGATATATACAGCCCTTCTGTCCATGATAGTGTTACCAGATAGATACAGAGCAAGAATTCAACAGGAAGAAGATCTAGGAATCACTATTGAGGAACAGTTATGGAGGAAGCTGTGTAGAGATGGAGTCAGATGGAGTGAGGCCTGGTGGTGAATAAATCTGACCATTTTTAAATGTAATGTTCTTGTCTAATGAAAAATAAAAACAAAATATTGAAAAAAAGAAACTAGAGTTCTGATAGGTATGTCTATATTGGATCTATAGGGGCTTCTATCCCTCTTTCCACCGATGCTCCGAATGGGATGTAAATCAAAGTCATAACCCAACTAACCAGCACTGAGGCATCATGGGAAGTCTCCCGTAAATTCATTCAGACAAGGTGCTCTTCTTGTTCGATGAGATTTTTTTTGTGGCAACTCTGCGATTCCATACAGATGGATGGACCCTCTAAAGTGCAGTCTGGCAGTATTTCAACTGGCCAACAATTCTGTAGCTATGCATTTCTTAGGTTAAATAAACATGCTTTAGGCATTTGAAGTAAAGTGTTTGTAATATTCAACATTTTTATGCCAATTTTTACACTTTTACTGTAAATGAACATTGGCTCCCAATATCGGTTATCAGTCTCCTTAACTACGAATAATTTGTATCTGTCCTGAAAAACCCATATCAGTTGATTGCTACATAAAACAGAAGTGAAAATTGATTTTCAACATCCTCTAGATCATAATCATTCATTAATTAATAACTGGATTACATGAATGTATCACGGATGAGGTTCAATTTATTTTTCATGTATTTGTTACCAGAATTACAAACACATTCAAAGAACTACAAAGTGCTGCTAGGAGTATAAAAATGTGGGCAAATTCTCTCATTTGTCTACAGCAAAACCCTGAAAATTCAAATCATATGCATTTGCATATTCATCTACTCATAATTTAGCTTGTGTGACAAAATTAACCATGATGCAGAACACGGTGAACAATTATCATGCTAACACTTCATACTGTGGGGTCTAGTGGCTTAACCTCTTATTTGAAAGAATTAGAAATATTGTGGCTTTAATGAAAAAGAAAAAAAGTGAGGGTATTTCTAACAAATTATCAAAGATGGTAATTCCAGTTGAAAGACATTCCTAATTCAGGTTACTTAAATTCTCAGCAATGTCTGATTTTTAGCAGAGGTTCTGAATTTAAGTGATATGGGTGCTGTTGAGATTAGATTCAATTACAAGAATTCTCCTGTTGGAGTGTGAGGAACATAAGACAAATAGCTGAAGCACTAGATCATTCCTGCTGAAACTGGATTAATTATTGTCATCGTCATTAGTGTTTCATCCTATATTATTTCAGGATAGTCAAGGCAGTCTATTCTCTATAAATGGAGAAAACCACAGCTTGCACTAGTTCCTCTTCATCTGCCTCAGCTGACTCCAGTGAACCAGAACACAGGTGTTATTGTGTACACTGTACATTGTACTGTATATGGTGATCAGAGACGGATCGGGGGATACCCCATGTATCACTCTTTTAGCCAGTCAACTTCCTCCTTATCGTATGTCCAGTGTTCTACGATAAATGTGACTTTGCATCTTTGATAGCCAGTGTACCACAGCAGAACGAACAAACAAAAGAACATAATAACAATGCTCATCATCAAACATGGAAGAAATCATGTAGATAATGAGAGCAGGAAGTGTGTCTCAATGAGAACATCTGATTATGGATGAACACCAGATGGAACTATCTGTTCAAAGGATACATAGTGACTTGTGTTGATTAAGTGTAAATATAATTTCTTGTGACTTATCACACAGTGGGTGGATGTTACTCAAGATTAGAGTGAAAATACAGACAGCTATATCACAGCCAAAGTAGTCAATGTTTAATTATTACATTAGATAAAAATGAAAACGCTCAGAATTCTTAAAATACTACACGATAGATCTGATAAATATCAATAGATCTGGCCACTACAGTTTCCTCTGGATTTCCTCAACTGCTAAATTGTATCCAGAACATTTCTTTCTCTGTTGTTTGTTTCTTGTTAACAGCCAAAAAAGGCACAAATACATAAATAAAAAAACCAAAAACAGAGGAGTAGACAAGTAGAAAAAAGAAGTCCCTGGCTTGCAATATCTGAATGAATGCTTATTTTACTTATCACCTATAAGAAAGTCACTTACATGTAACTTAAATGTAACTATGTACTTACATGTAACAGCTGAGCATTGTTTGAGGACAGCCTCTTATGGCTTTTCTTGAACATTCACAATTGACCAGGTTTTCACTACAATTCACCATACAATTTCACTACAATAACTTAAAAAGATAGAAACATGACATTATTGCTCAAGTTGCTGTTACTTTTAATGGGATGCAGGGCATGCCACATTATGCTAATCTGCAGCATAAATTCTGCTTTGAAAACAAAGCCAAATCAGACACAGACTCCCATGAATAGTCCAACAGTCACCTGACCTGAAAGGTGCACTGAAAAAGATTGCAAATTTCGCATCCACTTAGCTCTACACATACAAAAAAGTCAGGAAGCAAGGGCAGATATTAGTTTTTACCTGATTGACTGTTTCCATCCTTGTGCTTGCCAAGGGTCACAAAAGGTACTTTGGTGAGAAAATACATTTGAAACCCTTTTTTGACGCCAGTATGCAGTCTTAATCTTGAAGTATTATCATCATGTTTGTATGGTTCCTGTGGGCGTACTGGGGGACAAAGACATGTGTCAGGCTCTGCTCATTGCCTATATTGTGCAACTCGCCAGCAAGCCTCACAGCCTTTGAGGAGCTGCCTGAATGACCAGCCGCTGCCCAGATGGAGAGGCCTCGCCGAGTTTGCACACAAGATGGCAGCCACGGTGTCACTACTCTACCGAAGTGACAATTAGGAAGGGTGCAAATAGAATCACTTCTATCTCAAATAAGTCACCCATCAGCAGAGAATACAGGATTAAATGTGGCTTCTTTGACCAATTTTCAATGAATACTGAAATGTCTAAATTTACACGCAAAAAGATTTACAGTAAAACCGTTTGTTTCTATCCTCAACCATATTAAAAATAAAAAAAAACGCTACATTTTGATTAGTAGCTAACCATTCACATTGCTATTTCAGATTAATAAACTAAAAACTAACTGACATCAATTCCCAAAAAATTCTGAATATTCTCCATGAGCCACTATCATTATGTTGATTTTAATAACATTTACAGCATGGATATGACAATGACCTAACTCAGTATATTTAATGATTTATAATTTAAATATAAACACAAGTATTGTAATTCATGTCTAGTAAATCACAACCAAGAATCCTTTCTAAAATGAAGGATGACCAAAAATCTTTAATGGAAATTGGTGTTGGCTGACATTTGCCAAAATCCATAGTCATTTGGATTTTGGATTTTACAGATGGCAGATTCAGATTCATATTCTTTCATAAACTGAAATTGTGCCTACAGCACAAGCTGTGGGGGCAGTGTTATGATGTGGGTTACTTAAGTTGTTCAACAATGTCACAGCAAATGCATGCAACAGACCAAACTAAAATATGTGGGATATGTTTGATAAGCTGTGTTTATCCGTGATATGCCTAAATCTATGTCAAATGTCAAAACAATTGAGACAATTCTGTACTGTATATGGATGCTTTTTATATATTAATAACCTGAGCCAGTGTGTGACCCTAAACACACCAAGCCCAGCTGAGTAAAACATCAACAACAACAACAAAAAACACCTGAAGAGGTGTTGTTAAATTTTTGCTGAAAACTATGAGGGGGTTAAAGAAATGCCCCTGTCTTGGTCTTCAGAGCAAAGGATTTAGAGCTTTATTCAGCCATCAATTCATCACCTGTTGAGCCATGGTATACACTCCCACTTTAGAGGCAGTGTTCTACCTGCACTGACCAGTCAAGCCCAGCTTATGGAAAGCCAATCGATCGATAGATGGAATAGAGGAGGTCCTCAGGTTACAAACTAGTTACGTCCCTATGTTGGCGATGTAACCCGAATTTCTGCGTAAGTTGCAATTAACCCTTTAATACCCCCTAAAAACCCTCTAAATCTCTAAATACCTATCCAAATACTTGTAAAAATACAGGCTTTGTCCTTAATAATGGTCGACCGACTGAAGTGTTTGTTATGTAATTTCATAAACACTTGGGCACTTTTAGACACGAGTTACATATTTGCAGTGTGCAACTTGTAGATATTTGAAGAGCGTTGTGCCAAACGGCTGATGGATAGTATTTGGGATTTTTTTAGCTTTGTCGTTGTTGTTGCTGCGTGTCTCATCTGCAGCACTTTGCACATCTCGGCAGAGTCTCCTCCAAGGCGCTCGGAGCAGCACAGGAAGTGATGGTTTTGTTCAGGACTCTACGGCCAGAAGGGATGGGCGGAGCCACCGCGTCACTGGGCATCCGTGGGGGTCCCGGGACGCTGGTCTAGGGTTGCTGGACATGCGCAAAAACAGCAACAGGTGCCACGGTCCGGACCTCGAAACACGTGCAGGTCCGTTCGTAAAGTCGAAACAGCATAACCCGAGGACCTCCTGTAGCTTTAATAGTCCCACTAGGGGAAATTTAAGATACAGCAGCAGAAAACAAAGAGTAGAAAAACAAGAGCATACAGACATATAACCCTTACCAAAACTGTCATCTCATATATGAGTAGTCAAACTTCAGTGCTCGATCATAATTCATTCCAGAAGCCTGGTCGAACATTGATTTGGTCGAGTACTGAATTAATTTTCCCCATTTGAAATAATACAAATAGCATTTAATTCGCTCGAGTGTGAAATTGCTTCCCATTTGATAATCCTAATGTTATTTACACATCAAATTAAACAGATATAAAGTAACAATAACAAATTATACATAAGTAATAGTAGCATATAATAAAATGTAAGCAATATAATTTTTCTCTTCCCTTTCGACAATCCCGTTGTTTGGTAATCGCCGTCACCCCTACGGCAACATCACTTGCTTTTATAACATCCCTTTGTATAACTTCCTTCTTGAATTGGATAGTGGTATGCACAGTTTTATGTTTCACACCGCCACTAGTATCACTGTTTTTTTTTTCAGAGACATTATAAGGACACAATGAAAATAAAGTAAAAAAATAAGGCAAGAAACAATGCACACATACATGCACACAAGTCAATGTCCGAACAGCACAGAAACCACATGGAAGTAGGCAGACCGCGTCGGTCGCTTGGGTATCGTCTGATGACTGAGTAGAGCAGTTGGGTGAACAAGTAGAGCGGAGTTCAAAGCCTGGAGTGTGAAAAATTTGAACTTTTGGTTCAAGTACCGAGGTTTGACTGTGTGTGTGTGTGTGTGTGTGTGTGTATATATATATATATATATGATGATTTCTTTCAGCTTTTTCCCTTTCGGGGTCGCCACAGCAAATCCAATTCGCTTATTTGATTTGGCAGGAGTTTTTACGCCCGATGCCCTTCCTGACGCAACCCAATGAATGCTCTTACCAGGGATCGAACCCGGTATCCCCTATGCACCAGCCCGGTGCCTTACCAACTGAGCTATCCATATATGCATCTGAAATTATAATTCTACATCTTACAATAGAGCTCCTCTCTATAAAGAACTCGACGTGTCTCCACAGGAGTCTAAAAAGAGGAAACAATGCAGTTGTAGTGCACATCTGCTGCCACTTTCACTTTCTATCACTCTTCCTAAACAAGTGGACCATGACACTGCTCACCACTTTGCATCTTGCACTGCCTGCAACAATCCTGCATAAAAGAATGTGCACATGCTTATCAGATTCTGTATGGGTGTTTTGTTGTACTCTGTCTCTGACGTAGCATCTTGGAACACTTCATTCCACAGCTTGACAGAATATACCAGGTTGCTGAAATGCAGTCAACCATGAAGTAAATGACATTTAATGCAACTCTGCAGAGATACAGCCTATAGGAAACACCATCTGTGATGTCCTGTTGCTCATGAGTGTGAATATACAGTTAAACTCTGCACCAAAGACACCACAATAAATCCCTCTTTTGTAATTATAAGAGGCTATGGGCAATGGAGAGAAGAAGCTTTTGGGGTGGGCTAAACATCATCATTATGTTATGGTCAGCAGGTCTTTGGACAGGCTTCAAATGTGCAATGAGATCTGTGTACAGCCACTACTACCACAGGATATCAGTTGCTCCTCCAGACAGACCAGACAGTGCTTCTTCCTCCTCCTTATAACTCATTACTAAAAGATGAGGTATGACATCTTGTCACATGTGACTTGTCCTTGTCAAGCAACACAGCAATTTGACAACTCCAATTGAGCCACCAGTTGAATGTAGAGATTGAGAGAAAGCTAATAGACTGATGGAAGAAAAGTATGTGGGTGAAGATCTAATCTGAGTGTCACCTTCCTAGAAGGCCATGACTTCACAGATGGAGAATCTGCATCACACCATGTTTATTAGGACTAGAACATTGCACTGTGCCAAAAAAAAATAAATTTCAGTGTGGTGTGCTTAATACAAGGAAATGGTAAAGGAAATTCCTTTATTATGAAAAGAGGCCAAACATCAATGTACAACTCAAAATTTACCAGAAGGCGCAAAGTTGGACATCCTTGAAGGTTAGTCATAAGATACGTGGCACACGGATTCCTAACTAGTGGCAGTGTGGTGCGTCAGATTCCTCCAGGAATAATGAATGCCAAGCCCTCTACCCCCTACCCTGTGCCAGCCAAGTCATAATACCAAAGCAGTTAAGACAGGCGAGATTGCATTATATGAATTTCATGAGAATAAAAACACCAGGAGTCCTCTTTAAGCCATTATGTACAAAAGGTTGTAACAACAGATCTGTTAAATGATAGTGTGAACTAAGTTGAATGAATGGTATATTTATTTATCCTATTAGATAGTCCTTTAACCAGTCGCTCCAGATAACGGTCCAAAAGCTAACCAGTCTTAATCTGTTATTAAAACTGGCAACAAGATATGGTATTTTAGCTTATGAGCAACCACGAACCTGTATCAGCTATCAAGTGCAAAATAAGATGAGAATGATAACAATAAACTATCTTCCCTAAAAAATACCAAGATTACACAAGATTAGACAATAGAATGAACACCAGCACTCACATAAAGAGTAGAACATTAAGTAAAGAAACAATAAGCCACAAAGACCACATGGCCTTTGTCAGTCATGCCACGGCTTGCACAGGTATGTACATTTTAGCATTTCACAGGCTACCTTGAAGCACTCAGTGAGGAACTAATACACAGGACCACAACTCAAGGGTTAATCTCACCAGAGGCACTGTTATGTACATCCAATACCCACATATCAGAGTTAACAGAGATCTATCTAGGTTCAATGATCTTCGCCCAAATGTTGATACCCCTGGAGAAACGCAAAGAATATTTACGCATAGGTAACAAGTATAAACGGCTTCAGAACTGTTGATTCTCCCAATTCACTATGGGTTTGATCAGTTATAGCTCTGATGCAGCATAGACCTTATTGCACGGATTTCCAAGTTGATGATGTGAAGGAGAAAGCGCCACAGTCAAACAATAACAGTCATCAGTGTTTCACTAAGGCAAGGGGCTGGACCTAAATACGAGCCTTCTGCTATGGTGCCGCATTAATGATGGGTCCATTATCGGACAGGGCTGTATGCTCCACCCACCCCAATTATATTAACAATTGTTATGCTGTTTATAAGGTGTAATATGCAGTTGGTTGTTACATCCTTCTGTGATAATGTACAAAAAAATACATAACGAGATATCTGCCACGGAGACAACGCAGGTTTCAAACAGTGCTTTGTCCGCGGGCTGACGTGAATCACTGGACAAACTAATAAACAGGTCAACAGCAGAGGAAGAGTGACTGCAATAAGGACAACAAGAATAAACTAGCATCGCTTACAAGTTGCCAGCCTTTGCCTTTTAGTTTGTGGTCGTCTCTGGTCTACTTGACAGACCAACACACAGAAGTAGCCTGGGATGGCCAAAGATGTTCGGACCTAGCATAAATGCTGTCCGATAATGGATCTAGTGACGTTACATTGTATATTAACCAGTAGCTAACGCTAACGGCGAGTTACCGTTAGCTCTGCAAAAACAACCTCTTACCGTTCAAAGGAGCGCTTCTCGGCAGACGGTGAATGTCATTTAAAGCTGGGTTAAAACACACTCTACATCTCAACCCTAGCATTCCTCAGTACGTTATCACGAAGCTTTCGGTGCTAAAGCGTTGCGGCTACGGCACCGGGAGCAGCCGGTGTTGCACTCACTGTGTCAGCGGTCAAGGCCCATGAGGGTGGTCCTGCAGCCGGGGCGCATCCAGGTTTGGCGGTGTTAAGATTAGACAATTCCAGACGTGGCTTTGCTTTGACGGTTGATCGTGATCTGTCTGCATATGTGTGTACGTTCGCGTGCGCGCACGGAGCTCTCCGAGGCCTGCTGCTGGAGGAAATGGTCTCCGTTCAGTCAGCACACGACGCATGCGCAAGGCCGGTGGCTAGTAGGACGTGAGCGCAGCCCCGTGGACAACAGGTGACACTCAACCGATGGCACACTTGTTAAACAAGCACACTGCAAACCATACACATACAACACACATGAATCCATGTTCTGTTTACAATAGATTTTAGAAGAAAGGTGCAAGTTATCTTTTCCATTTTGATAAAATTTTTAATAACGACATTTAATTGTTTGCATTGACATAGCAATAATGGACCAAACCATACTGATATAAGGACGATGGGACGCAGACTAGGTTTTAATTCAGTTATATAATCTTGTTACGTTCTATTCGTCAAAAAGTTTATGGAAAATGATGATTTCTTTCGGCTTTTTCCCCTTCTGGGGTCGCCACAGCGAATCCAATTCGCTTATTTGATTTGTCAAAAAGTTTAAGGAAAATGCAAATGAAGAAAATGAAGATTTTGCACATGAAGTGAGAGAAATAATCATATATCGTATTGGAAGACAGTTAATTACCACTTAACACAAATTCTAAAAGCTATTAAAACTACTTGCCACACAATGTAAGTTTTAACAGTTTTTTAAAGATAAACAAGGTGCTTTCACATAATGTAAATTAACTGGTATATGTTTGCAAGATTTAAACAATATATTACATGCATTACATGTACATCATCACATTGTACAGAGAGATGGAACTGATCCCACCATGGGGAAATTTGTGAACTTTGTGTACTCAAACTGAATTGTATTTCTACATACAATATAACTACTTATGCATTATTGTATAAAAATCAGTTTTTTCCTTTGAGCATTTCTGCTGAGTACTTCAGTCTATAATAGTGTTTTCCATAGTATTAATATATTCCTAAATTGTAAGTATAATGCATTAAAATTATGAATAATCATATTTTTTCATTTAAAATCATAATATGAAAAGAAGTTGTTAGAACAGAACTGGATGGTTGTTATGCATATTAAACAATATGAAAATGATGAGTGACTGGGATGAGTGTAGAATAACAATAAATCAAAATACTGGTAGTGCAAACTCATTCACAAACAGGATTGTACACCTTGATTAGATCTTAATTGACAAAGCTTGGGTTAGGGTCAAATTACTTATGGGTGCTTTCTGATTACAGCTTTTATGGTTTATTTTTCAGATGCTAAAATTCACACTTTCTCTGGTTTTTTATGCCTCCAAGAGTTAAAGATATTTTAAAAGAACCGAGTAGAACATAAATAACCTGGAAATGTACCATTTTATCGTCCATATTTTTCAATAATTCATGCAGTCGCAAGGTGGTAATAAGTCAAAGATGGAAAAATGTTGGAATAGGGTTTATTTTCAAGAACCAATTTCTCAGTTTAGCACACAGAAATCATTTCACATATCTTTATCTGTATTGTTTTTTGCTCCCGGGGTAGGGGACAGCAAGTTTTTCACCAAGCTGGGGCTCTGGGTCGAAGCGTCAAGAGCAGATTTTACATGTCATCTAAAGGAGGAAACAGGAAGTGTGTGTCTGAGTCAGGGATTGTGGATAGACAGACTCAGAGTCGCTGTACCCTTATCAAAACACAATAATGAACAGGAAACCTTTCCCTCAAGAAAACAAGAGGTGTCGCACACAACTGAAGAGTGTTTCCAGTAGGTAAGAGGGAGACCTTCATGGACTTATAACACGTCACCCTGTTGAAGACTCTGTCGTAGCGTCCGCCCTCTTCTATGCAGTGGTTTGCTGGGGGGCTGGATGCACAGATAGCGACAGAAAGAAGATCGACAACTGGTGCGAAGGTCTAGCTCTGTACTGGGATGTCCTCTGGAGTCTGTTTTGGTGGGTGAGAGGAGGATGTTGGCAAAGCTGACATCCATCATGGACAACCCCCATCACCTTCTGTATGATGCCATGGGTGCGCTGAGCAGCTCCTTCACTGAGAGACTGAAACACCTTCACTGAAGAGGGAGCACTTCCGCAGATCATTCATCCCGACAATAATTAGACATCAGGCATCTAGTCACTTTATCTCCACCTCGTTACTTTCCACACACATCTGCACCTTATGTATGCATGGTGTATATGTATGTGTACGTGTGTAAATGCGTGAGTATGCATGCATATACATACAGTATATGCAGATATGGACTGTATACATGTGTGTATGTGTGTAGGAATGTACTTACATAGATGTAAGTATATATGCATTGCTTATGCACGCTTGCATATTTATTGGCACATGCCACAATACATCCACAAATGCATACTGTGTATGCTGCACAAGAATTCAGTGATGTATATACAGTCATACCTCGGTACTCAAACGTTTCACAAGTCGAACAATTCGGTACTCAAACAAAAATTTAAAAACTTTTCCCGACTCGGTAGCCGAACAAAAACCCAGAAGTCGAACTCAGCCAACTTCGACTTCCGTGTTTTTGTTCGGCCGAGTACGGCCGAGTACAGCCGAGTGATGCCGATGACTGGCAAACAGTTCTAAATAAAGTTAATTGAAAAAAAAAAGAGTGAAAAAAACCCCAGAAGTGGAACTTTTTTTTTTTTTTTTAGAACTTTATTGAAGAACATAGTATATAGAAATATGCATTAACAGTATGCCAGGGGTTACAAACAGATTACATACAAAATTAAATAACTTAAATTTCTCAGAAATATAGTTTTTATAGCCTTTTTGTTCATCGAACCACTTATTAGTTTAATGTATAACAGAGTATCGTTGTAGAAATGT
>JAPTHA010000018.1:8758494-8787152 GCA_029814585.1 Gymnapogon annona | reverse complement strand
GTCATGATGAGAGATACAGAAATAAATACTAAATCAGGAATAGGACTTGGTCTCCGACGTCAAATACATCTGGCCAAACATGATGATGACTTTGTTAAAAAAAACAAAAAAACAAAACTGAATTATGCACACTGTCCTGAAGCCACACGAGTGTGTGTGTGTGTGTGTGTGTGTGTATACAGAGACAACTAAATGCTATGTTGCTACTTCACCACCATCTCTTCTACACTGTGAGGCTTCTACAGACATTTGTGCAGGTGTGATTAATGCAGAAGCTGTAGCTGAAGCTCAGTTTGTTCAAATACCAGCGGATCCTTCTCTTGGTCCTTTCTCTTCATCTTAATAAAAAGAGCAAACACAAAGAGGTAGAAAAAAGCAAACATGAGATGAGGAGTAAGTCCCTCAGACTGATATTTCCTGAGGACACAGTGGGAGTTACTGCAGCAGCGACACACTGAGCAGCTGTAGTGTACAAGTGTACAGCGCTGGCCCGGCTCCAAACGCTGTAAATCTCACTGGTGGTGTTCACACACTAGGGAGGCTGTCAAGAGTGCAAATAATGACACCATCAGACTTTGAATTACTTGATTTTAAGTTTGCACAGAGTCGTTGAGAGCTAAATCTCTGGTGTTATTTGTTACAGCGTGTGCGAGGAGTTTGACACACTGTCACTTTTGCGGTACATGATCTCTTGATCCGCGGTTCCAGTAAAACACACCTGACCTGGAATAGGGAGACGGACAGAAAGAGAGAGAAAGAAAAAGAGAGAGAAACATGACTCCTCCTTGGCGGGTCATGAAGATGGGTCACCTGGTGAAATAGAGGGGGAGGGGGATTGTAAAGGTTGGACGGCGAGAAAAGTGAGATGGCCTCTCCAGCTGTAACCCAAGTCCCCCCCAGTCCCTGCAGACCTGGCAGATCAACTGACTAGACCCCAGTCAACACCAGCAGATTTGGAACTGGGAGATGGATGAATGGATGGATGGATGGACGATATGAGGATGGTTGATCTCTCCTATACCTCGTGGTTATTCATGGTCACTGGCTATTAAGTTCCCTCAAGCTGTCAGAGAATACTACAAATGATATCTGAGACCCAGTAAAAAAAAAAGGAAAATACCCTTCAGACACTTCTTAGGAATCAGAATATGTTTCACATTCTTTCAATCAAACTGAAGGCTGATAAGAGTTTCCCTCTCCCACACAGATAAATGTGTCTCTCCTTGATAATATTTTAGATTTTATCTATTTATTAATCTCTGAGTGCTTTAGTTTGTCCTTGTCTTCTGTAAAACATAGCTAACCAGTAAAAGGTGGTAAATAGTTGCCTGACTGAGCACAGCACTCCGTGCACACACTGCGATATAGATGAATTAATACAGAATAGTGAGTCCTTATCTGCTCCACAGAGCATCTCTGTAGCTCAAAACACAAGGTGACATCATGTGTTTCAATTCTCTCACCCACTTGGATATAGACAATGGCCTCTGCTCTATATTTACATCACACTGGAGGATCTAGTGAGAGGAGGAACCCAGTAGTTTGGCCATGTGAACAACATACCTGATCACTGACGAAATGTGATGAATGTATACGTAACGACAACACCACGGCATGTTGCAAACACAACAGAGGGAGTTCAGGTGTAGATAACCCAGATTAAGGTGTGACTCTTTCTGCTCGAAGACCATCAAACACAAACCAGGAAATGTCAAACTCAGGAAGAATGAACAGAATTGCAAAAGGAGAAAGACCATCGTATCCAACCTAGAGACAAGGAGAACCTTCAGCACGTCAGGGTGAGGTCACCACGACTAGTCCTGATGAGAACTGATGTCCTCGCTGGCAGGTGTAGCAAGGAGGGGCCTCCCTCTCTCTTTTGTCAAGCTTTATAACACACTTTACAGCTTCAATCAATGGAAACCAGGACTGACAGATAAAGCCATCAGCTGACCAGCCCCATTTGGCCCCACAGCGCTGATCAATACAGGAGACATCAGCTGGTATCAACAAGAAGGAAGAAGAATGTGGTCAAAGAGGGACAGCAAACGCTGGGGGTTGTGAACACTGGAAATTAACTCCCATCAATGCTAATTGCGTTTGGCTTTTGGTAAAATGACACTAGTATTGTACGTGCACGTTGGGCTGTGAGCTATGCTGTGCATCCTCGTGCACGGCCAGAGTTATTTAGGTCAGCGTCCAACAGCACAAAATGCTTCTGCTTCAGTTCTGTACTAACAATTGAAGGCAAAGAATATCAAAGACAAATCCACACATGATGATGCAATGATTCCAATGTTTAAATGATATAGATGGAGATAGATAGATAGTAGATGAAGTAGATATACAGAACATTATTAATCCCTCGGGAAGGTTCCTCTGATGCTGCTGTGGTTTGACTTTTGTGATGCGTTTCCTGAACACAAGGACCTCAGACCTGCTTGTACCAATTCTTTGATGTGTTGAAATGCATCAGGAATAACTGGGAATTTGAGTTTTGGTCATTAGGCTCAACTGATAAATGCAGGGATGAACAATGTGCCTTAAATAGACAAGGCGGCTGATTCTTTAAACATGGAAGGTCTTGAATTTCAAGTAACTGGAGGATCCACAAAACACACGACACAAAGTAGATATGATGAATAGAAAAGTGAAAATACGAAGGTTGGACTGTTTGTGGCGAGTTGTCCAATGATCATTTGCATGTTCTGGTCCCTCCGGGACAGCCTGTGCACGACAATACTGACACAGACACTTCTGTTGGGCAGCGGTGTTCTTCACCACCCTCTCTTCTGCGTTTCACTGGGCTTCTTTGCACATAGATGTAGGCTATTGTGTGGCTTATGCAACAGCGCTGCAGAGATGCACTGGAAGTGAGCTGAGGGCTATTGTATTGGTGCACAGCTCCTCTGGGGGCTGTAATGCCTTTCATACCATCCATCACAGGGTGTGGGGGCCAGGAAACATGACTTCAAGAGAAACACAGGACACAGATGGAGAAGTAAGACGAAAATGTGGAGAGACAGCACCAGTTTAGGGAATATATGCATCGTAGGAAATCATAAAAAACCTTCCTGAGAAGCACTTTACAAGTCTCCAAACGTCTTCATAAACCTCGCTTCAACAAAACAGACGCGAATCCCACAATAGATTCCATGATCCTTTGATGTCTCAATGTGAGGAGATCTGCATCTTCAAATTTCACGCTTTTAATATCATTTCATCATTCACTTCTTTGTCCTTTATACTTCTCTCACCAGACCTTTATACAGGCACATCATCAAATATGCACCTGCATATACAACTATAACATGTGTCTTTCCATATAAGGCTGGTAAGAAGAGATAAATAAGTGGTTAATTTTTGGGCAAAACATTTTCTGATTCCATTTTAGTCTTCAATATTATTTACTAAAATAATAACAATTCTTCAAGGAGAACAAAAAACTACTTTATTATGTGGTGAGTTTTACACTTAACACACTTGACTTCAGTGCACCCCGACACATCTCTCTTTTGATATGACGCATAAGTAATAAGATGAGAACTTATTTGAAATATTTAATATTAAATTTTTTTACAGCATACATTTGACTTGCATCATGTATTAAAGAGAATGCTAAACAAGATACACAGATGAAGTGTTATTTTTACTCTGACAGATGACCTGTGGGAAGCATGAATCTGCTTTAGGGCCGCGCACGTCCCCTCTGCTCCAGTACGTATGGACATGGCGATTAAGAATCTACAGCTCTGCAGCTTAGAGACCCAAATCCCTGTACAGTATGGTCGTAATTAAAGATGGACAACACAGGGGCAATCTGTGGCAGAGTCTGGCTACATGATAGAGGGAGTAACACGGATGTGGTGTGGATGGGGGAGACTGAGGAGAGTTCACTTTAAGGAAAAAAAAAAACAAATCTTGAGATATTTATCTGACGCCCAGACTCACTCACCAAAAACAAAACATCAGGAAAAACTACCGTTTCCTTTTGTTTTGAAGGAAGAGGGCTGTGGCAGCGGGGCTGGTTTCTGGGCTGGGCTATAATTTACCAGCACGAGGGTGGAGTTTACCACAAGCAAAGATACTTTCAGCTCTCAAATAGATCAACACTGTGACCACACACTCTTTGATGACTTGTGCAGGGGAGGATGTGTCCAATCACAACGGTGTAGCCTCCTCTTTTGGAGACCGATGATTAAAAAGCAGTGGTTGGGATATGTGTATGATTTGGGCTCCGCCCTTTCCTGAGAGGAGGGGCCCTGCTCTACAGCACTGGTGGGGCTCTCCTTCACAACTCAACTTCAGCTCCATTGACTAAGTGCTTTAAAGGAGGCCTTGTTTTTCTACACAAGCTGACTTCTGCCTCCGTGAAGCTTTCCTCTCTCAGAACAGTGTCCTGGTCTGGCCCGATGGTCCCCTTCAGTCCTGGTCTGGCCCTGTGGTCCTCCTCAGTCCTGGTCTCTGTGATCCTCCTCAGTCCTGGTCCCTGTGATCCTCCTCAGTCCACACACGGTGACATGCGGTGGTCTCTGCTGCCCATCACTGCAGCTCTATCAAAATGGTTGGCCTCTGCTTATTTGGGGATCATTAATCATTCTGTGTCGGACAGGAGGCCCCTTAATCCAGCCCCCTCCCCCCCCCAGCCTCACCATGCGTCCACGTTGTGGCCCTCAGCCCCTATCCCCCATGGTGTTATCAAGTTTCAGTGGTTGTAACTGTAGCACAATAAACAGAGGGGGAAGGAGAAGCAGTGAGGCACAAGAGAAGGAAGAGGATGGAGACGACAGAAAGACTAGAGAGAAGAGTGTCATTTCCTGTGTGCGTCCAATGGAGAACAGGCTCAGCTCTGTAAACCTGCTTCAGTTGTGGGCACTTTGTGAAAGGCTGAATGTGCACACGTGGTGTGTTGTTCTACCAGGTGCTGCCACTTTCCAGAGGTTGTGGGGTGTGAACTAAAGAAAACGAGGCCATATCAAAGCGTCAGAGAATGTTCCTATTGTGGGGGTGTTTTTACAGAGGGGGGGGGGGGTTGTGTGGCGCTGAGCGGGGCAGTAATATAATGCATACATGGATCCCCCAGAGCCCATTCATGCTGTAATTGGTGTGGACAGAGTGCTGGGTCTCAGGGTTACAGCTCCGATACTTCCTCTGTGTCCTGCTGGGAGGAAACTCTTCCCACACTACAAATATCGGAAAAATGTTCATCTTTACACTTAACATGGATGTTGTGCTTCTGCCGACCCTCTACAAACACCCAGACTCAAAGATTGTGTTTTCCCAGTGACGGTCTCTTTCAGTCTGTTGTCCTTTTCAACACATCTGTGATCAACTCACACTAAAGAAGCGACGGGCGGGATTTGAATTGGACTTAACACGTGGGTCAGTGACAACCACATTAAAAAAAACCTGCATTCTTGAGCGACTGACATCACACGTCAACAGAAGAAAACTCAAACGCACCAATTCACTGACGACATGGACACAAATGAGTCATCATGCCAGCTCCTTCCATTGGTCTCCTGCACTGGCTGCTGTGGCCTCGATGGACAGAAGCAAATAATCAATTAATGAAAATATTCCAACGGTCTAAAATTTTCTTTTTCAGCTCTTAAAATAAAGGTGAATTCCAACCAAAATATTAGAATATTAAGTTTTCCGCAATTATTTTCAGATTGTAACCTCTGCATTTTTTGTATCATTAAATATTTTTTATGAGATCGGGATAAAATAAAACTGAGGGTTTTTTTTTCAATACACGTGACAACTGCAGTACTTGGATTAATCACATGGGTTGTAGTGGTGTAATTTTTCTGCAAAATTTGACAGAAGTTTTATAATCAGTGAAATGTTGGTTCAAATGCTGGACCTACTGACACTTTCAAAATAATTATTTGCTTATCTAGCAGCAAAATAACACATTATACAAAAATATAATGTATATTTAATATATTATATATATTTGTCATATATTGAAAATTTCCCTGAGTGGGACAAATACATGAATCTAATAACATTGGTGCAGACAGTTTGCTATAAACTCACTAACACAATGCAAGGAGCATTAATGTGTAACAGCTCATGGGCTCTTGTAAAATCCAGTAGTTAAAGGGGACATTTGAAACAAAAGGCTCTCAGTAACAACATGTAGATAGTACTATTATCTGTTTTTCAGTTACACAACCTGCACAGGCGTCTGTGAAAGCAGATCATACATCAAGTTAACATGGACCCTAATCTCAGACTTTCAGATTGCGCAGCCGCTGTACACTAACAGTCATGGGTGGTACCTGCCTTCATTACAACACTTGGGGCCGTTAATGCTGTACATCTCACTAAGACCGGTGTGACTTCTTCACCTAAGTCCAGCTCAGCGTTTTATTACTATTATCTGACCTAAGTCTATCACGGGGGATGTCCTCTTCAAATAGTGTTAAAGCAGCGACGGTACACCATGTGGTCTATCTTGGCCTAAATCTTGCGTTGCCATTAAGAGTGTCACACTGGGATGGATGGAGGCTTTACTAACCACAACGTGTGGGCTTTTCTGGGCTGCGCGTAAGGGGCTAAAACACTTGTTTTTACCCTCCATTAACCCCTCCCTTTTCCACTGCCGATTTCACTGAACAGAGCCTCTCTCTCTCGCTCTCTCTGGCTCTGTCCATCACAGCCCTGGGCCATTAATCATCTCAAGTGGACAGCACTGACAGGCAGTTGGCTGCATCACTCTTTTATTTTCTTTCTCTCCTATCATGTGCCTGTAGCTCCTGCAGCCTCTTGTATTGTGCAACCCCCCCCCCATGGCAAATGATCCGGTGGTCTGGTGTCAAACCAAAACAAGCAATCACCCATCTGCTTAATCGAAATCTCTGAGGTGGTTAATGGTGTTGAGCCAGTGTCAAAGCTTTCCCTCTGCACTCCCAGTGGGGGGAAAATCTGTACTGGATATAATGAACATTGATGTTGGTGTAACTCGTGAACGCCAAGAGTCTCCACCTTCACCAGCACAGGACGACTACATCCACATTTAACATTTCTGTGCGTAGACACGTCACACTGATAAACAGACGTCACTATACGTCACTACTGTTTCCTTTTAGCAGAAAAAGGCTAAACTTCACAAGCAGCATGTAACATATACGGAATTTGAAGGCAAATGGTCCAAACCTTTATCAAACAAATCTCCCTGTAGCCTTAAACTGTATAACGGAGGAGAACTAAGTAAATAAAGGGCACATATGGAAGTAAGTGTATTTGCTCATGTGTCTTCTGCCACACAGAGCCTATCAATGGGCTCCTTCACTCACAGACAGGATTTAGGACAGCTGCTAAAATTCCTCAACCATTAACACGCACATACACACACATATGCCTGTTTTTAAGCGCAAAGGCAGGAAATGGGAATCCCTCGTAAGTTTTCCTTCCGTTGTTGCTTTCCTCCAGGAGGCCCCACATCGAGGTGGGAAAAGCACTTCACCATTTGTCCGTCTCTGACCACAGAGTCCATATTTACTCGACAAAGTGGAATTTTGACCTACTACGCTTGTCGAACAAACGTATAAATAGCCACATCAGGCTGCAATGTACAGAAAAATAGTTTGCGTTCACCCCTCCTTTGAAATGTCAGGTAATAATGACATTTAAATCAAAAGGGTATGTAGCTGCAAGTGCAAGTCTTTCATTAACAAGTGCCATAACCTGGAACCCTGGTCTTTGAAGACAAGAGGAAGGAGGAGTAAACACACAGTAATAAGAGGGTGCATCAACAGCGTAGTAGGACTTGCTCTTCATATAGTCTTGGCACACAGAGCCAAAAGGGAACGCAGCCAAGCAATTTGTTCCCACTCTAGTTTGAGAGACAGCAGAGGTCAGCCAAGTGCCTCTCGTCTTAAGGGAGGGGTGAAGAACTCACTGTGAGGAGCGGAGATGATACCTCCTCTCCAGCACACTGGTTCCGTGGGATCTCGCTGTGGCGTCAATAGAGACGTCCCTGTCGCATCATGAATGCCGCTGACTTTTCATGTTTCGTGTGACAACAACTGTGAACGTGTTATTTTTCTAATGGATGTTTTTTTTAGAGCTATGATCAGCTGAACATACATTTCACACTTTGTTTTAAAGGTTAGCATTCTTTAAAGGTGTGGTATGTGCGAACAGCGACCTTGTTCAACAGGACTGATTTCATGATGGTTGACGGTGCAAGCTAATTAATAAAGCAACATTAATTACGGGTCGTGTGAAAAAGGTCTTCATAGGCAATCTGTGTGGTATCTCTCCGTACTCACTGAATTTTGAAGGACAACTTTGGATATCAATATTTACTTCACATGTTTTAGTCTACATGTCTACAGTCTACACGCTGAATTGTATTGTTGTTTAATGTCAACTGTGACGTGGAGCCTTTGAGTCTGCCAAGGATCTGCTGTCATGTGGCATTTTGGTGGGTTTGATGGATGTCTTTGTCTGACCAGCATGAGGAAGGGTCAGCCAACCACTCCCAGCCCCTGCCACTGGACAGAGATGCTAACAGGGCCCTGACAGATCCTGTCCCTCCCTCTCACAGACCGGGTTTAATTCATCACGCCCAAACAAGACCTCCGGTGTGACGGCCACACACTTAACGCTGCTGCTCTTGTAAAGAAGAGCCCCTAACACATGTGTACACACACACCGCCATCATCCGTCACAGTCTGACAAAACAAACTATGCATCACGTGCAAACTTTCATACATATTCCATCACCCATCATAGTGTGTGACAAAACACACTGAACCACACACGGACTTACACACCATCAGCACAACTCATAACCTGCCAAAACACGCAGCGTACAAGTATGCACGACTGTACAAACATGGAGATTCATCACACTGCCCACAACGCAGAACCTGCTTGGCAACAGATGAGTCTGATAAGTGCACGAGTGAACCTGGTCCCGGCAGCACGGATGCAGCACGGGGCGCTCAGCCTTTCTGGCTAAAGGCCAATTAAACAAGTCCAAGCTGCATCTTCTTGGCTCTGATACAGAACCATGGGATCAACAGGAGCAGCTCTAACCTCCTGGATCCTTCAGGTCTTAAGACCTAAAGAGAAGTTAAGTTTCTTAAGAAGTGAGAGTTACACAGTTCTTTTACAAATTGATCAAATTAAATATATGTTGTTGTTATTGTTTTTTTTACCTAATTTGCTGAACCCTTTAAACAGGAAATTACATGTGGAATAAAAAGAGCATTTCAGACAGATCCACAGATGGAGTCACCTCTATAGACTGATCCACAGATGGAGTCACCTCTACTATAAATACTAGGTATAGACCGATCCAGTTAATCATCCTCCATCAGCTGTATCACACCACAAAAAGTACATAATATAATGTATTATATATTTGTGTTTTAGATGTGGTACAGAGGAAGGATCATTCTTTCATGTGTGTTTTGTCTGTTCTCGCTGATCCTGTCATTGTGTGTTGTGTCGTCTTGTAGTGTATGAGTGGAACTCTAATATTGCCAAATGAAAGTCAAAATAAAACATTAATAAAATCATGCACGAGTTGTTGCATGATCTGTCTGACAAACACCCAGAATCAATTATCTGCTCGGCAAAAGTACAAATCATCATCTTTGTTTCATTGAACAGAACTCCCTTCATCCCCATAAACATGCCCATCATGAGAACTGGATGGTGTCAGAGGTGAGGAGTGGTCACAGCAGGTGTGTGACAGGACAGCAGTGCATTATGGGCTGTGTACATAAATAACATTGGGGTTTCTGCTGAGAACTCTTACCTCTTTTCTGCATGAAGGTGAAGAGGTCATCTAAAAACTCCTTTCTTTTGGGGTCACTGTCCAGCTCGTACAACTGGAGGAGAAAAGAGTCACCTGTTAGGCCCATGGTTCACTGCACTGTCCACTGAGCACATGTGGGCTCTACTGTCTACTGCCATTACTGACACACTTCAGTTTAGCTTAGTTTGTGTGTACGAGACACTGCTGGGTGTGTCCAGAGGATCTGCAGGTTTAAGGAAGGTACACTTAAGACTCTTTAAGACCTGTTTTAAGGCCACTTTAATCAAATTTAAGACCTTTCATCTGTAGATAACAAACAGTGTGAGCACAGTGTAAATAGTTCTGTCCATATATTTAATGAAAAATAACGAACAACATACACAACTGGAACACAATATACACAACTGGAACACGACACACACAACTGGTTCTACAGCTGCGTTGTTTTAAATACACAGCAGTAATTACACATTTACCAGATTCTTTACACACATTTCATGGTACAATGTAAGAACATACACTGACATTGTGTTTGTTGTGTTTGTGTCATTTTTCAGACCTTTGAAAGAAGGATATAAGGATTAATTGTTATTTTTAAGGACAATTAAGGCCTTAATTTTGGACAAACACATTTAAGACTTTTTAAAGGACCCGCGGATGCACAGGTGTTCAACAGCTGCTCGGCGTCGTCGCTGCATTAGACAGCTACTGGAAGAAGACTCTGACTGTTTAATATCCTTTTATTTCCTCTTCTTTTCACTGAGTATACACGTGCAGAGAAAAAATTCAATTTAACAATTCTCATCAAATGTCATACATTAGACGTTCTACTGTCTTAAATGGATACAGACACGCGTGGCAGCAGCAAGTCTTCCGTGTGTGTTGGAGTTTGTGGCCTTTTAGAGATTTATGAATAAATGTCTTAAGTGCTCACCTTAGCGAAGTCTCTGGAGGCCTCTCCTCTTCCTCTGCTACTGTCCGCCTCGTCTGCCCAACCAGCACTCCCATTCTGCAACACACCCGAGAAGAGAGCACACACACAGTCAACACCAACACACACTCCCATGGATTCCTCTTCTGCTGTCCTCAGTCTTCATGTTTGGCAACCTGGACTCCAAAATGACTATTACTTTTTAAGGATAGACTTTCCTCTGCTTTTCCGCTTCTTAACACTTGCAGGTGTGTGTTTTGTAACCCACAGTGACCTTCAGTGTGTTCACTGGTATACTCTTTGATTGTCCGAGGGACTTCTGAGCTGGTTACTACAACAAACACAAACACAGGGATCCAAGAATGCATTTTTCCAGAGGTTGGAGGAGTAACCCCTGGAGTTATTGTGCCCCTGAGCTCCCGTGTCCCCCTCCCCCCTTCATCCTCAAACATCTCCATTTGACCTAAACCATCTGCATCTGGGCCTGCCCTGCCCCCACCCATGTCTTCTAACCCAGCTGGATACAAGGGCCCCCCATCCTTCAATCTTAACGCAGCTGTGACGGGTGGCCAAGTTCATGGAGTGTAGCTGGCTGTCAGGAGGGGCCGGGGGGGCCGGGGGGGCTGGTCAGTAGCCTTTTTGCGCACACACACATGTGCAGAGGGCGATCATGGCTGTGTGTATGTTTGTAAGTGCAGGGGGGGGGGAGGCAGCAATGGCCCCACAAGACGGGAAGGAAGGAAAATAGGGGCAGAAAGGGGTGCACGGTATGTGCTGAGCAGGAATGTCTCCTAAAGACAAAACCTATAAAAGCATCAGGAATCAAAACAAGATCCGTTTGGAGGGGGACGTTAATAGCTGCAGCCCGGGGTCTAGTTTCAACCAGGAGCCCATTGGTCAGTGGCAATTACAGGGCCTGAAACGAGAGCCGGGAGGGCAAAGGTTGTCCTGGCCCTTGAGAGCAAATCATTTTCACCCTCTCACTCTGTACGTGTAACGGTTGTCAACATTCATGCTTCCTAAACAAATAGTCGTCAGCCGTCCACTTACTGCCCACCGCAAATGGACAGTTGTCACCAAAGCAGTTCTGACTAGTTTGTAAGTGAGAGTTTTGTTTTTTTTGACACATCTCTTGGCTGATATGTTGAGTTGCAAATGCTGTCAAGTCTAAGTCACCGTGTATCTGCTGTATGGCATAGCAACAGGTCGATCATGTGAATGTAAATAAACAATACAGTACATCTGAAGGCCTCAGAGACCTTTGCACACAATCTGGGCCCTTCTGTTAACCTTTAACCACTATAAATGATTCTGACAGAAGATAATTCAGATTGTAGACATATATAATCTCACATGCATGTTCCAACATTGAATAACTTCCCGTTCAGCACCTCTTACAGCTGCTGGATGTCCTCGATTCATCGGTGCAGAGGTTGAAACTCTAATCTACCTGTAACAAAGCAAGATACCATAAAGCTATATAGGAACGCAATTAAACTGTTCGTTAACAGTTTTTCCACTTAGTTTGATTAGAAAAAAAAAAGCAGTAAGACTTATAAAGTATATTAAAAAAATTGACGCAAAGTATAAGCAATGGTTACTCAAGATGTTACAGCTCTTAAAGTAATTAGCAATCTTTGAGCCGAATCTCCAGTTTAGTTTTCCTACATGTCAATGTTTTTGGGAGTCTTTTTTTTTCTCCTCTAGGCACTGAATTGAAAGTGTTTGCCGTTTTGACCAAACAGGACATTTGAGGACAGCATAAACTCCTTCATTTTTTTTTAACCATTTTGACATTTTATAGGCAATTAAACTTATACAAATGATAAATTAACCAAGAAAAGAATCAACACATCAAAAGACTGCAAAAATGGTCAGTTGTAACCCTAACACCAGGCTGGAATAAGGGCAAACATTCTAGTCATTGAGTAGATGTTATCCAAAGTCTGTTATGGTGAGATAAAATGAGATGCAAGTCCGACCCCCAGCTCAACAACAAAAGAGTCGGCAGTAGCAGTTGCCTGACTGGCCTTGGATTTGTTAGGGGAATACACATGTATTTACCCACAAACTACACACAACAGTACAAAACCATGGTACCCTGAGGGACACTGCGATGGGAGCACAAGGGTCAAGGTACTCTGACACCAACACACATCTACAGCGATACAGCGCCGTCCACTTGGTCACACTGTACTTTACCAGTCCACGTCCTGCGTTACCGAGGCTCCTTTTATTTATTTAGAAACAGAAAAACCCAATCACATTTTCAAAGCACGTAATGACTAGATTGTTCTTTAGACAAAAAAAAAAAAGGGCTTCCACGTAGACATTTACTTGAAAAAAAAAACACTGTTTGTAGATAGAAGAGATCATTTGTGTTGAAAACAAAATTGTGGCAAGTATCAACAGACATTTTTTTCATGTTTGCAGAGGTTTTTTCTTGAAAAGGTGGCTAATCAGTTACGGATCACACTAAAATCTTCACAATATGGTGGTAGAATAATTTATTTTGAGATTTTGAACTATTTACAGAAATTTCTAATCCACTATATTGGCAATTGAAACAAAACAATAACAAACCCAGTACAATAGCATCCTTTGTGGTTGTACAAGCATGTGTGTAATTCTACAACTACAGAAGAATACAAACGGCATGTTAAAGGAAATGTGATCATAAAGTTGGCATGAGAAAGATTAACAAAAGGTAAATTGCACCTACAAATACTACTAAACAAATACACTATATTGACAGGATGGAAGTACACTATGGAAGTGAAGGTTATGTCTTGTATCTAACCACAAACATTTACAAATTCTGCTGTTCATAATGCAAACAGGCCCAGAACACACTTCTGGAGCATGCTTTTAAAAAAGGGGGCAGTAACTGGAACATACAGCAGTTAACCATGAATAGACATGTCGGCTCTTGAATTGAGACCTTGGTCAGCTGAGGAATGTTAACACTATGTTGCTTTTTGTCAAGGTAGAGTGGATAGTGATGTTTTGGGACCACTCCTTATGATCAGTCGCCTCAGCCCCATCATCACATCCAGCACTCCACCTAGAAATAACGTCTTTAAGAGGAAATTCCCACACCAACATTCAGGGAGCTGAATATTGAACGATGGTCATAGATTTGACATCTGTGTCCCTTTGAGTACATATGGACATCTAGCCTTTACACTCATTAGGCACATTTACTTACATTTAGTGCTGTATTATAATGAAGTATGCTGTTCATGTTCTAAGTATTTGTGTGTGTGTGTGTGTGTGTGTGTGTGTGTACTAGTGTGCTATGAACTTCATTTGTTGAAGCAGCCCGTGTTTCTCATGCTGTTCACAGGTTTACTGGCCTAATCACATTATGGCCAAACGTGACCAACTGGCACCAGACCAAGCCACGGATAAGAAAATAGTAGATGAGAAGGAGCGATTTATAGATTTAGTCATTAGGAGGGGAGAGAAAAAGATTTGAAGATACTTACAATCAGTATCTCTGTTCTAAACAAAGACCTACTTTTCTTCCTTCCTGCCAACAGAGTGGGCTTCATCACAACTGGAAATTCTAATTCAATATCTTCCGAGTACAGAGAAGCATGTGTTACACTGAAAAATGGTCCAGTCAATACAAAATATTGTCCTTAAAATGAAATCTAGGCCAAATTCTGAATTGGTGCAATTATTAAAAATTTTTTTTATTTCAGGCCTGACCCTCGAGATGTCTGAGTGTCTGTAGCAGGTATAAAATCTACATCCAATATGTTTATTTTGAATGCATGTGTGATTATTGCCACAATTTACAACTTCTCTCTGCAACAAGTTGACATTCTTTATGTATCCCTCCACCTGCATCGGACAACCCTTACAACATAGTTCTACTTGAATGTCGATGCATAGCTTGGGGGTAATTCTACGCAGCCATTATAGAAAGATGTCTAGAGTAAAGCCACCATTTTAGCGAGCCCAGGCATGCCGGAACAAGAAGGGTTAATGGCTGCTGCTTGGGGAGCGGGGGTGAGTGGGGGGGGTTGATGGCATTGATTGCTCAGGATGTTGACAGCACTTCTCCAATTTGATAGCGAGTCTGTTATTAGATAAAGAGGCTTGTTCTGAATAAAGGCTCCGTGTGATTTGTGCTTCCAATTCTTCTAGTAGGAGGTGGACTCACATAAGCAGCCACTGAGAAAGGACATATTTCTGTTTCAAATCATCTCAGATAATAGCAGGCAAAAGCTGTAAACTGTGTAGGCCGGTCCATATGAAGAAGGGTGTTTTCATACTACAGTATAGATAAGGTCGATGGTAGGCAAAAAAAAAAATAAAACAAACAGAAGAGCTTCCAGTTTCTCTGAAATATGGAGCAGGGCAAAGCACAGTTGTTGTTTGGCAGCCCAGCAGTGTGATCCCATGGACTAAACAAGACCTAATGAAGAGAGGCACGTGTCTGCCATATTAAAGCCCTGTTAGCCCTGAGCTATGCCCCTAACCCCTGGCGGCCCACTCTCAGCTACCGTCATGGCTCTCTGTGACCCACCCTACACAACCTCACACTGCAGATCAGGTCCCCAGGGCTACAGCCATTGAACAGGAGGCCCAAATCAATAGGCCTGGATGTGCAAACACAGGGAAGTCCCCAGCCCCCTCCGGACGCAATCTCACAGCACAAGTCAATACTCATCATCCTCAGTCATCTACCACCATGCCAGGGAAACTGAGACCAGAGCAGGATCTCAGCTCCTGGGGTGACCTAACCCCTCCGCCTACAACAAGACACCTCCTTCTGACTAACAGAGTGAGCGTTTCCAAGGAGAGCAATCATCAAACTGCAGTTAGCTACATAAGATTGTAAATAGTGACACCTTTCCTTATTGATCACAAAATATGCACATTCAAGCAATATCACTATAGCAACCCAGGCCAGTAAATCAAGAGTAAAGAAATACCACGCCCTGAGTGCAAGCTCTGCTACAAGTGACACGGGAGGGAGGGTGACTTGAGTCAAATCCACTGGCATTCCTGCACACCAGTAACAGGACCTCACAATAACAGGAGCCCCACTCATCCCACAGGTACTCTTAACATCCCATTCCCACTCTAATCTTTTTTAGCCAAATTGCTGCCTGTCAAAACAGTTCAGTGAAGGAAATCTTTTAAACAGACACAGCAGCAGTAATTTAATCACAATCAAGGCCTCCAGCAGAAATCTGGCCTGAAGCCAACAATAGTAATAAATAACCAGAGAAGAGGCTATGCACTTGTTTAGTCCATCGCCCACAGTTGGGCTTGTAGTGAGTCAAATTGAAGACTTTCACAACTCTAAAACATAAAGAGGTGATCTGATATGAAATATAGAGAAAAGTGTATTATTAACCTGCTTTGGAAAGGCAACTGAATTAGTGTTTATTAAAGCAGACTGCACACACCGATACGCTTCTTTATACACAACAAAACATTCGTCCTTCGTCTTTAAAACCTCCATGTTCTCAAAGAAAGTGAAGCAGCTTCTTCTCAACATGCCCACAAAAACCAGCGTCGCAGGGGGCAGCAATCACTAATCTAAATCCAAATCAAATAATTGGGCCCTCGATGGCTCTGCAGGATAGCGAGAGTCATTTCTGGTTTCTATGTCTGCAGGGAGGGCCTGATGGGTGGGGGTGCAGTTGGAGTTAGGCTGATCGGATAGCGTCCTTTATCTGCTAACTACTGTAAAGGATCTCATGGTGAGCTGGCCATCCGCTACCGCCAACAAAGACTTTGGCTAATCATGACTCCATGTGCAATGAGAGGGAAGCAACCTGTGAACATATGGTGGAGTCAGTGCTGCAAAAAGTGGAGTCCCAGCTTTGCAGGAGTATGATGTGGTCACTCATCACATGAGACTCAGGGCCATGCCTGTCTGCCATTGTCCAGTTATGTTTGTAGCGCTAAAAGATTCCTTGCTTTTAAGTGTCAGGGACAAAGGGGCTAAACGTCCAGGGGCAGGACATGCTGCTACCTGCTCTGGCCTCAGTGGTGTGCACCTCTATACAGGCCACTGAAAAACAGGCCCCGAGGCAGGACCACCCCTCCCTCCATTAATCACTCCAATTACAAAGCTGGAAAAGAGAAACAGGGTGGGGGGCAGAATGGTGTGTTGTGCACAGTGAGACAGAATGAAAATAAGCAAGTGAACAAACACAGCGTAAAGCCACTTGATGAAGTGACCGGCACACCGTTTCAGACAGAAAAGAGAGAGGCAACACTGAAACCAAGAAGCAGTTTCTGAAAGAAAGGGGTGGATCTGCATATTTAGGTCCTGGGTAAACATGTCTGTTGGTGACTAGTAAGTCTGGTTTGCCAAATAAACTGACTGCATTTGTTCAGCTCCAGCCCTTTCACCAAGACACCACATTCCACAGGCAGAGGCCCCATCCCCCATTACACTAGCTGGCCCCTTTCGCTGCCTCACACAAATGCAACGTTTATAGGCTGGTGTGGCCAGAAGTTCACACTCATTGGTTCAAAGACCCTTTCACAGGCAGAGCAAACATTTTAGTGAATCACATCTGTGCCACCGTATACAGTACTCCATAAGTTAACCCTTTCCTGCACTGTTCCACACTATGAAACTGCCCATTTAAACTATACATAAGACTTGCACAGGCTGGTCCTGGTGCACTCCCACCCCCCTCACACACACATATATATGATTAGATTGAATATATTTGTTTTGCTCTGTGATGCATAGAGAGATAGATACTTAACATTAATATATGAAAAACGTGCTTCACAGAGAAACTAAGATCACCAACATGCACTAAACACTGAGACTGGAAGAAGTTGACAATACTACCACATTTTTTGCATTTCATGCAATCAAAGCTGGTGTGCTGCAGTGATGCATTCAAGTCAAGGCAGTTGTTGGCCGTTTCTTCTGGGTTAAAAGCTTTAGCTAAAAATACCTTGCATATCTCACATCTTTCAAAGAGCAAGCATCCACTTCACCCCCATGTTAATGGCAGCTGGAGACATCTCACAGACCTGATAGGCCTTTACATGTAGTCTCCTTATACTGACATCAGTGGGAACTCCACACATTAACCACCAACAAAAGACCTTTACAACTATTAGGAAACATCACACCTAATAATAAGTGAAATGGCAAGAATAAAAGAGGTGTTGGAATGGCTGATATGGCATTAGGTAGTGCAGTGTTGAGGTAAGGACGGATGAGGAGCGAGCCTTGTTCTGCATCAGAGATGTTAGTATTATGACTGCACTCCAAATCTGCAGTATCAAATGTTCAAACCATAAGCGCAATTCACAGCTTTCTGAAGAGTCTAATCGATAGGGAGCAATTTTGCTGTTCAGAGCCATAGGTATCTGTTTCCTCTCAGCAAGCGTTAAGTGTGCAGGGGCATTCCACCTCTGACAGACCAGTACCCCCCAGGGACACGGGCCGGGATGGTGCAACCAGTCACGCATCTGGAGCTCATCTTCAGCGTCCGACAAGCCACTATATCTCTACTGGTCCACAGACAGTACAAGCCCTCAAACGCTGAAAAATAAAAAGATCAAACCATGCCCAACACATGGTTAATATGGGAATGATTGATCTTGACAGACATTTAACTGCCATTTTACAGCGTTTAATCCATCAACCATAAAGCTCACTGGTTAAAAATGTTGCTTTGTCACTCCTCTTTTACACACTAACTTTTTTTACTGGTTTGCCAAAGTTTTACAATTTTGCAATATTGCAGTGATATTATACATTAGTATGCAAACGAGATACAAAATGGAGGAGCAGCCACATCTAACTATCTTGGTTAACGTACCTTACCTTTGAGCACCAAGTACCTTTTTGTGTTTGATTTATGTTCTATGGAAAACTGCTCATGACGTCTTGCATTACGTGCTCTTGCTCTTTGTGCTGCACAGCACAAGCTATAAGCACCGATCATATTACACGCTCTAAAGTCTGCATAAATCAACTTAAGGAGAAATTATACTTACTATGCAAAACATCACAATTAGGGAAAGTAGATATTTACAAGTCGGTCTGCTTAAACATGTGCAGAGAACATTAAATTCTTGTTTTACTAAATAGTGCCTTTCCTGTATCCAAGTCAGTTACAGACATCACAGACGTACAGATCAGATTAGATACAACTCCAATGGTTATCTCGAAAAGCAGCAAGGAATATGATACAGATAACTAAACAAACAGACTATATTGATTTCAAACCCAACCAAATAATACAACACAATATACTATATAGTGTTTACAAGTAAGTTTATGTTTTCCCCAGAACATAAACCAATGGAAAGTCCAATATTATACAGCACTTCCATTCTTAAGCTGACATTTTTTATTAATTGCCACTTTCCTCACACAAACGATCCGACCACACATCCTGTGTGCGCTAAAAGTGAAGCGCTTCCTCAGGTTTTCTAATCACATTTATTTAGGGCAGGAAAACCTGAGATGTCTTTGTTTGAGCAGATGGCTGGCTAATCAAGGCTGGCTCCACTGGGGGTTGGGGCATCCCAAATCTGCCACAAACATTATTGAACTATGTCCTACAATAATTTGCTGATGTTTGATCGAAAAAAAAGTGTATTGTGGTATTTATTGAATTAGAAAAAACAGTTAGACCTTTGCTCTCAGTGTGTACGGACCAGCACCTGCATACGGACTACAACATGCTGATCACAACATTGTGAAATAATGATAAATAACACAGTGAGGCCTCGATCACCACTGGTGATACCAAACACCCCAGTGATTCTAATAACTCCATCTTATAAACCCAAGCTCTGAATTGCATTCTAAACCTGAAGAATTAAATTCACCACAGCCCCCGTTGTTAATAATTGGATGTTCCGTGCCACTCTTTAATGATTTACTAAGACAGCTTCAGTAATAATCGGCTGCAGTTGACATGGTCCATAGTACTATTCAGTCTGATTGTCTATTAACCAGAACAGCCACAGCTTCCAGACAGATGTGCGTTTTGTTATCTGAAAGGATTGAATTATTCCAGAAACAAGACACATATTAATGCTTGTGGTGTTGAGCACACGTGCCTGCCTTTCTCTGCTACGTACACAGAGTAAATGGGTGACCAGTTCCAATTTCCAAAACAAATATCATGGAAATGTCATGTTTTCATAAGTTATACCTTAGGAGTGATTCTTATAAAGAGATTTATGCATCATGTAATTCTCAACGTATACTTTTTATATGAGAGAAATTATCAGTCAATCTGGTTTTCAAAAGGATTGATCATTTACTTCTGAACATTTCAATGACAAAAGACAGTCAAATGGCATCTGCTCTATAAGAAAAGCATCCCTGTCCAAGAACCTGCGTAAATGAATCACTATATTACAAACTGGACTTTGCTCATGCCGGTGAAAATAAGCTTGTTTTTCTGCAAAATGAAGCAACATATGCATGAACATAACATTTTGGATTCCCAGCAGTAGCGTCAAGAGGCAAACCGTGATGACAGGATTGTGATCAGAGCGTGAGCAGCTTTGGATTTATACAGTACTGTGTGTAAAGTGTAAATGTTGGAAGCTGAGCTGTGAACACATTGCTTTTCGTGTAATGTGACATTTCTTGGGCGGAAGCCAATTTTTTTCCCCTTCCTACGCTGAAGGTTATTCCTTCTTAGAAACACATGATTGCTGAAGATTTGTCAGACAAACAACCTCGCCGTATAAAAGCAAATTGAATTTTGGGAAGTGGCGCAACAAGCGCAAAGGCTCAAAAGTCCCAGTGAAAGGGAAGCCTCCTCTTTCATCTCCTTCTCCTCCGCGTGGCTTTGCGCCATGTCAGCTGCTGTGTTTACCCAAGAGCCTTGACACAGTGGCCCAGTTAGCACCTACAGGGCCCTGACACTAGCCTGGATCGCAGCCAAGCAGCAGCATGCAGCCAAGACAAGCCACTAACAATGGACAACTCTTACTCTTCACCTCCCCACCCCGTCAGTCTGGACAGGACAGAGACACCTGGATGTTGTTAGCCAATTTAACAATGTGCACAACACGCCCCTTTACTGTGAAATGGACGTTTAATGAGTGAGCTCTCTCATTAAAGAGCATACAGCTTATTGAGATATAATTCTGGGGACAAGACTAAAAAATTACCAGGACAAGTATGTGAAAAGAGCATCCTGATGAGCAGTACAGATTGTGTTAAAAACAGACGCGACTGGTCCGGGCAGTTGATGGAACAACATCAATGGAAATAAGATGGCTAACTAATAGCAGTATACGTATATAGTATCATGTAAAAGAATACAACAGCAGAAAGAGTTAGTGTTGAAACACCAACACCTGTTCTTAGATTATGTTCATACTACGTTCACAAATTGCTGTTTTCAAGAAAAAAAGAGAATCCTTGCCAGTTGTATCTCTTTTATACGGAACAACAGAAGACACTGTGGTGAACGGTATTATCTGCAGCCCCCGTTATAAACACAAGAGGAACGTTCTTCTATAACCACACACTAGTCACAACATACAGCTCTATCGGACATAATAAGACAGAACGCACTGCTCTCTGTTAGTAGAAAAATCACCCACGTCAGACTCTTGGATGTGGACGTTCACACAGACACCATCTCCTCTTTACTGTTTTTGAACAAAACTGACAGTTTAGTTTTTCCACCAAATTCATCTCATGGTACAAGGTATTAACAACAACTGTATGGATAATGACACTGGTGAAACCGATGGCTGGTGCAGGATGTCTATGGGAAATATTGTAGGTACATGTAAAGAATGTTGCTCCAAAAACACAGTACATACTACATATGATTACTTAAAACTGTTACAACTATCAAATCCCCCTCAAGAAAGAGAAGTCAAATAGGGGGGACCATTATGTGAAAGACCATTCAATGAACACTGTGCAAGGTCACGTCAGCATTGTGGTGCATGTACACTACATGTATAACGTATGAATCACTAAATGCACTCAGCCTATAGAAAACTTAAGGGGACTTTGAGCCCCCGTGTCATATGACCTTGGCTCCATTTCTGCACAGCTGCCAAAGGCGTTGGTGGATGTCTTTGTTTCATTTGGCTATTCCCCTTTCTCTGTTTGCCTTCATTAAAGAGCAGGTGTTGAGATATGCTGAGTGGGAGTGGCCGTAAAGGACGAATGGAACCAGCACTGGTGTGGGGACGGGGGCTTGTGGTTTCACTACCAACTGATCAGATTACAGCAGGCATCAGTGGCTCGGTTTCCATTAGAAGCATGAAGCCAATCCTCAAGGGTGGATTTGGGAAAAGTGTGGCAACTCTAATGGACAAGCGTCATTTGCATTTAAATGTGAGAACTTTTTGCCTTTCAATTCAATTAAATAGAAAGGAGCAGCGTGGTGGTCAGTGACCATGCGCATGAAGTGTCACCCAAAAAGTCATTTGCATTATGATGTCAGCTGTGAAGCAGACGCCTACTACAAAGGCAGAAATCCAAATGGACATGAAAGCAGTGTGTAGAGCAGAGCACGTCATACTTACGTCCTCACAAATATGTGCTTTACTGAAGATGGACTACAATGTGTGTAGCGGGCTGTGAAAACAGCTTCAATGCACATATTTTAAGTGACACAACTTGAAAAACCACCTACCACGGAGGCAATAAAAGAACACAGGAACTTCAAATCCTGTTTCCTTAGAAAAGTTGTGCTTAATAGAAAAGGAGAGAAATATTAACCACCCAAATTATACTTGCAATTTTAAAACACTGAATGAACTGTGACCAAAGCCAGTGTTCATCTTATATTTAACATGCCATGCATCATTGAACACAAACCTAGCATCAACAGCTGAAGAGCTCGTTTAAAATTGCAAAACCACCAGGTTTGAGTTGATAAAAGTTTAGCTCAAGTATTTTAACTATGATTTCTGCCTGACTACAATGATAGTGAGGAATTAAAATGATCTATCAGTTGACACAGTGCTTCTCTTTCCCTCCCCAGTGATGATGACGTTGGATGTTGGAATCACTGAGACTGTTATTGTCATAATGTGACCAGTCTGACCGATAGGACCCACTGGAAGAAGCCTCCTCCCGTCTGCCAACAACAGATGTGCCCTTTGGGACTCAAATAAAAAAAAAAAAACAGTGTCTGTGCTGCACTAGCACCCCTTCTGTCCACCTCCTCCCTCTCAGACCCTTTGGCTTTTTTCCTTTTACAGCTCTAGTGACACAGTGAAATGAATTGAAAGATCACCAATCAGGGGGTCTGACTACAACACGGACATGCACCCATCCACCCCCATCAAGCCCCCTTCTCTTGTTGGGAGCCCCCGGTGGGAATGTTCACTGTTTGAAGAGTTAACTCTTTAATTCCGTCTGGAATGTTTCCTCTGGGTGGGGCAGAGTAGTGTGTTGAGCCAGACCATCTCCTCCCCCCTCTCATTCCCACTTCATCTCCCTACTAAATTCAATACCTCTATTTCTGGGCAGGGGGAATCTTTCACACTAGGACGTTAGGAGTAGGTCAGCACAAAATACAGCTTTGTCAGTGGTCGCATGATTATAACAAACATACTAATTCAGATCAATGTAAAGCTGTCATTTGCGTGTGATCCACTCTTGGCCAACCACAATGGGATACCAAAAAACAGAGGAAACTCTCGAGTGAGTGAGTCCAACAGTGTTATGTTAGGGAATGACACTTGCATATATACACACGTATCTCATTTTTAACAATCTGTCACAGGGAGCTACTGAACATGTTACCAGATAAGCAGCGATGAAAGACTGACTGTTGAAGCAAAAGACTTCATACGCAGGTTCTGCAACAACAGATTTCCCACACTGGGATATAATGATACGTAAATACAATGATTAATGGTACAAATTAAGGTTACGACAGAACAACATTACACAGCTCCACTTCTGACGTTCACTGTGACTATTTTTAACTGTAAGTGACAAAGAGAGTGATTAAGTCTTCTGAAACACCAACTCTACTGAAAGTGGAAGAGCAGAATATAATTATGCCTATTCAATTATTCCCAGGTTCTAATCTGTTTCTGTGCTGACACAAATTCACCCACAGCCATAACAGTCAGGCTACATTAAGCACATAGTTACATTCATCAGGAATTGCCATGAAAAAGGAAACCAGGAGCTAAAAGCCTTCTTCCCTCCATCTGGTCCAGCCATCCGTGGTCTTCTGTTAATGAGCTTCACACAACACTGGACTGAGAACCAGCCTGAAGAATGAGCCATATAAATCTATGTGTATATACTAGACACCCCATTATTGTGTTAAGGGAGTGTGAGTGAACCATTCAATAGCAAACATAGATTAAAACTCAAATACTATTTGATATCATTCGTTCCTTTCGTATGAGGCCTAAATATCTGACAGAACTCTTGAATATACACTTAGCATAAGCATAGGTGACCAAAACAATAGAAAAATCTAATTCTATTACAGATGAACAGCTGGGTTGCATGATGATGTAATGGAATAAGAAAAAAAGAGAAAGAGTAAAAGCATTTAAGTGAATTTCTACTGTTGTAAGATTAAAGTTTTAACCAGACTCCTTGAAGAGCATAATCTGTGAACATCAGTGTGGTGGATAGAAGCCAAATCTGAAGTATTTAGTATGTAGCGCATTTGTACCAAATTCCATTAGCAGTAAGGTTTTTTAGAGGCAAAGTCGTCCAGATCACAAAGAATCAGACACAAATGAGTTCTAAACAATAAGACAATAACAATAAGACAATAAGACATTTAAGACAATAAAACACTTGGATGAAAAAAAAGCAGGAATACTGTACATTAACTTTGAAAAACCAAACCTTTACCAGCGAGTCAGTACAAACGTACCTAAAATTAGCCCCGACCCCCCAAAAAGGTTAGGGGCACCTGTGGCCTGTAGGCACCTGTGAATCACTCCTGCACCACATTTCAAACACTACATTTTTTGTAGATTGAAAGAACAATGCGTGGCTTGAGTTTCTCACTCCCACATGGCCGTCTTGTTGTCAACAGCCGTTTGTATTCTTGCTCTTCTCAATGATCTCCATTTTCAAGGACTCAGACTGTAATTCCGACCTTATTGTGTCAGCACAGCAGGGAGTCCCAGTAAACATTATAAAATGAGAACACCATTTCAACACCCAGACAGTGAAACAGCAACAGGACCAGGTCAGGCTGGTACTGTGGCACTGAGCCCCCCCCACAACAGGCTCAGAGACGTGGTAGTCCAACGGTGTATTTTCACACATCTAGCACCACTCAAACCAAGCGTTGCACATTCCACTGTCAGACTGAAAACATCAGTCCATCAGCTAAATACGTCTTCCTCATTTATCATAAATGAAGCATAAACAAGGCCAAACATTCCTGCCTCTAAAAGCTCACACACAATCCTTATCGATCTCTGCGCCGCCGCCGTGCAGCTCCCCACTTCCTGGCTGATGTGTTGCTGGGGCGACAGCTAAATTATGCAACAGAGCTGGTTGAACACAGGTTTCAGAGCCTTAGCAGCAAAAAAAACGGTCTGGGATACCAAATGGTGACGGGCGGACAAATGCTAGCTTTTTAGCCAAAATGCTATGGCTGCCCTTTTCATATCAAGAGGGAAAGTACTGGCTGTTTAAGCGAGACGCCTGCTTTAGCACTGATTTACTTACTCTGAATCAATGAGAAAACCATCCTCCAAAACCCTTTTCACTTTACAAAAACATATCGTTCAGATTTCCTCCAGCAAACAGCGTCTCCACATCAGCAGCAGCCCATTTGACCATCTGCAAATCTAATCCTAGTGGAGGAGGGATTCATCTACCTCCTGTAATGGAGTCTGCCACATACACAAGTCAGAAATGTGAAAGTACTGGGGTTGCATCAGTACAGAATAGTCCATTTTCAAATGGATTAGAGTCACTGGACTGTAGGTTAGAGCGACGTCACACTGCACAAAGATAATGTATTGCTGTGGTTTTTTGACTCCGTCACCCCATGGGACTGCCAACGACCAACTTAGAAGCAATGGTGATGTTCCGCATGTGACACCTGGTTCCATGGCTGACGAGCATTCAAAAAGCTTCCTAATCATCCCCGTCATGTGATGACAGGTGTATTCAGGTCCGACTCGGAGCTGTAGCTTTGTCATCTCTACCTTTGCAAACACACCAATGCAAATGCAGACATGGCCTGTTTGCTCTTTCCATTTTTTCTCATTTGCCAACCATCACAGGAACAAACAGCCTGTGAAAATGAAATCTGTAGCCCTGTTTAATCAACTCAACTGCATTGAGAAACCACCTGCGGCGCGCACACACACACACACAACAGCCTGAGTCACAACAAACGGCCGGTGCAGCTGAAGCCACGCTGCCACCACTGTATGCTCTGTAAGGCATGATTAAAACTCCATTAATCACATGGGGATTATCACAAGGAGTGGAGAGGTCTGCGGACATGTGTGTGGGTGAGTAGGAAGCATTGGGGGGTGTGGTGGATTACAGGGGTCATGCAGCCTCTGTCCCACTGGGGCGGGGGCCACAGTGGTAAGGGTGGCCTGCTGCCCACCCCAGCTCCCTCCACGCGACGCCTTTGTCCATCCTCTTGTTGGACCATTATTTACTTTGCTGTGTAGAGCAGGGCTGAGGTCACGCCACGTACGTCAGACACAAGACTCTGGCTGGTCACGTCTGTGCTCCTCCATCCCACCCCTATAGGCCCCCACACTCATACACAGGACCCTCCAGAGTACAGGACTACAAGACAGACCAATCAAGAGCTCATCCGTCAAGAGTTGCTGTCCGCTTAGTGAAATAAAACACATATGAGATGAATTGTTGCGGACTGTTGCTACTGATCTTCAATGATAGCACTTTAAGTTTTAGAAATACTTAACGACATGTGATCTAGATATTATTGTCCAATCTCAGAGTGTGTTTGAGCTCCATAACGCCAATCTTTAAACATGGATTGGGTTAGGGTTCCATGCCTGTACTATGGCCACAGTATAGACATGTGAGGTGCTTTGGATAAGGGCGTCCACCCAGTGTGGGTGGTTATGTGAAATGTAAATGTTTATGTAAATGTTCCACTGTAGTTTTCCTCTTGTGTAGATATCCCATGTCCCCTCTGTCACTGCTTTTAGAACATAATAAATGTGCTCCCCCCATTATTATAGGGGGTCGGTATTTGCGGCATCTGTCAGGCTTGTCTCTGGCCTCTTCCAAGACAATGACATCAAAAAAAAAAGAAAAAAAAAAAACAGTTCCCCTGCTTCCACTGTCCCCCCTCCCCCTACAGCAGTGCAACCTGAAACTGCCTGAAGAGATGAGCCGTCATTAAATACTGCAGAGCTGACATAATGACAGGAAAGATAAAAGAGAGGAAACAAAAAAAAAGGCCAGACCACTTCTCATCCCATAATGCTTCCCCCAACCCCCAGGCTCAGCCCACCTCTCCTAATAAAAGACACCAGCTCATAGATAGGCACTGGTCAGCGACAACTTTGCTGCTCCGATGTGTTTTCCTGACAATGTTCAGACAAAGCCTTGCAGCCTCATACAAAACCACTCCTCCATTTCTGACATCACAAATAATCAGACGCTTCACCAACACAATACGACATCCATTTGACATCCTGTGTATTTCATCAGACGCAGTAAACTCCTGCCAATGCAGACCTAAAGCTAACAACAATTCAACGACCGGTGGTTCCCTGTAGCGTCACTGCTGCATCTCTGACACCCCCATCATAAGCAAAGTCCCTGTTCCAAAGCTAAATTTGGAAGTGTGGTGTAGAGAAACACCACTGGACATCAGCCTTTAAATAGACGTAATAAACTCTGGACACCCTCAGCCCACTGACGGAGCTCAGATATGTCCTCTGACAGCCCACTCTTGTGCAACTCAGTCTTTTTATATCACCCCAGTGTGCTGAGCTCTGTGACTGCTGTGCTCCGCTACTATAGCACATGCAGCTGGGCTCGGCTCCCAGTTGGCATTCCAGCTCTCCGTAACACTGTGCTGAGGCAATATTTACCTTCAAGGAAAAGTGCACTTGGCACACAGCCGAAACTCTGAGGGTGGGGGGTGTTTAGGGGCTGCTACTGTGTACTACATCTAACCTTCCCACCCACCCAAAATCCTCTCGCTGACCCGGCCAAACCACCCACCTCCTCACAGCAGCAGCTACTCTGCCTGACTCCGCTACCTGGATCCCAGCCAAACCAGAGCCAAGTGCCAAAAGGGACTGGAAGCAAGAGAGGGAGAGACACACACACACACACAGAGCGCCAGAGCACGGGGAAAGAACTAGTGAACGGGAACACACTGCGCCCCAGCCTGGCTCTGTGCCAGGACTCACTTAGGAGGATTTTTTAGCCACAAAAGCCAATTGGCGGTCAACCCTCTGCAGAGATTTGAAGTGCCTCACAAAGCTATCACCATCACGCCCGTCAGGAGTCGGCAGCTGCTCGCAGTGGATCGCTGCACAGCACTCAAACCCAACACCTGATGTGAAAGTAACAGCGAGAGACCATTTGTGTTTGGGTGAACCATGAAGAAAAAAACCTTTGTTTTGACTGAACTATACGTGGTCAAATGAATTCAGCTGCTTTCTTTCCAGATTCCAGAACAGATTTTAAAGTCCAAAGAGCAGGAATTGACCAGAAGAGGAGGAAATGACAGGGAAAAGAGAAACAGCCTGGGACTAACCTGTCTAAAATGATCCTCATAGCCCCAGTCGGCCTGTCCGTTTGGGGAGGTGGCAGAATGGGCCCCGGCGGGGGACAAGCCCTCGTCAGGCTCCTGCTTTACTCTTACAGGTGGTGATGCGGACCGCTGGGGAGCAGATGCAGCGTAGCTACCAAATGGGCGAGGTGGGATGCGGGAGGCACTCTGCTGCAATGCGAGGGTCTGCTTGCGAAGGAACTCCAGACCACTGGCACTTCCCTCG
>JAPTHA010000018.1:8686050-8696516 GCA_029814585.1 Gymnapogon annona | reverse complement strand
TTTTTAGGACGTGTCACTATCAAATTTATCATGAAAATATAGATTTGCAGAAAAAAAACTTATTTTTCACAGTTTTATGGCGGTCGCCCCAGATAATATCCGAAAGTGTCCACATGTCAATGACCCGTATACAAGTTTTTAAATGTTTTATGTAAACACACAGATGACAAATTAAACAAGGGGTCAGTGAATGATTTGAAAGATATGAAACTGGCATGAATCGCCTGCTGTGTCCTAGATCCCTGTGGTTTTGTGTTTGCATGTTGTATTTATGTGTTAGTGTATGTTTTTATGAGTCTTTTGTGTATATTCATGTGAGCTGCAAGACACTGCAATTTCCCTCCAGAGATAAATAAAGTAAAGTATTTATTGAGACCCAACATAATAGATTTCTGGACGGACGTGTTAGAAGGGGTCTTTTTGTCCCCATCACCACAACAACAGTGTCTCTAGATGTAAAAAAGGCCGCAGGTTTCACAAAGTGTGCAATCATTTTTATCAATCATTTTTATTCCAAGTGAATAGAAGAATTGCATAAAAACTGCAACCCAGCAACCATAATCTAGAAAGCATGTTTGTGTTCATGCTTCTTTACTGGGATCACACATCTCCACATCAACACAATCTGTCCTCAGGACCAGCAGCCCCCATTAGAGACTAAATCCTAAGACTAAAATGCAATGCAATACAAACGACAAATTAAATAGACTTCACAGATTTAGACTTAGACTAGACTTCCTTTATTGTCATTACACAGACACACACAATGAATCTGGTAATGAAATGTCATAGAGATATGCTGGTTGTGTTATCAGAAACCACACTAATGTATGCAGTTTAGATCAATAGACAGATGGATTGATAGATGGATGATACACTATATTCCCAAAAGTATTTGTTCACCTGCCTTGACTTGTAGATGAACTTAAAAGGTCCATCCCATTCCTAATCCATCGGTTCAATATGACCTGTGCCCAGCCTTTGCAGCTGTAACAGCTTCAACTCTTCTGTCAAAGGCTGTGCACAATGTTTAAGAGTTTGTTTTTAGGAATTTTTTGATCATTCTTCCAAAAGTGCATTTGTGACAGAGTGTGGTGTGGATGAACTGGACTGGCTTATACAGAGTCCTGTCCTCAACCCTATAGAACACCTTTGGAATAAATCAGAGTGGATACTGAGAGCCAGGACTTCTCCTCCAACATCAGTGTGTGACCTCACAATTGTGCTTCTGGAAGAATAGTCAAAAATTCCCCAAAACACACTCCTAAACATTGTGCACAGGCTTTGACAGAAGAGTTGAAGCTGTTATAGCTACAAAGGCTGGAACCACGTCAATAGAACCCTATGGATTAGGAATGGGATGTAGTTACGGTCATATGCAAGTCAAGGCAGGTGAGCAAATACTTTTGGTAATATAGTGTAGATAGATGGATGGATGATATATAGATAGATAGATAGATAGATGGATAGATTCAATTAATATATGTTTCAACACCGTTCACAGTAATCAAATGTTCAGTTTATGTCTTTTCATGGGGCTTCCATCCTCCGTGACCAGCTGTGAAGCCTGTTAAAGACAGCGGGGAGGCAGTGAGTGAGTCTCCTGATGAGGATCATGCAGAAATCTGTACAGTATAATTTAACACAGGCTTTAACTGAATAATACAGCAGTGCTTTACATCCTTTCATTGAAGCAATTTAGATTTTTAAAAAGATCTTAATTAAACTTCTTGCAGGATAAAAACCCATCACTGATCTTGAACAGTCTGATAAAAAAAAATAAAAAGATGTAACAGGTGCATGCTAACAGGATCAGGTGCATGCTGTTGCTCTAGATATTCCTTGATGGAAGCTCGGTTGGGATGTATTATACTGTATTCTCACATAAAACACAGTAATCCAGTAAACAGTTCTTAAACAGCATACGGTGGCTGAAAGCTAACTGACCTCGGGTGTTATTTTTGCTGTAGTATTCATACATTTAGACTTGCCCAGTCTTAGCTAGAATACATAGTTGCCCAGGGGAAATCTACCGCAGGCTCACATAAAGCAAGGCCAATCAAAATAAATTGGGAAGTCTCCTGTCACATCAAGTGCAGCTGCTCCACGGTCATGTTTTCATGTCTGACCTCCCAGCAGTGAGAAGCGAAAGAACTTTATGCGGAGCACTGCATCTTATATAAAGGGATGTACAAGCATCATAGTCAAAAGGTGGGAACATACTCAAACCTTCACTGTGGTATTGACTGTCGGCTGTGGTGATCTGTGATGCTCCCTGTTAAACGTCGTTCCTTATCAAAATATGAGCTCACCTGTGTACTCTAATGCACATTTGTAATGTTCTGTGGTTGCTGACACTGTTAGAAATTGTAGGTGTAATTGAGCATCTCTCACAGAATACCACTGGACTGGAAGTATTTTAAATGGAGCAACATTTACAGTCTGTTATAAAGAGGGCGCTGCGAGGCAGAAGGCGAAGGTCTCAAAGAATGTACGTACATTTTGATATTCAGCTGTGGTCGTGAGTGGAGGGTGGTGACCGAAACATATGTGGATATGTACATACTATGTACATGTATGTATGTATGTACATTTTCTGTGTTGGTTTATGTGTAGATTATTTTATGTGTACTATGTCCATTTACGTGTATGTATTTTTTTATTCTATGTACATTTATAGGTATGTTGTATGTATGTTTGTTTATTGCTGTGGTTCATGTTTGTGTGTGTGTGTGTGTATGTATAGAGAGGTATGTTTGTTTATTGCTGCAGTGCATGTTTGTGTTTGTGTATGTATAGATGCATGTTTGTTTATGTGTGTGCGTATGTATAGTTGTGTGTTTGTTTATTGCTGTGGTTCATGGTTCTGTGCATGTATGTACAGATGTGTTTGTTTGCTGCTGTCCCAAAGAATGCTCTCCTTGTGAGACATTAAAGGTCTATCGTATTATATCATATGATGATTTATTTAGTCTTTTTCCCTTCTGGGGTCGTCACAGCGAATCCAGTTCACATATTTGATTTGGCAGGAGTTTTAACATCGGATGCCCTTCCTGACACAACCCACTGGATGGTCTGGGAATCGAACCCGGGTTGGATGCATTATGTCTGCCCTCGGTGTTTTCCTGGAGGAAGTAGAAGAAATATGGAAGGATTTTTGCAACATGTTTCTCCTTTGCTGAAACTTTTGCTTCAATTTGTGGTCCAACAATACTTTGACTTAATAATACGAGGAGGAAATCAAACCACAGCTGAGTCCCACCTTTCATCCACCTACATTTCTACATAATATATTAAAAGTAAAACCGTAAAAACGGGGTGAGTTCAAAACTATTCAGCTCTTGATTTTTGTTAAATAATTCAGCTTCTTCCGCATTTTTTTCCACTCTGGATTGATTTTTTTTGCAAATTACATCTATTGACCACAAAACTTACAAAGTTGTTTAAACAAAACAAAAAAAAAACATTTTGGTAATGAGTTGGAATCATGTGTAAAATATGAAACACAGACCTGTCCTTTTAGAGACAGACTCTGAGCCACACCAGTGACATGCACATAACACTCCCCTTTTCCCTTTAAATAAACGCCTTTATGGGATGTAAATGATATTCACTATACCATGAATTCCAATTAAAATGTATACATTGTGTTATTAATTGGAAATGACATTAGAAAAGGTTAGCTAGAAAAGGTTAACCAAGAACTACAGGTGATAATATAGACTTCAACCCAGTCAAAGAAACAGGCCGAACGGGGAGAAATGAGGAAACTTTTTAACTGAGGTAAAAGGTAAAGCACTAAAAAAAAGTCAAGTTCCCTTCCTTAAAGCATTTAGGACATACCCTGAACTGAATCACAATGAATGTTCAGACGTTTTGTTTTTTTTTAACAAGAGGAGAAAACTCATCTATAATGCAGATCAATCCATTTTAGTGTCAAGTGTAAAAGAATCCAATTTGCCAGAAAAAAATGTAGATACAAGACAACACAAGGTGAGGACGCAGACTTATTATCAAAATGAGAAAAGATTAGAGGGCCGAGGTTATAAAATTTTAATTGTAAATGATCTTGCGGGTCACGCGCTTCATCTGGAATGCATGAGTATGAGACGGACATATCAATGTGCAGGAGAAGGAAAGAACAGTCACGGCAATGTTGGAATAAAACACCACATCAAACAAAAGTACGAGTGAAGAAGCCTGTTTATAATCTACTGTTTGTCTCCTACTGTCGTTTTTGTTGTGTTCATTGTGTCTCCTTTCACCGGGGGTGGAATGGTTGGAGGTGCTGAGTGAGTGAGGATTCACATTTAGATTCGCCTTTTTCAGTTGCTGAGTTCAACTTTCTTAATTATTCATCCTCAGCTGTTTCTGGAAATCCAACTGGACCTGTTTGAATCCAGAGAACATTTAACCTCCCGGTCAAAAGACTTCATCAGTTCCGGTTAATCATAGTAATGGCTTTCAGGAGCCATGGCAACTGACTGTGGCGAGGGTTTACCGTCCCTGTCCATCAGACATGGGGTCGGAGTTACAGCTGATCCGTGGTCTACAGTCCATCATTTACTGTGAATCGGCCACATTCCAGATTCTTTATATTGGCCATGTTTACTTAGAGCAGGGGTGTCCAATTCCCGTCCTCGAGGGCGGGTGTCCTGTATGTTTTGGGTATTCTCCTTTTGCACTACACCTGGATAATAATACTACTTCTACTACTACTACTATTAATAACAATAACAATAATAATAACCATAATAATAACAAAACAATAAATATAATGTTAATAATAATAATAATAATAATATTAATGATAATGGATTGAATCTATGTAGACCTTTCCTTCCACAGGCCTCAAAGTTCGTACATCAAATGCCCCTAACATCATTATCAGACTTCTGCAGAGCTAGGTGATAAGCTGATTAATATTTGAACCAGATGTGATGGAAGAGGGACACATCTAAAACGTTCAGGGCACCAGCCGTCGAGGGAGTTGGAACACCCCTGATTTAGAGAATATACAGCTACATTCTGATGCACTTAAGTAGAGAGTAACTAAAGAAACACCTAACCCCCCTCTCCCATTCAGTCAAATCACACTTTCTGACATTAGTTAAGGACAGTGAAAGGTAAATGCATAAACTGAGTAGGTTGTTGGGGCACACCTGGAGTCAGATGATATATTTTGTGAAGACCACACAAACCACAGGAGTTCCTCCATTCATTTTGATTTAATTTTTGCAAGGACCCGTCATACTGGTTACATTGGTACATTTGCTGGTTTGGGTTCAATTCACTTATATTTGTAGAGCCCTACATCACAACAGGATGTCTCAAAGGTCTTCACAGAGTTTTTATTTACATAAGAATAAACAAAGTATTGTAAAAGGTTGTAAAGGCCTGAACGACTGAGCACAATGCGTCATTACAGTTAAAGTGTGAGGACAGGTTGTGTGATTGTTGTGAGAGCTGTGGTTGTTTGAAATGCTTCCCGCGGAGACAGAGCTGAGAGACAGGCCTTAAAGAAACTGACAATGATGGACAGACATCAGGGAAGAGTGATTTATGGTCTGGAAGAAGGTTCAGCATCTGGCGAATCTAACACGGTTAATGTAATAGAATGAAAACCATGATGTGTTTGAAGATGACGCCCTCCGTCACAGTTTTCTGACGCCATTTCATAGGATGAGCAGCATCAGTCATATTCATTAACAGGAAATTAACACTGTCCTACATGAAATTTACAGTAGACAGTCTCTGGAGAGGCCACTCTACCACTATTACTGCTCACTTTATTAATTCAGAGGAGGCAGGCAGGTTATGAACAACTGAGCAAACAGACAAGGTTTAGTCTCAGGTTGATATCGACTGAACTAGGGAAAGAAAAGAGACTCAAAAATAATTATGAAAATGGATGAATCACTGACCATGATCCATCCATTTCCATCTGGGAAAGGATTCACTAAAGTCAAGTTAAAAAACAATAAAATCATCAAGTTGAAAAATACTGTAATAAAATAGCAATAAATAAATAAATAAACACTATTTCAGAGGGTGGAGCTGACTGGACAGGATGGCCTTGATCTTACAGAGCACCCTCTGCTCTACCACCTTCTCTACAGGGTCCAGGCTCAGTCCAACCACAGAGCCCACCTTCCTAATCAGTCTGTTGATCTTACTAATGTCCTTCTTCCTTGCACCCCCCCAGCACACAGCAGCAATATAAAAGAGCACTGGACACAGTGAACTGGTAAAACACGCACAGCATAGACGGACAGACCCAAGAGACGCCCATCTTCGCTAAAAATACATTCTGGTCTGTCCCTTCTTGTAGACCTCATCTATGCGTGGTGCCCAAATCAGGGTATATGTAGGAGGAGACCATCTCTACCTCCGATCCCTCAATGTTGATGGGCCTCAGGGCGGGTGGCACCCCACAGAAATCAAGTACCACCTCCTTAGTTTTCATGCTGTTCAGTAGGAGTTTGTTCCTCTGGCACTCCATAAAGTTCTTCACCAGGCCCCTGTTTCTCTCCATCACCACCCTACTGGATACATGCCACAATTTCGGTGTGATCCCAGAACTTCTGCATGTGGCTTGTATCTGAGTTGTAGTGGAAGTCAGAGGTATCGAAGGTGAAGAGGTGGGGTGACAACACCGTGCCCTGAGGTGCTCCAGTGCCACAAATCAGTATCGAGGACCTATAACCTACCACCTGACCAAACTGTGGTCTGTTGGTCAAATAGTCCATTTTGTTCATTTCTGGAGAAGGGTGGGCTGGATTGTGTTAAAAGCACTGGAGAAGTCAAAGAATAGCAGGATAAGGATAGCACCCTTGAAGATGAATGGAGGGAGGGGCAGGGATAGCAGAGCAGCGTTAGCTGAGCTGAGCAAAGCCAAAAACATGGGTGTATTCTTCTTGTCGGAGACGCAGAGCGCAGCAGATAACAAAGTTGAAAAGGAGCTGGAGAGGGCAGTTTTTTTTCCCTCTAAACTATGGCATTAACCTCAGCGCAGGTGTTTTCACAATATCTTCCTGTGACAAATGTTGTGTGAGGCACAAGGAGGCAGGAACAACAGCCATAAATACACCATTTGCATTAGTGAATGTGTGTGTGACTGCAATTCTGGTGCTGACCCACGACTGTGCCACAAATCCAATGAGAAGCTGAAGGAGTTGAGTGGCAGTTTAGAGGAGGCTGCAGCTGCACCACTCACAGGACAGAAGGCAGTACGACCTCACCACAGGCAAACGTCCTTCAGTGTGGGCGCAGAGCACTGTTTTACACCTGACAGACAGTAGAGGAGTCAGTGAGGGCAGTGTGAGCTGGACCTATGCTAATGTGTCTATGTAAATTCTCACTGGTCCAGGTCAAAGGCACCTGTAGGCAGTTGAATCAGGTCAACGGGACTGAGGTTTGTTTTGAAGACGTTTCACCCCTGATCCAAGTGACGTCATCACTTCCTGCAGGACTGGACTGACCAGTGTTGCCAACTCCCCAGTAAGGAAAGTAGCTATTGGCTGTCCTAAAAGTCGCTAGAAGTCGTTAGATGACGTCATCAACTAATTTGCATAGCTGGCGATTTGCATGTAGTTGTAATGGACGCTGTAGGAGAGAGTAATAACGTCGTGGGAGAACTAGTAGTTTAGAACTACACATTAACTTCTGTTGATTCTTGGTTTGCTTTTTTTTGTTTTGGACATTTTGGATACTCAGGATACACGCTGCTCTTTGAGGACAGCAACTGCAGAATGAGACGTCCTGTCACGTCAGAGTCTTCAGAGCACCAGAAAAAGTCGCTAGATTTGTCTTTTTGACAAAAAAAGTCAGCAAGAGGGATTGGAAAGTTGCCAGATTTAGCAAAAAAATCGGCAGGTTGGCAACACAAGGGCTGACTGAGACTTGAGATGAGTCATCCCAGTCCTGCACGAACTGATGAAGCCACTTGGATCAGGGGTGAAACGTCTTCAAAACAAACCTCAAGTCCACTTGACCTGATTCAACTGCCTAGAGAGACCTGTGTTAACGACACCTCCTGCACTGCACCGACCAGTAGCACCAGTATGTCCAGTATCACATCACTGTTTAGGGGCCTTAGGTTTTTCTATACTGGTTTTCCATTTAATGTTGTTTCGTCCGCCGTATAAATTGCATAAAGCAGCTTCTGGAAAGACATGTTTAGAAGAGGTACAGAAGTGAAGTGAATATTTGAAGAAAATAAAGGATGGATATAGAGATGGTTCACTTCAACTTATAGATTATTCTCCTCATCCTCTCCTCCCCTCTCCTCGTTTCTCCTCTTATCTCCGCTCTTCCTCTTCTCGTTTCTCCTTCGCTTGTTCCTCCTCTCCTTTTCCTCTCCTCGTTTCTCCTCCTCTCCTTTCTTCCCCTCATTTCTCCTCTCCTTTTCTCTCCTCCTTTCCTCTCCACTCCCCTCCCCTCCTCTTGTTTCCTTGTTTCTCCTCCCCTTGTTTCTCTTCTCCTCCTCTCCTTTCCTCTCCCCTCCTCTCCTCTCCTTCTTTCCCCTCCCCTCATTTCTCCTCTCCTTTCCTCTCCTCCCCTCATTTCTTCTCTCCTCTCTTCTCCTCTTTTTCTCTCTCCTGTCCCTCTCTCCTCTCCTCTCCATCCAGACATTTCTTTGATCCAAGGATCCCACGCCTTTTCACCCCTCCCCCCTCCCTCCAATCCTCTCGGGGTCTTATTAACAGACATGCAGTTCTCATGTTTTATTGCCTATGATAAAACCTTGCCTCTGATCTCTCATTACAGGCTGGCTCTTTGGAAATGGGCCCCACATCCCTCGGCTTAATATTGCCCGTAACGGGGCAAAAAGCTAAATGCACAATCTGAATGTGTCGGGTACACACCAGGTCCCTGCACATTAATAAGCTTTCAGATCTTCCTGGGTTCGGCCTGATTCTGGTTTCTCGGCGGGTTTTACACAGGAATTCATGTTTAGAAATGGCCAATATTCAGACATGTAGCAGGATTCACACATGTAAACACAGAGCATCACACTCTTTATGCTAATTCCTATAAACATGGGGCAGAAGTACACACAAACACACTGAAATAAATACACTGGCTGTGAAACCCAGGTTGAGGACTGGCATGTTTGATATGTTTGATATCTTCCATGATGTATGTGGTGCTGAGTGTGTCTTTCACCTCTCGGGGGGGTAACAGCTACACACTCTCCTTTAGTCTCTGGAACACGTCCCTCTAGTCCCTTTGGGCGATGTAATGACGGGACACCAGTGGCAGAAGAAAATACATTTGAAATATCTTTTCCTTCACTTTTTTCTGGTCTTTTCTCCCCACAGATTCAGATTTTATCCATTTTTAGGTCATGCATACATGAATAAAATAAAATTATTGTTCACTTTTAAAGGAAGGTCATCCAACAGACACCTAATACCAATTTTTTTTTTTTTTTTTTTTTTTTAGTAATGCATACTGTCATTCTAAAAATAGTACAATATATTACCCTTTGGCTGAATTGTGACTAGTCCAATATATTCAACTCACTTTTATTTCATTGACATTGTATTATTCTGATAGTGAAGGCTTCATGGGTGTGGAATGATAAATTGATTATCATAAAATTGTTTTACCTTGAGTCACAGTATATCAATCATAACTTTGCATAAGATACTTTTGCCACTACTAAATCTTATTTAGTTTTTTTCAAGCATTAATCATCATTTATTATCAATGGCTTAACATCAATCTAAAAGTTGTATCATGAAAATCTCCATGCGATATCGATGACCTTCAGAATTAGTGTAACCATCTCTAATCTTTTACTCATTGTCTGCTGTTTTTTTGCACTATAATATCACCTGTCAGATGAAGGAAATACAAAACATGGAATTATTCCAAATTAGCTCCCATAATTATGCTCCAGCAAACTAACAACCTTGGGTGCTGCAAGCATTGATTTGATGTGAAAATTAAAGAGCATCTGAGTCAATGTTAAAGAGACCTATTGCTGTCTGTGTTTCACCACAAAAATAAAACAAAGACGCCTTGTGTGTGTGTGTGTGTGTGTGCGTGTGTGCGTGGTGTGTTCTGTTTACCTTGTTTACAAAAATAATTTAATTATCAGGTGCTAATTAGAGTTTCAGTGTAAACACGGGTCAGTTTTATGCATGTTTCTGCCAGATTGTAATGATGAATTATTGTTGTATTCATGTCCACCTGTTGTTCCCTGTATACTATCAAATAGTAACAGCAGAAACCCAGCTGTTTATCCAAATGAACAGCATAAAAAAACTCAAAAAAGTATGCAATGGGATGAGCACACCTAAGAAAAAACTTTTAGTCACAGGAATGGAAAAGGTAATAAAAGCTATAGGTTATTTTCAGCAGTGGACACAGCTCTAAATGATCTATCAATCTATCTATCTATCTATCTATCTATCTATCTATCTATCTATCTATCTATCTATCTATCTATCTATCTA
>JAPTHA010000018.1:8665832-8677728 GCA_029814585.1 Gymnapogon annona | reverse complement strand
TGTATACTGTATATATTGTCTATGTTGTGCAAGAATTTCAATTTTGTTGTATATCTGCTCTTTTTTTTCTACTCTGTCTGTGCAATGACAATAAAGGAAATCTGAATCTGAATCTGTTCTCACTGAACATACAATTTTGAATAACTATATCTACAAATTAGTTTTAACAAAAAGCGACGGCAAAAAAAAGCGTGAATAATAGTTAACTAAAAAACCTACAACAGGAAACTCAAAATCATAAATCATAACTCAATCATGGTTGAGCTGAGTAGTCTGACGGCCTGTGGGAAAATGCTGTTTCTGAGTCTGGTTGTTCTGCACCGCATGCTGCAGTAGCACTTGCCAGGCAGTAGTGAGGCAGTTTGTGTCCTAGATTTGGTGATGGTGGTGGTTCTCTTGTGGCGGCAGGGTGGGTACAGATCCTGGGAGGATAGTGGGGCTGTTCTGGTGTCTTCACCACCCTTCGTAGAGGTTTGTACTCAGCAGGGGAGCAGCTGCCGTACCAGACTGAGAGGCAGCCGGTGAGGATGCTCGCAGTAGCACCCCTGTAAAAGGTGGTGAGGGCAGAAGAGGTGTGTGTGTGTGTGTGTGTGTGTGTGTGTGTGTGTGTGTGTGTGTGTGTGTGGGGTTGGGGGTGGTGTTGGCTCTCCTCCTTTGGCATAGGAAGTGTAGGTATCGCTGTGCCTTCTCGACTAGGGAGGTGGTGTCGGTGGATCATGTCAGGTCATCTGTGATGTGCAAACTCACTCCACTGCTCTGACATTAATGGTGAGTGGAGTGTGTGTTGTGTGTTTCCTCCTTAAGTCCACAGTTGCGTCTTTTGTTTTAATAAAACACACATTGCGGTCAGGAGCTGTAGTGTCTGCTGCCAGACAGGACACCGCCATCTTGAAATGTATTCTGTTTACATAATGTAAAAAATTCAAACCTGAAAGAACTACATAATTAATTGACTCAAATTAATAACACAACTACTACTACTACTACTAATAATAATAAGAGATTTCAATTTCCTTGAAGTCTTTAATTGCATTGCTTTTCTTGTTCTGAGACCCAGCACTATGCTTGGGGTATTTTCAGTTGTACGTCACACTATACGCTGCGCTGCATCACTGCCCCTTTGATTCTGGAACGCAGGTCCACTGTATAAAAGAGCATCCTGTGTCACCTCTGCTACTCCATCGGCTCAGCTGTGGAAAATCAGTCAATGGTGGGAAAAACTGTGGCATCACCATCTGCCATTTTTTTTTCTGAGATCTGTATAAAGGTGGAAACTTGAAACTACAAACTGTATCTTTGAAACCTTCAACAAAAAGCTGCTAAGCTACACTACAGAATATCAGCTCTGCACTGGGCTTTGCAACATAGTCTATTCCAACTGGACCAGACCAAAAAAATGTTCACAAATGAATCACTGAATCTTTCCCAAGAAAACAGAAACTTTTATCCTTGTTGTTAGCACGCATGAAATTCAGATCTGAGATTACTTCACTTTAACTATCAGATGCTTCCTGGCTTTGACTGTGGTGTTTTGACATGCCTTCCTGAACCATAATTCAAGGCATCGTTAGTTTGATTGATTGCTCATGTCGAACAGACCGTTTGAGAGTCAAAATGTTGGACAGTGAAGATTGATAGGTCTGGTGAAGGTGGGAAACTGTCACAGAAAGAAAGCACCTTCGTCCCCCCACGCTGACACTGTTGTCATTGGATGAAGAGCCACCAAAACCCAACTCCATGAACTACATACACACTGAAATAACACTGTTAAGCGGAGTTTGTGTGAGCACTGCATGAATATATTTAGCCGTACGAGCGGCATGATTTGTTTGCTGACTCATTCCCAGCCCTCATTTCCACAGAGAATACATTAGCAATTTAAAGCACTTTCTTACCCTCTAAACTGTATCCCTGTGATTGTTTAGTGAAATCCTGGGCTGTCACCATTTGCATACGAGTCTTTAGATCAGAATAATGTGGTCAGGTTCTGGAGCAGGTAGAGACCCCCGCGAACTTAAACAAAGACAAAAGACACAAATATGCTTAAATAAAATGAGAATGTTTCGTCTTGGTGGTTCACGGGCTATGGATGTGTTAGTAAATATTAGAAATACTCATCAGCTTGAGAAATAAATCATATCATACCACTGCTAGTGGCTCATTTGGTTCTGAAATAGATGCAGGACCCAGGGTTATAAACTAAATATTAAACATACCACAAATAATAAAAGGAAGAGAAACATCCATATCACAGCACTGAAGCAATAAAAGACATTAACTGTGTGACTCCATTTCCTGAATGCAACATGATTGCAGATAAAAATTACAGAATATGTGAATCGTCAGATCTCAGATAGTAAATGCTATTTTTTCTGTGCCTCTTGGCAAAGGTTACACTTTTTTTTTTTTTTTTTACTAAGCTGCAGTATTTTAAGTTTAATAGCACTACATGTGAGAAATTGCACATTATTCCTCTGGTCTGCATTCTTGTAATTAATATTAATGAATATGAACAACTCTGAGCAAAAGCCAGGGGCTAAGACTTGTCAGGATGTGAAATCTAAAGCTCCCTCGGTGAGAGATGGTTTAGCATTGAGTGTATTTTCCACTGGAAACTACTTTTAAGGTACTCTCTCTCACTCCCTCAGGGAAACTGTATGAGGCTAAATCATTTCTTTCACTTCTTAAACTAAAATTCTGAAGACAGATTCCAAACTGATTTGTACAAATGCTATTAAAGGGCAGCTAGTCTATTTTGCCCTCTACAAATACACCAGAGAGATGAATAACATCATATAAACATTTATTTTCACAGTATTCCAAATGCAAATAGGTTTGACACAGGCTGTTTTATTCCTATGAGACTGGACTTTACACATCCGAGGAATCCAACGCAGTCACTAGAATAACATCTTGCCATTCTATGTTACTGTAGAACACAGCTATGAAAAATTCTATCTAGAAGAATCTATAACTTACTTACTACTATAACTTTATTTTCCTCCGTGGCATGCTGCGATTGGACAGAAGAAACTTTATTATAAGACACAAGGGGTCGCATCCACATCCTAACATCTACTTTTTTTTTTTAATTTTAAGCACAAATTTGCAGCACTTTTCTATATTAATTCAAGCTCCACCAAATGTAATTTCATCACCAGATATGACCCATTTAGATGTTCAGAGGCTCTGCTGGTTACCGTGGAAACGCTGTCATCTCCTATAGAATTGAATCGCCACTAAAACCCATAGAGTCGGATCAATGACAGTGGATGGAGACTACTTGGTTGATGTTCAGGTTAGTTATGAAAAAGTCACCTTTTCTTCAATTTTCTCTGTTAGTGATAGAAATAATTTGCTAAACATTTACATAATCAGTGAAATACAGAGGAGAATATTGTAATGGGTATTGATGAATCCCTCAAGAAAGGTTAGACAGAAAATAATTAATTTGGGAAGTGACACATACATAGCACTGGATGTCTATGGTTAATATAAACATTTGCTGTATTATTATTGTAGCCCTGCTGGAAATAGTTAAATCTTAAGTACATTGTTATTTAAGGGGTTGATGTAAATCTTTCAGTGTTTGTCTAAGTCTCTAGATTATTATGAAAGTAAACTTTTATTTGCTCTTCCCTAATTGTTTAGTAGTATATTGACATGGCTTATATAGAAGAGTTAAGAATGAGCTTTCACTGATTTAAAATATAAAACATATTTTTAAAACTATTTAAAATTAGGCGCGTGCAGGTCATTCACAGGTTAATATACAGAAATGATCACAAGTTTTCATTATGCTTAAACAGAGGGCCAAAGATTTGGAACATAAGATATGACTTCAGTCGAATGACGTTTAATTGTATCTATATTTTTATTTGCATAGCATTCCTTTAAGGAGGCGTAAAAATACAGTAAGTCGAGTAAAATTACACTAAAATCATAGAATCGTTACAAAATCTATAAAAAAAAGTAGATCATAATGGCATTTGTAGATGAAAGACATTAATATCCTTAAAACAGCACAAAATACTAGGTGTGTAAAAGTGCATTAAGAAAACAAGACCGAAGGATTATGAGAAAGCTGCAGTAACACTAGTGTTGTCAGCGTGGATTAGGTGATGGAGATCAGCCTTGTTCAGGTGTTTGTGAACAACGAAAGAACAGATTGGAGTTGTTTGCGTTCAGGCAGTAAATTGCAGTGATAAATACACACTGATGCAACACTGGGCCCTCTACACCCGGGTGTGACACAATCTGGGGCCTCTATAGTGTGTTATAAAGTGTGTACTGGTCCCAAAAACCCCAAACTGCCACCCTGAGGGGAGGAATCTGCATGCTTGTCTCTGGTATAAAGCAGTCTTTAAAATCCAATTTTGTGGAGGAACTCAACCTCATTTGCTGGAGAATTCAGTCTTCAGGAGGTTGAAATGCGCCAAATTGTCAGTATCAGACAGAACTGTGTACCTGCTTGTATTTGTCAGCCATTTAGTCAAACTCTTGTAGTGAACACTTTGTAAGAGAGAGCCCCCTGCATGCTGAAACACGGCATCCTCCACAATTAGCATGATGATAGGATCCACCATAATGAGACGGCTTATTGCCAACACAACACATGCTAATGATAATTGTAATAGTGGCAATCATTTCTGTGATGCTCTCCCTTCTCATTTGCATTCTCTGCTTGCCTCTTCCTTTCTCCACTCTGTGTCTTTTTGTAATTTTACTATCTTTTTCTTTGTGTTGCACCCAACTTTTTTTTGGCAACTTTATTAATACATGCCTCTCTCAGTTTCCATCCCAGTCTCACTCAACCGCCCCGTTCCTATTGTTTTCATTCATTATTACTTCCCCCGACACGGACTGTCAGCCTGGCCACAAATCAACATCTCTTTAACTTTAGCACCACTTAACTCGCATTGTGCTTATTCTGCAGCTTGTTTTGTTGCGGGAGATGGATACAGGGTGTGATAAAGTGATACAAGCGCTGCAGTGTGCGCGTTGGCTGATTCAGACAGGGATTTAAATCAGTGTTATTGTTCCTTGCGTTGGCCGAGTCGTTATGAAATACAGCTGTCAAGTTGCTGTAACTCAGCTCAATTTCCACCGAGACCCGACATTCCACTCAGTCATGGAGGAAATCATGATTTGTTAACTGCTCGTTAGTCATAAATAAAACCCTAACACTTGTAATGCATTGTTAATTGCACAACTTATGAGAGGCCGAGAAAACTGAGGGGGGGGTGACATGAGTTCATCATTCTGCATTAAAGTCATGTTCAGATGTCTGGGGAGGATACTTTCTCTAACGGTTACACAAAGTGGCTTAAGTGGACTCGACGAGGGAGAGGGAGTGGTTCTACACTACAATGTAGTTCTGCTATATTACTGGTTTTTTTTTTTTTCAGTTCATCAGTACAATGTATTGCAATAACTAAGCCAGGGTCGGCAACCTTTACCATTCAAAGACCCATTTGGTACTGTTTCCTCCAGTAAAGAAAACACTGGGAGCCTCACAGCCCTTTCGAAATTGAAAATGAAATAACGCTGCATATAACTTTTTTTTTTTTTTTTTGGCCTTTATGCTTCTGTATATACAAGCTGTAATGTGTTGCATTTATGAAATCAATGAAGCACTGCAGAGGAAACAAAGTTCTATTTCTGTATGCAGCAAAACTGTTTTGAACTTTGAAAAAAAGACGCCGGATTGAAGGTTACTTTCAAGTAAAATACTCAATGTCTATTTGAATTCCTCTTGTATTTATGGAAAAAAAACGCAGAACTTATATTATCCACCAGCAGTAAGTCATTGCGCAGTCAGCTGTCAGCCTGAATAAGAAAAGGTCAGGTTCACTGAACAATGAAAAAATATGAATATATGCAAAATAATAGGAAGCTAAAATATCAATCATTCTTGGTTCATATGATTTCTGCTCCTCAACCTCAGTGTCTGCACATGTATGTATATAATAATAATAATAATAATACATTTCATTTAAAAGTGCCTTTCATGACACCCAAGGACGCTTCACAATCATAATAAAAACAGTATGAATAAAGAAAGGAAATCAATAAGTACAAATCAGCCATTAAAAACTAAGTTGTGAAAACCTAAAAAACCATTGCAACTACAATGAGAATGCACGTCTGAAAAGGTGAGTTTTGAGGGTGGATTTGAAATGCGGCAGGGAGTTGGCGTTACGGATGTCAGGTGGGAGGGTGTTCCAGAGTTTGGGAGCAGAGTGGCTGAAGGCTCTGCTCCCCATTGGAGGTGAGTCGGGCAGGAGGAACCTTGAGATGGATAGAGGAGGAGGATCTGAGGGAGTGGGTAGGGATGGCAATGTAGATATATTATATATATATATGTGTGTGTGTGTGTATGTATATATGTACGTATATGTATGTATGTATATATGTATGTATATGTATGTATGTACATATATATGTCTGTATGTATGTATGTTTGCATATGTATGCGTGCATGTATGAATGTATGTATGTATGTATGTATGTATGTATGTATGTATGTATGTATGTATGTATGTATGTATGGCGTCACCTTCATCTCCATGTTGCCTCCCCTGAGTGACGTGCAGTCAGGGGAGGCAAGTGAGGCACGGCCTCACCCGTCATCATGAAAAGAAAAAAAAAGGTTATATTAAAAAAAAGAAATAAAAAAGAAATAAATGTTTATATTTAACCAGTGATATGTACTATACATTTATTTTTTAATTTAACTTGGCCCATTTTAGACTAATTTTTAATCAAAATCGCCAAATTTTCACGTTTACGAATCAAATGCTGCGAAGAGACGCGTTCAGCCTCATCTGGGATTGCGTAATCACTCTGCTGACTGTACTGGTCTGTGCCCTGAGACCATATCGCTGTCCCTCTGTAACGTCGCTATTAAAATGTTCAAACACATCTTCTATATGAACTAAATTTCCATAGTTTAGCTGATTGTTTTTTTTAAACGACTGCATGTGTGTAATATGTTTCTCGAGCTGAGCAGTGAGACTTAAACAGCTGTTCAAGGCACTGTGTGAGGCATGCAATTCTCTTGCCTCATGGTAGGGGGCGCTGGTGAGCCCAGGGGTTCAGCCACTGACAGTTAAACTAGAGTTAGCGAGTCAAGTGCACACATCCTGTTGAGTTTTCCCTCCAGAGGCTGAACAATGTTTTATTTTGAAAATCTACCGGATCCTCTCTGCCACATCTCTCGGTGACTCAGTCTTGATGCGTGTCCAGATTCTGCTGTGGTCGTATATGTTTCCGTATCATTTTATTTTGTTGTATTTATCCACTACAACATAAAAGCTGATCCGTGAAAATATTGTCACACATACGGTGGCGTAAAAAAGCTTTAGTCCACTGACCATTGTAATGTTTTTTTTTTTTAATGAAATGTACTATTTTTTGTTGCTACGGTTTGTGTGTGTGATTAAAGTTGATGTGAGATTTTAAACGCAACCGTTAACTGCTGCCAATCAAATGGTGAATAAGATACTCTGTAGATTCATATGTTTGTTAACTGATAGTGATGAAGTGTGTACCTCACCAGACAATAACTTCACCGCACGTCACTGATGTTGGAGAACACCCACTCACACACATATGTGAATCCAAAAGATGGACAGGACTCCAATACGTCTTCATATTCACATAAGCGTTAGGGATCACATTCCAACTTTTGAATGGCACTCTGGCAGATGTCGCACAGTTACGATGCCTCATAACAGCGACAAAAATGTTTTGACACATTTTATTTAGATGTTACAAAATTGCCACGATCCTCAAATATAAAATATTCTTTTAAAAATAAACAGACTAAAATAACATACCTTTTCATTAAATTAAATGAATACCTGTTCATTATTTTCAAGCACCACAGGGAGTCGCATCAGAGGGATCGGAGAGCCGCATGCAGCTCAGGCGCCGCAGGTTGCCGAACCTTGAACTGAGTTATGTGTTGCAAACTTCACACTGATTGTAGTTTATTTAATGTATCGGATTTTTGATGTTGTGTTACTATGACAACAAAAAGGTGTTGGTTGTTGTTCTATCTACTCTTCATGTTCTGTACAGTTCAAAAGATTTTCTAGACTTAAAAAAACATTCATTATAATTCTGAAATCAAATCAAATTTAAAAAAAAAATCCTTGATATCGCATGTTTCTGCAGATGTCTGATATGTGCCTGAAGGTTTGTGTCCAGAGATAGGTCTTATATAAACACTTCAACATATGAGTACGTCAGTATCAGATAAAAGACTGACACAATAATCGTAATTATAGTAGAATTCAGTTATAGTTAAGAATTTACACCAAGGCTTAATTTCATACAGTTTCTATAAACTCACATTGTTTCACAAACTCATTATTATTTAAAACTGTGATGCAATGTTTAAATTTATTATGTTAAATTTATTATAATATTATGTGTTTATATATATATTTTGTTCTGGTGACAAAATGTGTAAAATAATGTCATAGAAGATTCAATGTAAAGGCTGTTAACTAGACTAATTATTTTATTGAAAGTCGTATCCCTCCTCGTTTAGGTGCATTTGCAGGGCACCGTAAAGAATATCTGTCCTATAGTAGCATCAGTAAGAATCATTTTGGAATCTTAACTCCGGTCGAAGGACTAAAAGTTCAGAAACGCTTTGGCCTGGTACAGTTTGCCTGAGGGAGCAATGGAGCCTACATTAAAAATTGAAGTTTCCAGTAGAAAATACAATAAATGCTGGAGCCACTCTCACCAAGGGACCTTAATGCTTTACATCCTAATGAGTCCTCTGTTCCTTTAACCACAGCAAATAAAGCTGGAGTCCTGAAATATAGATGTGCACCTTAATTGCATAATTCTCAGAAACATTGACACGTATCTGTGGTTTTGCAGGAATATACATCATTCAATGACTTTGCTGAAAACTGTGGTCTGATATTTCTCCATAACAAAACTGTTGAGTGACCGACTATTAGTGGAGTTCTGTTCAAAGTGTAGCTTTATTTTAAGAAACCACGTCAGGAGATAATTACTGGAAAACTGATGGTTATGGAGAAATAAACCTGTCTGTGGCTGATCAGTCCCTGGGTTTAAATGAACAGTAATGGCAGGGATGCTGTACATTAACCCATGGTGACTCGGTGCCATTTACACATACATGCACAGTATATACATACACATGTAATGGTAGTCACTGCAGGTTTGACTTGTAAAGGTAAAACATGTCAACCCTGGATGTCATACACTCAGTGGTTGACCATCAAGGCCAGCAAGGCCTTCTCTGCTGGCCTAAACATAATCCGGAATATATTTTTTTAATATATATTTTTTTCCACAAATATGTATTAAATTATTCCCCATGATCTAGACCAGGGGCGTGCAACCTTTTTGGTTCGGGGGCCACGTTGACTTTAAAAAATTGACAGCCCCGTCTGTCAATTTTTTAAAGTTAAGTATAATGCTTTTTTTTAAATTATATTTGATATGTATGCATTGGGTGCTGGCCTGGCCCATCTGGAAATTTTTTAAAGTCAATGTGACCCCTGAACCAAAACGTTTGCCCACCCCTGCTCTAGGCCTTCAGAAGCAACAGTGCTGGCGCATGGTAGCTTGAAGTGAATGAGAACGGACCTGTGGTATTAATCAATCAGCGTCAACTTTGGCATTAACTGGGGCCAGCTAGCAGACCCACCATGGCATCAGTGCATGCACATCTTTTGATTGGATATGCGATAGAGAGAGGCGGAGCTATGCAAAACTATGTAGATCAGACTTGAGCAGACATGCCATTGTGATAAACAGGAAATAAGGAAATGGATCATTTGTGTAGCGTGACAAGTTGTTTTAGTTTTTCAATCCACAATGGCTGAAGGAGGCGAAGATATCGATTTGGTCAGATGTAGTTACAATGCCATTTTCAAGAAAAACTAAACACTGTAAAAAGAGGCCGGCGACCATTAGCAAGAATGACTCAGCAGGTACCGGCGCGGATGGCGACCATGCCGGCGCGGATGCCGGGTCCTTTGTCAGTTCCTTTTGTTTTAGTCTACTGAGTAGACTAATATAACTCTGTTGTACTTGACTTTGTGTTCAGGTCTAAATACATCATGTGTTGAACCATGGATCAGAATGATGGTTTTAAGAGGTGGATTAAGTCTGGTAGGGCATCACTGCAGGCCCAGGTCTGAAATACATGGCCCACCACCGCATACAGTATCTCCGTTTGTCCAGCCTGCCAGACATGTCCCCGCACTGTCTCCCTGAGCTATCCATTTCAGTTGAAGTATTGAATGGCGCTCTGTTTTTGAAACCTAATTTATTTTTAGCAGGACTCAAATTTTCCAGGCTGTGAGCACTTCTGCTCTGAAGCATTTTCTCGAGGACGAAGAAGACGACCGACTCCTTCTCTGTCGTAATGGAATCTTTCTTTTCTCTCTTGCCAGTCGTGACCCCTTTCTCTCTCTCTCTCTCTCTCTCCCCTGTTGTCTGGTGATGTCTCTCTCTCTCTCTCCCCTCCATTTTTTTCCCTCAAGTCATCAACCACTGACTGCACTAAGTTGTCCTCCTCACCACTCTTCTCCCCACTCATCTCCCTCTCCCCTCCTCCCTTGAACCTCTCCATCACTGTCACCCTCCGCTCTACTTCGCTGGACAACAGCCATCAGCGCCACACATTCGCTCGTGCGTGCAAACACACACACACACACACACACACACACACACACACACACACATGGTTTCCTTCTCTTATTCACACGCACGCACAAAAATCATTCTTCTCTTTTTCTCACAGTCACACACTCTCTCTCTCTCTCTCTCTCTCTCGCACACACAAAATGCCCATCTCTGTCTCTCTCCGTCAATGTTGTGGAACGCCTCGACTCGCTTTGGGATGCCTGGACTCATCCATCACTGTGGGGCGAGACTTGGATGTGTTATGTCACCTCCTCTCCGGCACATTGCTGCATTTGTAGATTTGTCTTAGTGTATGTGTGTGTGTGTGTGTGTGTGTGAATGTTGCTGTTATTATGCGTCTTAAATGTGTGTGCGCGATGTACATGTTTTGTATGTATTTTCATATTCTTTGTCTTCATCAGTAGATGATATGGACAGAGGCTTACATGTCTATGTAATTTAAATACCAACATTGCATAGGGTGCAGTAAGTGCAAACGTGAATAAATTATAGCAATGTAATGTACGGGTGGAATCGCATTAAACCTGAGCAGCTGATGTGAATTTTGGCCACTTGGGGGCAGCAGAACACACCGGCATATAAACACTGGCAAATTCTTAGTGGATAAATTTTGCTCCGGTGACTGTGTTTGCACATGAAGAATCAGCATTAACGTTGATGTTTCTAGTCTGGGGAAGGCATTTTCCTGTGGTCTGAAGTGTGCTAACAGTGAATCTGTCCTGATAATTGGCACCGAAACAGGACAAAGGTTCAATATTTACCACCAAAAATCTCCGTATGTGGGGGAAAGCCGAGGATTCCCGAGCCCCCGACTGCGTGATAATGATGTGAACGGAATGTAGCCAATCGAGAAGTGAGCCGACAGGAACAAGGAAGCAAGCGTGAATAAAAATCAGCCTGGGTGACCTGAAACATAAAGCCCAGTGGACCTCAGACAGAGGAGGACCAGTGGGCGGAGCTTTGGGGGAACTCCAGAGTGTCTATAATGTCAGTGTTCACGCAGTCGCCTGGGTTTTTTTTATAGACCATCTTTTCTTTTCTTTATTATGAATTTTTTCCATCCTAAATAATTCCAGCAACACCCTCATTTTCATCATATTTGCAGAATCTCGTGTGTGTGTCTATCTATCTATCTATCTATCTATCTATCTATCTATCTATCTATCTATCTATCTATCTATCTATCTATCTA
>JAPTHA010000018.1:8291378-8303394 GCA_029814585.1 Gymnapogon annona | reverse complement strand
CAGAGAAATAAAAGGAGAATTGACCGAGAGTTTGGGTCGTTTTCTGGAAAGAGCACAACACAACGCAGATTGAAACCACTACATGCACATACAAGAAAGAGCTGTGGCTCCAGTTGTAAACGTTTGTATTATCTTACTTTAATTCAGTGGTTGAAGACAGAACCCTGTACACCCTGTAATAAATTCAGATCCTTGTATATTAAACCAGCCTTAGAGACAGAACCAGGTGAACCTCGTGTAAACACAGTCAGTCATTGTTTTTGCCCCCACAGTCATTGAAAAATTACGGAAAAACAGCAAAGCCTTCATCCCGCTTTAGTTTTCCCCACCTGCTTCTTAAATCATAAACAATGGTTACAATAATTAAATATACATACCGACGTCATACGTGAGGGCCTGGGTTGACTTGTGGATGAAGTAAAGTTGGGTTGTATTTTATGTGTAGCTTTTTCACACATGACATGAGAGTGTATTTTTCTTTGCACATTTAAAGGCGGTGTGTGTGTAGTACATTACTTTGGGTTTGCAGCTCTAGGGGATGAAGAGCGGCAGAGCTGAAGCTTTTATCAACGCTGGAGAGAGTTAATCCTTAGTGAGAGACTGATGCAACACAGTCCAGGAAGCAATTCATTCCTCTAATAGACTTTATGCAGTACATGCCTTCACATAATCTCTTTTTTAACAGATTGCAATCACCATAATGAAAAAGGTGCACGGCAGCTCAGAGTTGTTTAGAGATGCAAGTTTCTAATACACACCGCTTTGCACACACACACACACACACAGAGACATGCTCGGACCCGTTTAAATATGTGCATAAAGAAATACACACATGGAATATGTGAAGGGATACCTCTCGTTACCCACACTGCTGATGGTTCTTAGAGCTGACAAGAAATGTTACTGGAGCAACAACTATAATCAGCGCATAAATAGTACTGTCTACTCCCATTGTATCAAATCAGAACGCCAGGGAAGTTAAACCCTGTAGGCCCGAGGAGCTAAGTATTAGAGCAGCATCTCTGGAAGCTGCAGCGATACTTGGGGATGGATTATTACTGTGTTGCCATAACTGATTTTAATCTAAGGTCAGATACATTGTGAGTCCTGCATAATCCTCTCACGGGATTCGTTTCAGTACATTACAATAAAATGTATGTTAAAACAAAAAACCTCAAACATCATTTACTTGCAATGGCAAACGATCTATCCCTATATTAATAATATCTGATGACTTCATGATGGGACGCTCTTCTCTTTTCAAATAGCGTGAATAGGAGTGAAGGGTTTAACCCTCCATTTAACTTTTTCTAAATACTTTATCACCTTTTAGTTTAGTAGTATCCTCACTCACTTCATCTTCGTGTAGGGTTACGGTGGTCGGTGGGATTAGTAGTATCCTGTGTACTGTAAATTGTGAATTTTCCTATATTTAATTTCCTGTAATGGATTTACTCTCACTCTCTCACTGACTCATTTTCTGAACCCACTTCATCCTTTTGCGGTCGCGGGGGGTCACTGGAGCATATCTCAGATACTCAAGGGGGGGTACCCTGGACAAGTCGCCAGTTCATCAGGGAGGGATTATTCACACAAGGTGGGTGAAGTGTCTTGTTGCACATGATTGAAGAGAGCGGGAATCGAACCACCAACCCTTTGGTTATTGGACCACTTGCTCTACCACCTGAGCCACCATGGCCACTCCCCGTAATGGATTTAGGTATTCAAAAAAACTTTGAGTCAATTCAAAGTTATTGTGTCAAAACAGAAAAAAAAAAAAAACAGGAGGAAAAGTCGCTCTTTAATTCAAATCTGTGTCTTTGTCCTCTGTCATGAAGAATAATAAACCTGAAAACGTTGGACAAGATTAATGTCACCTGCAACACTAAGTAAAAAGTCAAATTGTGGGCGGCTGTGGCTCAGTTGGTAGTGTAGGTCGTCCAATGGCTGAAGGGTCGGTTGAAGCTGAAGCGGCTTCAAGTTGTCTGGATCTGAAAAGTCGACACACAGTCCATCACAGTCCATGTCAAGCGGACATGTTCTTCAAACTGTCTTTATCTACAAGGTCACTTGTACAAACTCACTTTTCACTATAACTCCGTCCGGTCCTGCGTTATATAGGGTTCATCAGACATTTGCCCTCCGAAATAGACCAATAAAAAAAAGAAAAGAAAAAAAACTTAGCAAAGTAAGCATGTAATTCCAAGAACAGGAAAGGGCAAAAGTAGAGAGCAGAGAAGGTCTGTGGTAAAAAAAAAAAATAATAAGAGGGGAACGGTATAAGTGGCGCATGGGAGGAGGAACTGAGGATTTGAAAATTATAGCTTCAATTTCCTGGGGATGCGTGGGTGACGGTAACGGTGGGATCAACCAGTGCTCTTCCCAAAGTAATGGGATTTATGTGCAGCACAGCGGTTTACAACCAGGTAACAAATGCCTCTCTCTTCCACGCTCACACTCCCTGTGTCCCTTTCCTCTCTGTCAGTTTGTCACCTCTATTTCTTCAATACCTGTCTTTTTTACTTCCCCTCGCCTCCGTCTCTATACTTGCCTCCCCATTCCTTCTGTTCTTATGTTTTTGCTCCATAGAGTTTTTTTGTTTTGTTTTTTTTGTGTGCAACCTGCTCATTGGGTTTTCACACCTTAAATGCGCAGTATTGAATGAGCGGCGCTGTGGGCAGCCTCACTCAAGTCACAGATACAGTAAAAGATGCAATGAAGTCATGTGGGTTGATGGGAGTTATTTCACGCCCACATTCACCAATGAAATCACGTGACTCATGGCAGAAATCATGTTTACAGCTAATGTCTCTAAACTTTATTCCCGTCACATTTAGAGATATATATTCATATTAAGTAATTTCACTGACTCGTGCAAACAACATTAATGTTTATGATCTGACAAATGAAAGTGGCCATTCCTCCGAAAAAGAAAAGAAAGAGAACAGAACTATGGATTTCTCTGAATTTCATTAGAATAATGGGAAACATCATTCACAATACCGACAATAATATTGAGACTAATCATAACTATGGGTTGGAGGACAGTTTTGGAAAATCATAATGATAAAAAAGCTCAGGTATGGACAAGAATGAATACAATAAATGTGAAATCAATATGCCTGCAGCTGGTTTTTCTTGCAGAGTGAGAGCTAAAGAAACTAAACATTTAATTGCGTTTTCCAAAGACTATTCATGCTCACAATATGGCAAATGTTACAGAAATTGAAAGGTAGAACACTTCAAACAATTCTAATGATAAAAATGTCTAAAGAAATGAACACCTAACTAATTTTGTAAATATTCCAGATGACAATGTTAATATAATTCACCCAAAAGACAACATAGAGCTGTTTGTTTGGTTTTCATTGCTCTATTGTATTGAATAGTATTTGCTAATATTCTAGAGTAGTAAAATAGAATATAATAGCATATATTATATTGCCATTACACAGACATGTATAGAGACATGGTATATAAATGTGCATATTTATATACTATACTTAATATATTAATATGATCTGGTTATTTGGTGAACTGATAAGTATTCTGAGTACATATGCTGTACTGATCCAGGTACATGCAGGTATGCCCAAAGCCAAATGTGGCCACTGGCCAGAAGTCTCTGTCATTGAATCTCCCCTCTGGGGACTAATGAAGGCTTGTTCAATTCAATTCAATTCAATTCAATAAAATCAATAATATATGGCCCGTCAGCAATGTTGCCCACAAAATAAAGTACATGCGTATAAAAAAAGGCAATTTTATGTTTCACCACAGGGTGGCATTAGACTCGTTGCCGCACTCTTGCCGCGTGGCCCCAATGTTACCGGAAAAAAGTTGACAGTGAGGCTCACCTTTCCGGGACAAGTGGAAGTTGAAATATTTTTTCCCATGACATACGAAACAACTGTGTCTGCCAAGAGACTGTCACTGCTTTCAAGGAATTCAATATGAGAAGTCACTACATGACCAACCATGCTAACTACAATAAGCTAAATGCGACAAGCTAACAGTGACAAGCTAACAGTGACTAAAGTGAATAAATCTTTAAATCTTTAAAAAAAAAAAAAAACATCTCTCAAATCTCTGAAAAATACAGATTTTGCTATTTCATAAAATACTTCAGTAGCGTTTAATGTATTTATTATCTTAACCTTCATCTACCCAGGTAAGCCAATATGCATCAGATTGTCATTTTCAATGTCGACCTAGCCGTAGACAGCAGGAATAAAACAAAGCAAAACAAACATAAACACTGCATATACAACAGACTGTGATATAGTTACATATTTACATGTTAATACTCAGTAGTTATGGTTCAAAGAATTAGACAGGTCTACTGTCTATTGTCTGTGCAGGATCTGCCAGTTGACAAGATTGAAAACCGTGCAGTAGTTTTTCTGTATTCCTACTGAGACACACAAACAAGTGGACGAAAAAAACTGCAGAGACTCAAAAGTACCAAGAGGTATTTCAGTCCTGCAATGAAAGGTTACTGGTGCCATTGCTTTAATGGAGAAATACCAAACACCTAAGGCTATACGTTTGTGTGTATATGCGTGTTTACATCTGATAAACACCGAACAGTCTGATGCTTGATGTATATGTGTCACATGTACCTGAATGATGCAAATATATATGTCATGCATATGTGCACTTGTGATTTCAACACAATAAGTGTATTTGTGTAGTTTTTCAGGCCACTTAAAACTGTTGCAAAATTTTCAGAGGATAAAAATACAGTCAGGAACGTTGCCAATTTCAATTTCAGGCGTAATAGGAAAATCAATACAGTCTAGTGAGACTTGACTGTGACTGACAACGGTAGCTAATGCCTGTGTAGTGCGGCTGAGTGGTGTGAATGTCGGCGGCGCTTTGATTTGGAAGCGTACAAAAAAGAGGCTGCACAACCCTTCAACCTTCTTCAGATAATTAGAGCAATATGTTTTAAGCACGGAGAAGTCAAATGCAAAGTACACAGAAATAAAGTTCTAAGAGTGGAAAAGGCCTCTTTCAATAACTTCACAGAAATGATCAAAGCGGCCTTACAAGGAAATTGATTCTTGTCAGTGCTGTGGATATATATCCCCACGCTGATCCCCTGACTGGACAGGATTTGGGGAGCATCGGGAAGTCAGACAAGTTTAAGAACTCTGTAGTGTAAAATTTCCCGTGGAAGGATTTCAAGCAAAACCCATAGAGTCAGGACGTACACATGCCGGTTCTATACCATTACTGGACACACTCTGTTTATTTATCATAACACACCCTAACCCTCACACACCCCAATAGCCATTAGAGACTAAAGCAACTACTGAGGGAAAGTGTTTAATAACATTTGCACCATTAATCCAATCAATACACTGAACTAATTGAGATACAATTCTATTAGTTATGACCTTATTGGACATTCAGAGGCTCTGGAGTCAAACTGGAAACACCCTTGTCCTCTGAAACATCGATTCAACAGGGAAACCCACGTCGTTGGACAAATAGCAGCGCCTGTAGGCATTTATTTTCACATTCAGATAGTAAAATAATTTTCGAGAAAATTAATCTTTGAACTTCCTCTGAGGTTTTAACAACGTCTATGTGATCAATCAATTAAATAAGGGATTTAAAAAAAATGCTAAGTGCTGAAAATATTCTAAGAAATTCTAAATCAGTGACAGATCATTTAAGTAAGAAAAAGAACAAAAAAATGTAGGTTTTAGAGCTCGTTCTATTCTATTTTAATCTCGAATTATTTCGTTATTTGTGTATTTTTTTGGCCTGGATTTTTTGCTTTTTTATCAGATTTTCTCTCTTCTGCAAACCCCCTCACATCCAGGGATTACAGCCTTACATAAAACGGACTGCTCAGATGCCTACAATGTCCTACCACAGTGGTTTTACGGCCCTGTGGCTTATTGCAGATTGCCCATTGATCCTCAACTTTTCAAGGGGAATTTATAGCTGACAGAATTTGCCACCATATCGATCTAATCATATATATCATACAGTTGTAAGGTTGTCGTGAAGGTATACTGTAGTGATCCATAAAGGACTAAATCATCTACCACAACGTTCAGATTTACGGGCTCTTTCTCCTCAAGTGATAAAATCCTTTTGCATGACTATATTTGTGTACTTTGTCCTTCCTTTTGTCTCTTTATGTCTTACGGGGAAAAAATTGTGTTTTGATTCCCCAATTATCACCTATGTTGACACACCAGCAGCATAATAAACAAGTTACCGAGTATATCAAAGGAAAAGGAGTTGTCACAAAGACTCAGAGATGAATACATTTCTAGATTGTGTATTTAATGATATACTTGCTTGCATCGTGATTGTTATGTAAAGACAGTTTTGCATATTTTTCTATTGTTTATGGGTTTTTTTTCTATTATTTACTGTGATTATACAACATGTACAGATTTATATTCCAGATCCTATAGTCTCTGATAGGAGAAATACTTCAAACGAGCCTTAAAAATAATTAAACTCATAATAATTATACTCACATAGAGCTATTTCAGTATGACTAAAGTGTCATGATTGTTTCTGTAAATAGCGGGGACCATTTATTTGAACCTTTTATCAAGCAAGAGACTACTTTTGGTCATTTCCGCATATAATACAACACAGTGAGAGTGAGGACACTGAGGTAACAATCTCAGGTCCGATGTGGTCCACGGGGTCTGTAGGGTTCACCTCTGCATGAACAGTGAGTGAGTTAACCCTTTCATGCATAGTGGTCACGACAGTGGACGGCTATTTTCAAGTGTCACAGTTGACAAAAAATCCTGAAGTTGGTGATAATTCATGCACGAAAGGGTTAAAATATAAATATAAAAAAGGTTTCAAGTATGTGCATTCAATCTACTGAAGAGTAATGTGACAACCTGCAAAAGGAAAACATTTAAATCTGTAATTATAGTTTTAATTAAGGCTCACTTGTTGAAAGGTTGAATAAATGAACGTCCTCTCCATATTAAAAGCCTGTGGATGTAATGGTGTGCACATTTCCCTGCTTGTTTTAAACTAACAGCACGATAGAGTCAGATTTAAGTCACAGTCCATCAATCTAATGTCCCCTTAACCCTCCTACATCCTGGTCTTGCTCCACCCCCTGGACTTGAGCCTTTTAAATAACAGGAAAAGCCCCGCAGCGTTGGCCCCTCATGTTCTTTTTATGAAAGGACAAGGATTTGGCGGCTGTCGTCATGTAACCGTGCGACAAAAGCTCCGTACTCAAATCCCAGGCAGGCATTATGATATAAAAATCAATCAATCCCCTGGTCTCAGCGTGGTGAATCGGCAGCGATGGCACGACCTAGTCTGATGAATCTGAGCGGTTACTGGTACTGCAAGGACGCAAGGGTGCATGGCTGGGAAATAACATGTTTACTCATTAGATAAATATTATGAAGAGGTTAAAAAGAGAGCAGAATCACTCTGTTTAAACCTGTATTCCTTCCTGCGTCTACGTTCTTGTTTTTCCATGTCTACTGTGTAAATATTTCAAGACTTCCCCTTTTCCTACTCGACTGAGTCACATGACGTTCTGATACTCCACGCGCAGATATTGATATAAATACTTCTGTTGTGTTTACACATTGCACGAAAGTGCATATTTGTGTATTATATTGTAGTATATTTGTGTGACATTTCGTGACCAGATTCATTGTATGTGTCTGTGTAATGACAAAGGAAGTCCAAGTATAAGCATGTATTTGTATAACCAACTTTACTTCATAACTTTCATTTGAGTATATTGTGGCTGAAACATTTCAGTAAATAACTCTGACATTTATGTTCTTCTGAGCGGAGTTAGTGTCGAAAGGAGGCAGACATTTTCAGAAAGATTCTTAACTTTATGTATGGGAAACAATTATGACATTTAATGAAACGGGTGTATAATTTTGGCAGCCGTTTGAGTTGGTAATTTAGGGGATTATGTTTAAAATGGTTGTGAAAAGTAAGGAGGAAAGCAGTCAAACAGAAAAAAAAAAACCAGAAAGGTGAAAAAAAAACAAATAACTTCTTTTTCAGTTTGTGTAACCTTATCTCTTATCTTATCTGGTACTGAGTTTATCTCATCAGGTACCTGAGGTCTGAGGAGCAGGAAGGTTAGCGGTGTGGGGGGGCACCCTAACCCTAACACAGACACTTTCACACATTTCCTTCCTTTCTTTCTATTTTGATCGTTCTCTCGCCTTCACACAGTCGGGCTGGGTGGTGTGTTTTTGTTGACTGTGTAAGGCTGTGAGGTCCAGACAGATTGGCGGTCCTGGCACCGCTCTGCGCTCTTGTGCCAACACCAGGCAGACCCTTATTGTTGTGGATGCTGTTTATCTGTGTGTGAATCCAACCAGAGGAGGGAACTCGGAGAGAATGGAGAAACACAACGGGAGCATTAAGAGTGTTCATTTTTCTTCCATCTCACAATTCTGAAACTCTCGAAAGGGATAATTATTAAAGATTTAAACTGATGCAAAGCAGTGGGAAGGAATTAATTAACCCTTTGATGCATGAATTATGATTCAAGATTTTTTCCTGATTGTATTTATTCCTCTTTAGGAATGAAAAAAACAGAGATTTAATTTTTTACTTTTTTTAAAATTAAGTTCTTTTTCATGGAGTTACATGCCCAGTCATTTGGACAACATGTGTTTAAAGAAACATATATTTAAAATGCACTATCAGAAAGTGAAATTATGAAACAAAAGCATTTTTTAATGCTGCTAATCTGAGGTTTTATCACCTTTTATCATATTCTAACACTAATTCTTACTCAGTTCATGGAGATAATAATTATATATATGTTTGTATATATATATATATAATTTATGTATTTTTGTATTTTTTATTACCTTATCATATTATTATTATTATTATTATTATTATATTATTAAAAAATATTTGTTTAAGAAAACTGTTAATTACAGTCTAATAACAATTAGCAATTAGCAATAAATTAACACTCAAACCTGTTACTGCAGATCAGGCTTATCAAGAACATAAAGTTACAGTAACGGTATGAATTGCAGTGTTTGGGATGATGCATAAGTGTCCACTGTGTTGGCTGATATGGAACAAAACCCATGAATATCCAAGAGAACAGCTGGAGAATAACTGTCCACTGTAGTGACCAGTATGCACCAAAGGGTTAAAGGAGCATCGAGCTAAAAATCGTCTGAGTCATATTTCAGAGATACAACTGGCTTCCTGATAGAAAGAAATACTATTCAAACAAGGAATTTATGGGTCGATTGATGGAATTATGACAGCTATTGTCTGCTTATACTGAGCGTTGAGTCCAGAGGTGCCTTTATATTCACAGCATATTCTCTTAATCCATCGTTTATCATCTTATTGCGTGACATATCTACAGCTCCAAAACGTTCACCTTTTTACTTCCCCTTCTCAGTCTGTCTCTAACCTTTTCCCTTTTCTACTCTTTCAAATAAAGCCTTTCCTTTCCTGGTCACTATATCACAGAGTTTATTTCTACATTTTTTCCCCCTCCATCATTCAGGTACTTTAGAATAGCCGTGGTTAACTTTATCTCTTAGCTGTTGAATGCATGACCTCTGGTTCAGTCCATGTGACATAAAAAAAAGCAATAATAAAATGTCACAAACACTCGGGGGCATCATAAAAACAAAAAAAAAGAAAACGTCCTTGTTTAACAGGTGGATGTTGGAACGCAATGATGCCGCTGCTCTGTAAATTACAAATAACTGCAGTAGCACTGCCATACTTTATATTAGTTTGGCTGTGTTTTTTTTTTTTTGTAAACTGCAAACTCTTTGGCCATTACAACAAATAATGAAAAACTCCATCTCTTAATGAATAACAGGAATAGTTTTCTTGATAAGGCTAATGGCTTTTTTAAAACAGATCTTAGGACGCCAAATTATCCTATTTAGCATCACATTCACCAAATGACTATCATTTCCAGCTCAGCCCTGCACATTAGTGTCCTCTAACTAGGTGAGGTTTATTGCTTGGCTGAAGGGCATATCGGCATTAAAGAGGCATTCATTTTCTCACCCACTTTGTTTTGGTCACAAGGCCACTTCTTTAAGCTACAACCTCTCTTTGCTTAAAGCAATCATTACTCCTTGGCTGTTTCCACCCATTCAGCGCATATTTATACAGGCACTTGTCTGTAAGGGAAGATGGGATTAACACAAGAAGTCCTTAACAGCCTTACCACCAAATGGATGTTGAGCATTTAGAAAAACAAAACAAACAAACAAACAAAAAAGTGCTTGCTTGGGTACATCTGCAGAAAAATTGCTTTCTTACACAGAATGAACAAGAAGAAACAATAGGACTCAACTAATTCCACTGGCAGGGATTGCATTAGTCTGGCTGTGGTTTTTAACCGCATTTATTCAAAACGGAATATAGCGCTTAAAAGATCGAGGAAGAAGAAGAGTTAACACATTTGGAAATATATATTTGAAAAAAAAATGCTGTTTCTAAAATTTGGGTTGTGGTGTATCAGTTTGACCGTAACAAAGCTGACAGGGCTGTCAACAGCAACAACATTGTCGTAAGTAACAGACTTGCCAGGCGGTGGCGTAGAGATGGACAGAGCAGCGTAGAGTGAATTGGAGATAACAGGGAGTGTGACAACTGAATTACAGCTGACGGCCCTGAGATGAGCTCTCAGCAACAGAAAAACAAGACAGATAGACACTGTTTTGGGCACTGGGAGGCAGGTGGCGGCGGTGAGGGAGACAGGGAGCGAATCGGAGAGGCGAGTCAAAGGGCAGGGGAAACACAAATGGAAATAAGGGAAACTCGGAAAGACAGAGAGCGGCAGTGAGAAAATGAGTGAATGAAAGGAGAAAGCAATTTCCTTCACTAGTAAACATGGAAAATATCTTTTTTTTTTTTATGAAAAAGAAGACGAACGCAGACACAGTGACATTCCTGTAGGCATGTCTCATATGAGTATTTCTGTTTGGTTTATATTCTGTGTTTTCACCCCCCCCCCCAAAAAAAAAAAAAATCAAAAAACTTACTTGTAGCGTTGGTGAGCCTGAAGGTGACGGATTTATCGTCAATATTACACACGTTGCGCACAGACACCTGGCAAGTGTAATCAGCAAAGTCCTTGGGTCTGAGGTTTTTTAGCTTCAACACCTTAGTTTCTCCCTAAATTGACCAAAACACACACACACACACACACACGCACGCACGCACGCACGCACACACACACACACACAGACCAATGTCAGTAAGAAGCAACATTAACATAAACAGTTCACATAAAAGCCTCTTTTAATATCCCCTGACATTATGCATTTCACACCAGTAACTTAATTCCTTCAGTATTCTTCTGATTCAGCTGTGATCGTTTTCAGTGTCACTTTCATTTCAGATGAGTCGCTTAAGACAGTGAACTCCTGACACATCCAACAAATGGAAACAGCCCGTATTAGACATGCCCCGCTTATCAAAGCCAACTATCTCAGATCTGGGTCTGACAAAATAAGGACGATAAAATTCAAATGGATTTCGTCAAAGAACATCAGGAAATGAAACTGATCTGACTGTTGTTGTAAGAATAAAATCTATATCCGACATCTACATCATCTCGCTACTGCACCCCTCGCTTATACACACAGTCTCCTGGAAAAACAAAAGCAATCATATATATCACTTATACCATCAGCGGCGGCGGCGATGTCTTGGATCAAGACGCGGCGTAACGTGTCTGTCTGTTAAAGTCGCTGCTAACAATGTCTTCGCAGCCTTGGGAAGAGCTCTGCAGTCTGGCTAATTGAACCCAAGAGGCTGCGCTTTGGAGCTGAGTGATGCTTTGATAAGTGGAGGAAAAAAAGAGTCAAAAATACTGTGTGCACAGACCAGGAGAATGGGTTCGGGGGGGGGGGGGAGTGTTTATCTGGTTATTTTTTCAACTTTTAGTGTGTTTTGTAGACAATGTCAAACCAACAGTGCTACCAAGGCCCTGTTCAGGCTGTGTGTTTACGTCCATACTGGTGAAGGGATC
>JAPTHA010000018.1:8199813-8210011 GCA_029814585.1 Gymnapogon annona | reverse complement strand
GTGTCATTTAAGTGTAGCTCGAACCCACTGGCTGCCGGGGACTGTGTAGTCCTAGCTTGTGTTGCCATGGTGATAATGCTATATGATGTTTGTGCCGGTATATCCATTGTATTCATCTATGTAACCAGAAGAACTTTAACAGCTCAATAAAAACTAATTGCGGGAAAAAGAATGTAATCCAAACAACAACTACTTTAAATGGGTAAATATCTTAAAACATGTAAACAGTCCGAGACCACTGTAAGTTGGGAATAATTTTAGAAAATAATAGTAAGCTTTTTAATGTTAAGTTAACATTAAGGAGATCTAACCGTACAAGTGGGCGTGTTATTTCTCAACCATGAAAACTCAGTGAATGGGTCGACGATGACAAAACGGAAAACCAATTAATGACGATCATGAATTATATCTCATCGCTGTCGTTTTCTGATAATAACTTGGTTTTATATGATCGGAGCTATTGCTTGTTGACTGTTTCATTGTTTCTGACAGGAAACAAATCACCCAGGGCCTAATAACATAATTACAAATGCAAACATGTTAAAGAGTTACAACACTACTGAATATGAGTACAGACGTATCTCAACTACAACATTGTTGGAAGCGTTGGTTATAATAATGAAGGCGACTAAACCTGGAGCTGTTAATTTTTTTTAAGGTATTTTAACATGGAAATGTCAAAGATTTAACAAATTGATCACTGTTGCGGGCTTTCTTTTAAATCAAAGCTCTCCGCATCTTCGTGGTTTATTTCACTGAGAACTTTCTACAAACAGCACAGGAGTAAATCGGAGAAAGAAGAATGGTTCGAGGCAGTCATAAAACTTCTTAGAGCTCTGCGAAGAAGGGATGTGATTCCATGTGTGTCAAGAAAAGGAGGTATGGAAAGCTGTAAGGATGGATGAAGGAGAGATGGGGTGACAGGGATCAGATTATCAATACAGCCGATGGAGCGCAGTGGAAACTCTGTAAGCCCAAAGGGAGCAGATGCAGAACGCTGCAGTGTGCTTCAGCAGAACACACTGGGACAGAGGTCAGCACCAAGCACTGGGTATTTCTGTTCTATTCTATTCTGTTCTATTCCATCCGGTTATATTCTATTCCATTCTATTCTGTTCTATTCTATTCTGTTCTATTCTATTATGCTCTGTTCTATTCCATCCTGTCATATTCTATTCCATTCTATTCTGTTGTGTTCTATTCTATTGTGTTGTGTTCTATTGTGTTCTATTCCATCCTGTTATATTCTATTCTGTTCTATTCAATTATGTTCTGTTCTTTTCCATCCGGTTATATTCTATTCCATTCTATTGTGTTCTATTCTATTCTGTTCTATTCTATTATGTTCTATTCCATTCCATCCTGTCATATTCTATTCCATTCTATTCTGTTGTGTTCTATTCTATTATATTATGTTGTGTTCTATTCTATTCTATTCTATTCCATCCTGTTATATTCTATTCCATTCTATTCTATTGTGTTCTATTCTATTCTATTATGTTGTGTTCTATTCTATTCCATCCTGTTATATTCTATTCCATTCTATTCTATTGTGTTCTATTCTATTATATTGTGTTCTATTCTGTTCTATTCCATCCTGTTATATTCTATTCTATTCTATTCCATCCTGTTATATTCTATTCCATTCTATTCTATTGTGTTCTATTCTATTCTATTATGTTGTGTTCTACTCTGTTCTATTCCATCCTGTCATATTCTATTCCATTCTATTCTACTGTGTTCTATTCTGTTCTATTCCATCCTGTTATGTTCTATTCCATTCAGTTCTATTGTGTTGTATTCTATTCTGTTCTATTCTATTCCAGTTTATACTGTGGAACTGATGCCATCTTCCTCTATTCTGGGAGACTTGTGTTTACTTTTTTGGCAGATTTAGACAATTTGTGTCTCTCCAGATTTATGTACCCAAAAGGATGGTGAGAACAAAGATAAAAGACAGATAGAGGATGACAAGTAGCAAAGGTCATGCAGTCAAATACTCTGTGTGGGGTTTTTTTGGCACGCAACAGCTCCTATGGCTCGTGTGTTTATTATTGTGGTAGTCTGTGGATGTTGTTTTTTTTTTTTTTTTTACTGTATTTTTATACTTTGTTATATTTTGGGGGGTCTTTACATTTGGCATTCAAGTGGTTCAGTTCAGCAGACAACACACACACACACACACACACACCTGGATATGACTGTGTGTCAGTTGAGAAGATATGTCATCATTTCTGATCATGGGATCTTTGTTCAGTCTTCTTGTGTAATCGTCATCTTTGGATATCGATATTCTGTTGTATTGTCCTTAGATTAGTGATTTATTATTATAGATGTGTCCTGTCTCCAAGTACATGTGTCTGTTGCCAACGTTTTCTGGCGTATTCAGATATACTATGGTGATCAAGTACTGTATATCACGCACCATAAGGCGCACTTTAAAGCCTGTAATTTTCTCAAAAATGGATGCTGCAACTTTTAACAAGGTCCACCTTATGTATATATACACCTGAGTTCCAAAATCTGTAAAAATCCTGTTGTGCGATTTTAGTAAGTGCTCCGCTTGGTTGACTGTCGGACCATTTCCCACTGACATAGGGACGTAAGGAGACTATTTACAATGTTTTTCCGCAAAGCGCCCAACAGAAAATCAAAAGGGACTTACAACGATCAGACACAGGCTTTTACGTAGCATCCACACGCATATGGACCAGACCAGTACGTACCACACCCATATGGACCAGACCAGTAGGTACCACACCCATATGGACCAGACCAGTAGGTACCACACCCATATGGACCAGACCAGTAGGTACCACACCCATATGGACCACACCCATATGTAACCACACCCACGCTCTCCAAACACTGCAAAATAACAGATCGATTCCTCACACGTTCTGCCATCACCATTGCTCCCCATATTTGACAAGCCGCTCAGTACTGACACTACCGATGTCACTGAAGGATGACCGGTAGGGACACAACTGTAATTGTCGCTCCAGCAACCAATCCCTAAGGTTAGGGTTAGGGCTGTCAAACTCATTTTAGTTCAGGGGCCATATTTAGCCCAACGTGGTCTGAAGTGGGCCGGACCAGTCCAAGAAAAAACAGAATTGCATATCAATAATGTCAACTCCAAACGTTCCTTCTATGATGAAAATGCTTATATCTATAAATTGTCCTTTAAAACAATGTGAATGAGATTAACTACCTCAAAATTCTTTTGAGAAATAAGTGTCATTTTAACATTATAAATAATTCTAACAATTATCATACCTCAGTTTTCATTTATACATGTGTTAAAATAATTATAACAATTATACCTCAGTTTATCATTTCTACATGTACATTAATAGAAGTGTCATTCTAACAATATTATACCTCAGTTTATCATTTATACATGTACATTATAACTTACAGATCACGGTGGATGTAAAAATACACAAAAACATTTAGTAACAAGTACGACGTTGATAAAATTACACTTCTCTTCAGACTGATTTCAGGTTGTTTATATTTGTGCAGGTTATTTCGATTTTTTTTGTGAAATTAAACTTTGTTTCAGTGTAAACAAAAAAATTACATGAAAAAATGTATATTTCCACAGAGAGAAAAATTTGAAGTAGCAAATATTTATAGGCTGTTACGATCATATCTTTCCCAGTCTGAATGTGGAACCTGAACTATAATTTTTGCAAGTAAATTAGGTGTAATTTTTGCATTTCACAAATTCATCCCACGGGCCGGATTGGAACCTTTGGTGGGTCGTATTTGGCCCCCGGGCCACGTGTTTGACACCCCTGGTTTAGGTACTCCTAGAGGCATTTTGACACGCTTCCCTGCTGACTCTGATAGGTCCGCGAATGAATAAGGGGCGGTTGGCGCTCTTTCCTGGACCACTGAATGCCGCGTCCCTGATGCACCCAAACAAACAGTGCGCTTTATGTATGGCTTAAAGTACAGAAATAGACCCCGTAATGGAGACTGCGCCTTACAATCTGCTGCGCCTCATAGTGCGGAAAATATGGTACTTCTTTCTCCAGGGTGTTTACAATTGTATTGACTGAAATTTGATACACAATAAAACGTAAATAAAATTAATAAGATTAAATAACGTTTCCTTTATTTTTGTAAGTTCAAAATATTAGCTTTGTGCTAAACGTCATTCTTCTCTACTTGTTTTGATCCATATCCATAGATTTGTATCAGAAAAGTCAACACTTTCACAGGAGGCGTCAGATGGACTGAACGAGGAGAGTGAGCACTGAAAAACAACAACAACCATGGCTTTATAGCTTCATTGCCTTCCAGTTCAGAATTGAATAAATCCACCCACACCTTTATTAGAACAGTAATAGATGTGTCAAAGCATAACTTTTGATCCTGTCTGTTGGAGCTTAAAGGCGTCCATAGTGTCACTGACCTTTGCCCTGAGTTTCGTCTCAGACAAACACATAAAGTGCAAAGAGGCGAGAGACGCTATGATTTTACTGAGTTCCACCAACGGATCCTCTGAAACACTAGAACTGGCTGGAGATACAGATCCAAAGACAATGCCAAAAACACACTCCAAAAAATATCCTGAACACTACAAAACAAGAAGAAAATAGTCAGGTACAGACGGAGGGTTTGTCCGTCTGCAGGTAAATACACCAACACACACTTCCAAAGGTATCGAAATCAGGACTAATCCGTTTTATCACAGTATGAGTCTAGTAATTATTATTTTCAATCTAACCCAGTCTAATAAATTACAGGCCTTTTTTTTTTTTTTTCCAAAGCCCAAGATGATGACCTTAAATGTCTTATTTATAGCCAAAACTGATTCACATTACTATGGTAGAGGCTAGAAAATGTTCATGAAGTGCAAATTCAGAGACTTTTATTTTCTAAAAAGTTGCTTCACCTGATTGTCAACTGACCAAATAGCGGGTGATTAATTTCTTAGTTAACGATTAATCGATCCATTATTGCAGTTCTACACTGTATGTTTTCTTTTGTACGGATATGTCTATGTTTTTCATCTTACTCACACACTCCCAGTATATTGTTGCCCACTCTTTCTCTGACTCAGATGCTTCAGATGCTGCAGCTCTGGCCTGTACTCTATCACCTAGTCATTTGGATCTGTGCTCTCTCACATATGTACATAATGTACATGACTTAAAGCATGCACGTACACACACACATTTATAAACATCATCTTTTTTTGTTTTCCGGAGGCAGTGTGAAGCAGTGTGAGGCATTTGTTCACATATGTATTTAACATTATGACAGTGTCAGCGATGTGATCATTATTCAAAATACACTAGCACCTCTGACTCCTACAACAAGCAATCACTGACGCAATTTCCTGATTTTCTCAACTGCTCCAGGCAAGAGCACCTGCTTTTTATAATGATTCTATCATATCTGTACCTGTGAGTCAGGGAACGGGGAGAAGAAAAAAAAAAAAAAGAGATTGATAAATTAAAATCACGGTAAATAACAGGCAACTTAGGTCAACGGTTCGTCCGATGATTAGATATTTGTAGAAACGATGAGTTTGTATCTGTAGTTACACAAGGAAGAGCCATGCCTCTTACACACAAGTAGTCAACACACACATTGAACACAAACAAACAAAAAAGGACTAGACACAGGCACTGTTTTATTCATGTTGACATGATGCCACTGGACATTCACCCATGAGGAACACTGCTTTTCTCACCTCACACACTCCAACACAAATATACACAAAACACACAACCCCTGTGCAGTCACCTCAGTTCATTTTTACATCTAGTTCCTTCAGCTCAAGCAAACGCACACACACACACACACACACACACACACACACACACTTGCACAGGCACAGAGATCGTGATCCTGGCGAGTTCAGACGAGGAAATCAGATGTCTCCAGTGTGACCAGCTCTGCTCTCTGTGCGTGCGTGTGTGTGTGTGTGTGTGTGTGTGTAGGCCATAGGCTGTATTTAAGTAATGGACTGAAACCTTCTGACATCACCCACTAGTTGGTGAACTGCAAGGCTGAAACCTCTAGACACTTTCTGGAAAGAAGTGGGTGGAGTTGGAGACGAGCGAAGAATGAAAATAATAACAAATGATTAAAAAATACATCAATAAATGGTGTCAAACCCTTTCATCGACTTAACAAACGTTGCCTACTGTTAGATGACACGTTTTAACTCTAGAAGTGTAAATAAATGTCTGTCAATAGGTGAACTATTGCTTGCCGTTGAGCAACGCACACATTAAATAGAAGACTTGTATAGAACTTCAGTCTCCATGGGAACAATACAGACTAAACTTGTTTTCGTAGCAGACTTTCTGTTTACGTCTGCTGTAAAAGTCGGACATTGCAACATCGGGGTCTAAGGGGATTAACTCAGTTTCGGAGTCAGCCCCTGGTTGATGTTCAACATACTGCAGAGGATGACACTTTCACATATTGGTTTCAATTTTCAGCTGCTTCCTGTTTACGTATATACATGCAAAAGAAAGTTACTCAAAGAAGCTTTAACTCACATATGTACGTGGGCATGTTTTTATGAAGAAAAAAATGGCAAACTCTTTTAAAGCAAAAAAAAAAAAAAAAACTCTTCTTTCTGTGGGAAGTATTGTATGTTTTTTTCTTTTTCCTATGAAGACCATCAGTGGTGGAACACTGGATGGAACACACTGTAATTATGACTGGATGTACAATGATTATAGCTCTTGTCTTATTTCCTAATGGTGGTAAACAACTGCTGCAGGTTCTCACTCATCTGACCTGAAGGACACGTGGTCAGAAAGAGTTCACAGCGACGAGTGAACAAATTTACTGCATGGTCAGAGGATTTAAACCTTGTGACATTTACACAACAACCTTATCTGCTTGTTCTCTGCAGCCTCTGTGTACACATCTATTCAACTATTCAAAATATGTCTGCGCTTTGGGTAATAGGAATGTGTTGAAAAGCACTATAAAGTGTAATCCATTTACCATTGTAGCAGAATTCAACATCACAGGCATACGATGGCCGACAACAGTCAAACACCCTTCAATGGCTGAACGCGTCTCAGTAAGTGATGCAAACGGAAAAAAAAAAGCATTGCAAGAAATAAAAACAAATGCATAATCATCAAATGCACTGCAAATACAGAAACGATGCCAAGCACAAAACGCTGCAAAGAAAGAAAACCCATTGATGAACTAAAGAAGATACACAGAGACAAAAACGCAGATTGATTATGTTTCAAAATAAAATATTTTATTTTGTGTTCGCAATTGAACATTCAACTGGTATCAATAACAGATTCAGACTTATATTTAGAAATATTATAAACAAAAAGTGCCGGAAAAACTCAGGAATATCTTTAACTATAATTACAACTCAAAAACCCACAGCGGGAGAATCAAAATCCAAAAACATGAAACTCAAAATCACTCTTAAAGAGGAGAAAACAAATATAATAAACCAAATAAAGCTACTCAAATCAAAATCGCTCCACTGAGGTAAACCAAGGAATTTAGAAATATCAAAAACTGGATTCAAAAGATTCAGACTATAACACTAAACTACTAAGAGCAGGGGTAACAAGACAAGGACAGGACGACGATGATCAGCGCCAATACCGTTAATTATTATTATTATTATTAATTACTATAATTATTATACAACTGTACTACTATACAGTATTACTATATAACTGATGATGTCTCTGTATATTACCATATAATAATATAACTGTATAACTATATAACTGTATATTACTATATAACTGACAATGTCTCTTTATTGATTTTTACTGTTGCACTCATTTTTTTTTCTTTATTTGTATTTAAATATTCATATTATCAGGAATTACTCTTATTTTTCATCACATTTGCAGTATCTCTTTGTGTGTGTCCTGTCTTATATGTGCTGCTGTAATCTGAAATTTCCCCGTGTGGGACTAATAAAAGGTATCTAATCTAATCTAATCACCAGAACTGGAGTGTACGATGGTCTGACAACAAGGGGAAGGAAGGAAACGTGGACTTAAATACCATGAATGGCAGGTGACACACATGGGGGATAATTAATGACGAGGGACTGGTGCACAGGACATCAGGGTGAAGCTAGAGACGCACTAGGAAAAACACAGACGCCGACAGGACGTTTACCAAAATAAAACAACAGGAAACACACAACACAACTTGACAAAAAACGCGACTCATGAGAGAAGGGGTTAAAATATAAATAAAATCCAAGTGACATTACCGTGCTCTGCTGTAACTCACATTTACTCCCGCTGTAGTTTGAAACACTGTCAGTCAGCTGTTCTCTCTCACCATGTCCCTTCATTGAGCTGTTCCGTTGGTGTGCTTCTGTTGGACTGACTGCTTATGCAGTGTTTTTTCCTTTGCAGGTGTTTTCTTGCTTTGCGTCGTTTCTGTATTTACAGCGAGTTTAATGATTGCGCATTTGTTTTTGTTTCTCGCAGCGTGTTTTTCTTCCGTTTGCATAACGTCCATTTTTCTGTCCCTCGTTTAGACTTGTGTTTGTGAATATGCATCGCTTCTGAACTTGCAGTTGTTTTCTGACTGAGACGCAGTTCACAAGTGGGTTCACAAGTTCACAACTCGGCCGTTGCAGGGCATTTGACTCTTGTCGGCCACCGTATGTCTGTGTTGTTGAATTATGGTAAAATGGTAAATGGACTGCACTTACTGTATATAGCACTTTTCTCCTCATTTATAGCTCCCAAAGCACTTTACAATGTCATTCACCCATTCACACTCACATTCATACACTGGGAGCAAGTTAGGGTTCAGTGTTTTGCTTAAGGACCCTTCAACATGTGGACAAGTTAAGAGGTTTTAAAATAATTTTACCAAAATCTTTAGCATCATTTCCATTTGAGTATTGCCCTTAAAGTTTTTGACTAAGAGTTTATGGAAGTTATTGTTTTATTGTCGTTTTTTATTGGTTTCTTTTACTGTTTTATTGTCGTTTCTTTCACTCTTTTACTGTTTTATGAGTAAAATATACCTCTATGTATTTTATGAGGTGATGGACCCCAGGAAGACAAGTTGCTGCCTTGGTGGCAACGAATGGGGATCCTAATAACAAATAAACAGTCGGAGCCAGGATTCAAACTGCTGACCTTCAGTCATTGGACGACCTGTTCTACCAAATGAGGCAGAGCTCATTGGGAGGCCCGTTGTTATGTAAAAAAAGTTCAAAACCAAGCAAACATACAAATATAAAATAAGGAGAAAGGCTGGGTCATTTCACTTCTGTCAATGCGACTGTAAAGTTGAAGAAAAGAAGAGGGAGAGGAGGTTGTGTGACTCAGTACAAACAAACACGCTGATGCTAAACAGGACTAATGACTCACCATGCATCATATAAGTTGATAGTCCAGGGAGGGCCTTTTCTGTAACTGATGCTAATCATAGAATGTGTAGAGTTTGCCTAAAGTCTTATAAGTCATCACCCTGTTTTGGCCAAATGTGCATGTGTGAGGAGGCACACGTACGATTCTGCACGATTTGAGAAAGTGTTTGTGCGTTAAAACAAGACTGACAGTCTGACAAGACCTGGGGCTTTGCTATATTTGTGTGAGGTGAATAAGGCTGCACCAAACACCATAATATCTGCTCACTGATCTCAGGTCAATCAGAAAAATCCAGCCAGGTTGAGTAGAAGACACTGTTTGGTAAGAAAAGGAGTAATGTTTCTACATAAATACATAACTGTATTTAGAATTATGTTTATGTCTAAACCTTAAAGACCTCAAACACCACAGGCACTGAAACCAAACAGCAAAACCATGTACAGTACTGATCTAAACTAATACCTGATACTGATATCTGTCGTACATGTCAATAATTGGTGTAAAATACAGTTATTCATCTTTTCATGGTCATCAGATATGACCCATTTGGACGTTTAGCTGCTCTGTAGTTACAGTGGAAGCATCATCATCTTCTACAGCATTGATTCACCAGTAAAACCCATAGAGTTCAATCAATAACAGTGGGTGGACACAGTGGGTTTATGTACCGTTAATGATGTATTTTCCCCAGAAAGGTTTTTTTTTTCAGTTTTCTCCATCTTCTTCTTTTCCTTTGGGCTTCTCCCTTCAGGGGTCGCCACAGCCAATCACTGTCCTCCATCTATAACCCTGTCCTCTGAATCCTCTCCTCTCACACCAACTCCCTTCAT
>JAPTHA010000018.1:8080431-8091053 GCA_029814585.1 Gymnapogon annona | reverse complement strand
ATCACTAATTATCAGGGTTCATTAGTGGAATTTCTTGCTTTATCAATGGGGTTGGGACCATCAGTTGTGTTGTGCAGTAGTCAGGTTAATACACAGCCCACAGCCTATTGGACAACTGTTCACATTCAGATTATTGTATTATTAATATAGATTTATTATTCTGATGCCTTCAGTGAGAATCTACAATGTCGATAGTCATGAAAATAAAGAAAACACATTGAATGAGAAGGTGTGACCAAACTTTTGGCCTGTACTGTGTGTGTGTGTGTGTGTGTGTGTGTATATAGGCATGTGTGTTTATGTTTCCACGCTTTGGCTGCACCACACACCAGCAACTGTCACATCTGTAGAAGCGAGGCTGGTAGACATGTGATCATATCTGCAGCTCCACACCAATACTGTGGGTGAAGTCTGAGAGTGTATTCCACCAATCAGCTCACAGCCCCACCCTTCAAGAATTCTGCAGAACCTGAGAAGTCTAACACCCAGGTAGAGAGTTAAAGTTTGTGATGAAGTTCCCGAAGTGGAAAAGGTTTTTTTTTTGTTTGTTTGTTTTTTTTTTATCTCTGTGTGTGTTTGTGTCACTATTGTAAGTCCATAAGTCTGCATCTTCCTTTCCCTGTAGTGTGTGCTTTGTCCTTCCGCCCCTCTGTCTCTGCAGGTTCCTCTGACTGCAGTTGTACATCCCTGTTGTTATCAGGCTCCAACCTGCCCAGTGAGGCGAGTGTGCTGTCCAGTGTATGCCGGTAGTTGCCACCTCTCTGTGTTTTTCTCTCCTTTCTTCTATCTTTTCTCACCCAAACTGCTCAAGGCAGATGGCTGTCTGAGGTTTTCCCTCCACAGTCGCCAAGGGATTATTGTCTGAGGTTTTTGCTGGATTTCTTCTGTGTGTAGTCTTTCTAAGGCCTTGGCTTCATGTTTTTTCAATGCCTGGAGAAACTTATGTTTAATTAACTCTAAATAAAATGAATTGAATATTGCATAAAACAACACCCCTCTCTGAAACAGGACTCCTCTACCACAGAAAGACGGTTTTATGAGACGCTTTCCCACTATAGGAACTCTTTGTAGTTCTTAGAACCTTTTTTTCACACATTCCCATAATGCAGGAACTACAAACTACGACCATAGTTCTTAGAACCTTTGTAGCTCCTAGCAGGCTCTTTTTTAGTATAGGAACTATATGATGCCGCTGTTTGCTGATTGGTTGACCCCAGGCCACGCCCATTTCCACATCTTCCAGAAGCGCATCTTTCCTGCAGCGTTTCCATTTGTCTCATGCACATCTGTGTGAACTGAGAAGAGAATGAACCCACATCTGGTCCATGAAGAGGTGACAGAGTGTGGAGGGATTCATCCTCTTGTTCATCAGTGATTATGGGATGTTTGAAGCTAAATCCATGTTTGCTCTGTTGTTGACCCAAGCAGCGCAGAGATGCTGCTGAACACTTTATGGAGATCGTCTTGGACTCCGTGGCATTTGTATTCTATTATACATTATTCTGTGCAGTCCCTCAAATGTGGACTTACATTTTGAACTCATTTACCATCCCCGTGTTAAAGTTGTACCGTGCCTAAAAGATCTTTGGAGGACGCAGAACAACATTAGGTCACACTGCTCCATATGACCGTTCTACTGTCTGTGAGAATACGCACGCAAAGAGTTCTCTTGGGGAGAATAGTTCCTAGAACTAAATTCAAGGTGGACAGTTCTTAGAATTACTCTGTGGGAAAACTCCTCATCTTACCAAAGGGTCTTTCATCTCTTAGTTGAGCACTCAGTCAACCTCCAGATCTCGCACTATATTTACATGAATCATGTGACTCCTCCTGTGTATCTCTCTACTCACAGATGAAGCTCATACAGTCTCAGATCAAACTCTGGAAACGCACCACATTAGTCAACACGCGCTCGTATGCAAATGAAAATGAGCATCAGTTGCTGCTAAATCTCACCGTAAAACCCTTAAAATTAATTCCAAACACATTAACTTGGTGTAACAACAACCACTAAAGTAGGTTATCTCTCAGAATGTCAGAGATCATTAAAAGAAACTTTTCAGAGGGGAGACAACTTGCGCACACATCAGCCTGATGAGTCCAGATCTCTAATAGAGCTGATATATCAGCTTTGGGAAAACTTTATGTCCACTGACTGACTAATACTGACTAATAGAGCAGAGGCCAGATTTATGAACTCCACTGTAAGGAGCCGCCAGGGATTGACTGACAAAATTCAGCTTCAATCTCAGGGAGTTATATAAGTGTCCAGTTTTTTTTTTTTTTTAACATTTATTGGTCTGGCTGGAAGGCACCGGGCTGGTATATAGGGGACCCAGGTTCGATTCCCGGGGTGAGCGTCCACTGGGTTGTGTCAGGAAGGGCATCCGACGTAAAAACTCCTGCCAAATCAAATATGCGAATTGGATTCACTGTGGTGACCCCGGAAGGGAAAAAGCTGAAAGAAATCATCATTATATACAAACCTCCATTGGGTTTTATATGAATTACATGAATGGATAAAACCGATTGTTAAAATTAATAAGTATTAGGCCTATGGATATCATTCCAATGCAATTCAAAAGCCTAGACCATCAGAGATATAAACATTTAAAAAAAAAAAAAGCATCATGTACATCACCTCCAAAAGAACATACAGCATTTAAAATAAGAGGTTATTCTTCTAGACACAAGGAGAGGAGAACAGAGACGATATGAATACAACTAATATGAAAACCCTGTGAAGGAGTCGCAAGGATGTGTTAATTGAGAGCTAGAATAAATAAGCACGCATCAGATAAGACCTTCCCATTCAGGCGTTGATCAGCTATGGGAGAGTGATGAGAATCGACTTAAGAGTCCCAATTTCCAATAGCAATCACAGTGTGACATCTCTTTCACCAATTAGGGCTGGAGAGAGGAGAGATGAATCTAGTGGGAGCTGCCGTTGCTTTGAATAAGTTGTTGTCTACTTTAATAGTGTCTCTCTTTCATTCTGTAACCTGTAAATGATGTGAACATTGTTGAGCCCACGAACACATTCTGCCAAGAGCTATTGTCTGCTGCTGGGTGAATTACATACCACATACCGCGTTAGCTCGAACAACTCTTGCATTTCATTGGAACTGTAAACAAGTCGGCTTCATGGGGAACATAAGTCATGTGTGAAGGCAGAATTTATTCTGGTGAATGCAAGAAGGAACTTTAAAAAAGAAAAAAGAAAAAAAAAAAAAGTGTGTATCCATCTACCCGTCCGGTTGTCCGTGTATGCGTGTTGTTTGTTTGAAAATGCCACCGATGTTTGCACGCAACAAGATAATGATATTGACAGCTGCGAGGAATAAATCGGTCACTAAGTATCTTCATTTTCTGAGTCAGCATGAGTGTGACAGGCATATTAAAATCCAAAATGCACACAGTATCACTGAGAATTATCCGCAGCAGAATGTCACCACTGTGACAGTAGACAGTTTTAGGATTGTCCATATGATTCTTTTGGCTTTACTCCGACTTTTGTACAAGATTATGTTTGTTATTTCATTCTCTTGTGTATTTACTGGGGGGTTGGTACTAAAAATTGCAAAAGTGCTGAAATATTTCTATATCGTGGTGTAGCATTGATTAATCTACCACCTGCTATACGATGCCATTACAACACAGCTCATTAGCACGTTTTAGCAAGTGTTTTAATGGCACTTAGAGTCACAGGTGTTGTGGTTTGTATGATTAAACCTGATATTTCCCATTGGGTAGTGTTTGGGACAGACTGATAAAGAGTATTGTGTGTTAAAAATCACAGTTTAAAAACAATAGATTCAGCAAAACTTCAATAAGTTGCGGAGAAACTGTGAAAATGATGCACGAAAGTACAATGAAACAATAACAGACCTCTCAACTACCCAAAATAGACATACAGCATTGTTTTTATTTGGAAACAATTAGCATTTCCAATTCCCCACAACGACAGATTATCAAAATAGGTATATGTAACATGTAAAAACAGCTACTGTAGCCTGTAAATCAGCTCTGATTTCTGGGGCGTGGAACATAATATTGCTAAAAGAGAGCACGTTTAAGGCTCGATCACATACAAAGATAGAAGCGTGCAAGTTTTCAATGTGACAAGAGTTTTGGTTTGCAGTCTCTGTATTTAAAAAAAAACATAACATAAAACACATGCTTACACTCGTGCCACACACATTCGTGCATCTATAGGCAAGTTTATTCATAAGGGAAATTCAATGTGCTCTGCATATATTAAAAAGGAAGATCCAGAGGGAAAATGTTTAAACAATAAAAATGTTAATATTAAAAAATATAACCAGGAGAGAAATACAGTATATGTGAGACACTAGAAAATATTAATGTCATATATAAGCAAGAACAGTGACATTTAATTAAGACTTACAACAAGAAAAGTACAATAAGAAGAGAGTGTAAACCCATATCCATATGTGTAGATATACATACATGCACATCTGTGGATTCATAGGACCGTCACGTGAGTGCAGAACAGTCTAATACATCTAATACATGTAAATAAGATCCTATGTGCAAGTGTTCTTCTTTAAGTGCTGTGCATCTGGGGAGTTGTGTTGGAAACGTAGGCCACATCCATGCTAACAGCCTGTACACCGATCTCATATAGAGGAGTCGGGTTGATTTTCTACAAAAAAAAAAAAAATCCTCGTGCTTGCTGTGGAATGCCTCATTGCCTCTCGCCCGCTACTCCACGGTTTCAGCAGCACGCAATACTTCATGGAAATGGAGTCAGCTCACATCAACAAACACCAGCTCCTCGTACAACGTACAGTATATGTACGACGCATGAGCCCACAGCATGTTTATCTCACCTGTAAGTGGATTTCACAGTAGATGTTCATAGTTTGTATAAAATGGATGTGTTTCAGGCATTGGGTCGCTGCGTTTCACTCATGTTCCGTGGATTCTAGAGACAGCAGAAGGACAGTCGACTATGGATGTGGTTTGTACTTCGGTGCTTCAGTGTATACACGAGGAGCTTCTCCTCACTCGTACCTGAAAGATCTAAGAATAAAAAATAAATAATAGAAAACAGACCAAGGCTCAACTCTGGACTCTGTTCCTGTGTCTAAAGCAGGAGGCAGAGGCAGCGCAGATGGATTTCAGGTAATATCTATTTGTGGTTAAAAAGGAGCTTTTCTCCCCGCTGACTGTACTCTCACATTGTACCATTTGAGAGTGAGACATACATGCGTGCGCGTGTGTGTGTGTGTGTGTGTGTGTGTGTGTGTGTGTGTGTGTGTGTGTGTGTGTCGACAGAACAGAGCATTCATAAGCAGCAGGTAGAAGTCATGCTTCCTGTTTTTTTTTTATCTTTTGGGGGGTAATACCTTCCAAGGTAACTATTAAACATCTCTAAAAAAAAAAAAACAATCTCTAGGTCTAGAGGGAAGACTGCAACAACAGCAGGACACATACAATCCCACTGACAACCCGATTGATGCCAAGGTAACAAAGCAACCACACACACACACACACACACACACACAGAAAAAAAGGGATTTTCTTCAACTCTATGGTAAAGGCCTGGGTACATTTAATACAGCATGTCGACTGTGGATGATTGGTCACACAATCAGTATTACTTTTGTAGAATTAAACCAGAAACAATAGACAACAATCAATTCTTTATGACTATTAGTAGCATCACACCAGCCACATCAGGCTGAACAAGAAAGAAGCAGATTAAAGAAAATAAGCACAGTCTACTCACCACATGAAGCACAAAGAATATTAAATAAAGCCGATCTGGTTCATCTACCTCCATGTGCTTTGTATTTAAAACACAATGCTCTTCTTTTAATCTCGGCCCCAAAATTATGAGGTGGAATTAAGTGTCATGGCTGCCCAATTATTTATTTATTTATTTTTTTTTTTTAGAATCCTGGATCCAACACTGATTGTGAGAATTATAAGAGGAAAAAAAATCTAATTAAATGTGTAATTGTAGATATAACACATGTAAAAGTAACAGGGAATTCAACTTGCATTAATTACATTTGACATTTTAACTTCAAATGCAGTTTCCTGTAATGTAAGTGTGTCTGAGTCAGTACATCTTATTAAAACAATGAAAGACAGGAGTATTTTTTATCTGATCCATTCATTTATGCTTCTGTTCTTCTAATTTCTTCTTTTTACTCTGTATTTGTTGGTTTGTGTATAACAAGCAGCTCCGAGCACACAGTCCCTAAGGGATTCATATAGTCGTGTTTTATTCATTGAAAAGGAAATGAGTGGGTGGGGTTCCAGACATTATCTGTTATTTAGAATGTTTTATATACACACACACATTTAGCAATGAGTATGTAGACACATTAACATCCCCTTACCATAGTTAGTGATGTTCATATACAGAACACACACACACACACACACAGCCCCTCCCTTGCCTGAAACCCAACCTGGATTGGTTTGTCTGGTATCATGGATCACTCTGGATAAATAAATTTGCTTCACCACTTCCTCCTCCCGACAGCGTGCACACACACACACACACACACACACACCATAGGCCATAGGCAAATTGTTAGCGCCCACTCCCTGTAATGCGATATTACAACAATTAGCAATTAGACACTATACGGCGCTGGTACATTGAATTTATGTTTCTGTCTGCGTGTTTTGGATGCGATGGTGCTGGGTGTCACTGGGAAATTTTATCACTGCTTGGGTAATGGAATCGTGGAGAGATGTGGGAGGGGCCTGAGAGATTGTGTTGTCAGGAAATCCTGACAGACGAGCATAGCCTCACTTTGCAGACCCCACACAGACATTAACACACACACACACACACACACACGCACGCTCACACACCTCCATTTTCTCCGCACATTCAGTGTAATGAACTTTATGAGAACGAAGCTTCACAATCATATCGCAAACACAATCGCAGTCAGTGACATGTTATTCAGATTAAACCGTTAGATCGTTGATTATTTTGAGGTTCCATGCACATGCAGGAGTTAATTTGGAAGACTGTAAAGGAAACAAATAAATAAATAATTACATCAACGTGGGACCGTGTTAAGAAGTAAACAAATGGATATGATGAGGACAGCAGTTGGACTTGTCATGTGTTGATGGAATGGATTTCTCTCCAGTTCTGGCATATGTTGATGTATTTTGCTGCCTTCAGGGCAGGGGAAATTTTCTCTCTGCAGAGTAACTGAATTATAAATTGGTCAGAGAATGCAACAAATTATTTACTATTTTACATTATTTTAACAAAGAGGCAATATTTTCTGCAGCCCGAGAGTAAATATTGATTTGTCTTATCGTCTGTAAGAGAGCAGACTTGACTGTAATAAGTTTGTATAGAGATTCGAACAGGGATAATATTTTACTGTAAACTTTTTTTTTGTCATTTCCTCGGCAACATAAGTAGAAATTATTGGAGAATGTGTGGTGACATTTTGTGGTGACAGTACGAGCTCAACAGGTATGTGCCAAGAATAGCTTCTACTGTAATATAACAATATATGACAAACAAACAAATAAAAATTAAAAAATGCAAACAAACATGACAAAACTCATCATAGTTACTTCTGTCTTTCTCACATCAACTGTTTGGCATGTTTCTGATCACTGTCCACTTCCGACACAATGGTAACGGTAACGGTCGGCCTGCCCGGAGTCTAAACTACAGTGAAAATGGTGTGTTTACTGGCTGTGTTTAAACACATTATTCTACTTCGGCAATAATCAAGGGCTATAAATACTACCTACCCCCGCAAAGCCCAGTAACTCCTCCGTGTTATTATTTAATCACTGTAGCGGGCAGCGGATAATAAAAAAAAATAAATAAATAAATAAAATAAAATGTATTGCAGTGGCGATAACTACACCTGTGAAGCGCAAAACAACACATACAGTCGGAGCCGAGGCAAACACTACCTCTTTAAAATGGTGTCAGACAGGAGTATACATTATGTCATCCAAAGACATTCACACTGAAACATGTGCAGACGTACATCTTCCTCAAAGCTTTGGTTTCAAAAACACCTGTATTATTGTGGATGTTAGATGCATAAGTTCAGAGTCATACACACACACACACACATACATATGGAACAAGAACACAGTGCAACACAATATCACAACCTGCAAAGTTGCTAGTTCAGCAGAAGAAGGACGGGGGCATAAGATAGATTATGACGAATTTGAAAGGTCAACAAGTGTGAGCGTGGAGCGACACGGAGGGAGGAGGAGGAGTGGAGTCTCACAGCAGACACAGGTTTATTTCAATGCTGGCGGGATTTTTAAGACGCGTTTGTGACTCTGGGGCACCTTGTCGGTCTCCCCAATTCTGTCGCGGTGCGTTATGTGCATTTGTGAGTGTGTGTAAAGTCTGTGAGATTTCACTTTCAGGCTGTTTAACATTTAATATCAATGACACAATGAAATAACTCAACTGAAACCCGCGCAATTAACATGCTGAAAAATCTCATCTGGTCTGACATTTACAGTACAAAGGGACTGCACACGTCTTAAAAGCACAGGTCTGTGCACTTTCTACACACCATGGAGACGTACATACAGCCCACATGCATCCACTTCATGCGGTTTATTCAGGGTTATTGAAGATCCTATTTCAGGGCATGCTTGGATTGGTTTCCCACTTGGGAGAGAAAGAAAAGGAAATGGATTGTAGGTCCATCTGCTGATTGATAAAGCGTGTACTGTATGTGCTGTCTTGGGCTGACCCTCTGAGTGTATGAAAGCGGTCTTTAAATCTTTCTGGTACTGATGGACCCGCATGTATCAGTCTGCATGGGTTTCCTTTCATACCGTCTTTCGACTAAAACAGGAGGGAATGTTTAATGAGCGTAGAACATACTTGTGTAGTCATTCGATTTGTTTTGTAAAAGGCAAATGTCAAAAACATGTTTATATATTTATTTTTTCTTATGCATATATATATATATATATATATATATGCATCTGAAAATAGTGGATTTACCAGTGCCAAGTAAATCTCAGGTGTGGTATATTTAATATACAATAAATATACAATATACAATAAATATACATTTATTGGATATTTAATATACAATAAAGAGAAATACCAATGATGTCTTGGAAGTTTAAATTCTTCTAATGAGTTTTTTTGGGAAAGATTACTCAGTAAAAGATTACTGATAAGTTTTAAGGTTTCAGACAATGAATTTAAGTGAGACAACAATGGCCGCTAAATGAGCCGATTTGTTAGAGTCTGAATAATATTATCATTAAATTAAACAAAAAGCAATGGTGTGTACCACCAGTATTATGATTTAATACCCCTAATGATAATACAAACTATGACAGTCGAAGTTTCCACAGTGATGTCAGTAAAGGGACAATTAATTCATCTACATTTCTATAAAAGCTTTCTAGGGTTTATGCACAGATATTAAGTTATATAGAGGAACTTTACCTGATGAAAATGGGGATCGTTTGGCTGCAGATCTGTATCAGTACCAGTGAAGTGACAGAGGGAAGCGGACCCTGATGTGTGTGTGTTTCCTGGCGTTACATTGAGCCGTCTGTCGCACAAGAGCCAGTGTTCACTATTACTCACCACGCTGCTCTCCTCTCTATGCCTCCACACTTTCACCTTGAGTGCCTGTCACACTCTCCTAAGGTTTCAAATGTGGGCTTTGGGACTGGGATCTTCTTACAGAAGGATGCTTTTACTTTGCTTTTTTAAAAAAGAAAAAAGCAAAAACCTTAAGCAAAGTGTATTCACTCGATAAACCGTACATTGTGCAACTGTCAAAACAGTTTCTTACGCCTAGAGAAGACTCAGTGATTTTAAGCAAAGGGTCTTCAGAAAAGAGAACATTACAGCAATTAGTCAAACCAAGAGAGAGGAATGTAGAAGGAGGTTTGAAGACAAAGGTTAAAAAAAAAAAAGAAGCAGGGGGCAGGTGTAGAAAAGGAGGATAGAGGAAAGACAGAGACAGACGAGCTGCCCAGATTGATGGCGTTTTGGAAAATTGAGAAACACTGGATCAATAGTGCCAACCACCAGGGCAACTACATAATGGTGACTTCAAGGAGGCACACACAGCACATGATACAAAATGGAAAATGCATTTGGGGACGAGATGTAATTACGTGCCATGATCTGGTTGTGAATTTGAGAAACGAATATGGGACGAGCGCTCGTTACCAACTTCCCGTGTCAAAGTGTTCAAACAGACATCAATACAGTATCAGTACAGACAAAGTCAATGTTAGTGTTTATGTGTAACTGAAGTAAGATGTGTTCTTTTGTGGTACTGTCTATCACATGTGCTTCATGCAGGGTTTTTTGCCCCCCCAGTGTGTGCTCCAGGGCATGGGCAGGGTTAATCTTTTTTTATTCTCTCCACCTCCTGCCTATATCCGGCTTTCTCACTCTCTCTGATCTGTTCTTCTACTCGTCTCCCCATATTTCCTCCTCTACCCTTTCGTTCTCTCTCTCTCTCTCTCTCTCTTTTCCATCTGGTGTCTCTCTATGAGCATTAATCAGAGTGCTCAAGCACCATGACCAAAACAACTCCACAGAGACTTGCTGCTTCTTCTCTCTCCGAGTCTCTCTTCCTCAGTCTTGC
>JAPTHA010000018.1:7952763-7971042 GCA_029814585.1 Gymnapogon annona | reverse complement strand
TGATTGATTGATTGATTGATTGATTGATTGATTGATTGATTGATTGATTGATTGATTGATTGATTGATTGATTTTAAGTTTCAACATGGCTCTGCATTTTTTCTGGTTATGTCATAGTGTCATATGTTTTAAAGGGCTTTTAATATTTGAGTTTTCATATTTGTGCATTAATATTTGTGATGTGATATTCATACCATCATTCTTTAACATTGACAATGTCTTCATCTGTTTTTCTGGTTTATGTGGGAAAACGGTGGCTGTTACTTTGTGACCAAATGAACATCTGTCGCCAATGACCGACCCGACATATGGCAGTGACGTTGGACAGCGTCTATATCCTGTCATGAACTCTGACCTTCTTCTTGTGTGTGCTTTGCTTGCCCAGCCTCTTTCTCAGATAGCTTCTGATTCGAGCCAAGATCTGCATGTTCCTCTCTGCTTTTAGTCCTGCTCCAGCACACACACTCCGACAAGGGGACCAGCTACAGTCACATCACACACTCAAAACCACTCTGCACCGCGCTCCACTTTGCTTCACTTCATTTCACTCCAAAAGCCAGCATGTCAACAAAGGGTGATGAGTGGGGGCTGCACCAAAATAATAATGCACAAGGGAACCAATGGCCCCTGGCGGGAGATTTTATTTGTTACATGAGCACTTAGCATTCATTATTTAATCGGATACAAGACTCCTGATTACATCAAGAGGTATAATCAAATAGCCCTCCTTATGTCAGTTAGTCCATAGTCTATTCTCGTACATGCAAGCAGGTTCTGGGGTTGTGTGTCCGGACAAACGGGGTCAGCCTTTGGGAGCATGTAAACAGACAGTTCACGTGTAGTTCACGTGTAGTTATTGTGACCGTTCATTTGGCAGTGGGATGCTCATCTCACCATAATGGAGAGAGAGAAACAGCTCTGGAAATGGAAAGGGCTTCAGTCCCCTGATTCAGCCTTTAAGCTGCTTTAGAGGATTGCTGGGTGTTTTTTCTCTCCCTCTCTCTAAAACAGACAGCTGATATTGGCTCTGAACCAGAACAGGAGAGGGCAGAAGCCCAGGGCTTTCACTGCGCAGCTGCAGACACCCGGCAGGAAAGGGGCAAGCTGCTTTGTCTTGGCTTTATAATCCACTCTTGGGAAACACGTGACTGCTGCTATGAAGGTCCCACTGCTCCCTGCTGGGGAGGTGCCAGTGCAAGTGGGCTACGGCACCCAGGTTACCATGGGGCACCTAAGATAAGGAATTAATATATTAATATGTGTTTGAGCTGAGATTAGCATTTCACCATTCAGCTGTTGTTTTTGTTTTGTCTTGTTTTTCTTTTTTGGGGGGCGGGGTGTCTTATGTATATATAACATATATATGTATATATTGAGGATAAGGTCATATTTTAAAATGTTGTCTGTGTGGAATTTGTGCATTCTTCCTGCATGCGTTCAGTACAAATGCTTGGACCTCCTTCCTGGTATCTTTCATGAACTGGTACCATGTCCAGGGTGTACATCACCTTTAGACTTAGACTTCCTTTATTTGTCATCACACAGACACAGACAGTGGATCTGGCAATGAAATGTCGTTGACTGGCAACTGACAACGCAGTATAAATACGGAAGAATACAAAAGTGCAAGATCACTATAAACATTGTCCAAAGCCATGACTGGCTGCAGTGCAAAGGTGACAACACATACAGTCAATATAAATAAGGATTAAATAAGATGGCAGTGCAATATTTCACATCAAACAGTACTGCAAAAAGTGTCAATAGTACCCAATGTTGGCTAGAGAATTAACTGATAATATAATAACAGTCTACCCAGTACTTGTACTTTTTGTTTGTACTTTGAGCTTTATTACCTATTTTTATCAGTGTACAACAGCATAAATGCATTTTGTCAATTTTGTCTGAGGAAGAACTGAAGGTTTGAGGTTTGAGAAACCCTGCTTGGAATACATGTATTTTTGGCATAAAGTAATACAGAAAACAGACAAGGTAATGACGCTAGAACGCACACAACCAATGAAGTGGACAAGGACCCCCAGTGAACAAGCGAACTGTACATCCATGCCATGCATTGTTTTTAAACAATAGCGCCAACCAGTGGATAAACTGGACAAACGCAGTTTTGTGGGTGCAATACCGCTTTGAGACACGCGGGGGCGCTGTTTAATCACGTATGCCTCTGCCGAACGGTTCCGAAATAAAACGAAGAAAGCCGAAAAAACCCCGGAAGCTTCATCTTCAGTTGCCACTGTCATCCCCGTTGTTAGAGCGACGTTATACCTCTAATGTGGGCACGGTTGTGTTTAGCCCATTCAGGACACCAAAATGCAATAAAAAAAGGGGTTGCACGAAAGACAATTACGGATTTTTAAGGTATGTCATTGAGCCGCTACTCGTATGGCTCTGCTTTTGCGATCGACGCTCGCATTGGTTACTAGCCGTTAGCATCCGTCGGGCTAGTTAGCAGGCGAGATTTGCCAGCCGCTTCAGTAGCATGTGATTTGCAAAGCTAGCAAGATATGCCCGGTGTCTATGTTGTTAGTTGACAGTTTTAGTCACGACCTGTAACCGTGACCGACGGACAACGAGGAAGCTCTAGATTAACGCCTTCGGGTTTGTCCGACGGATGATGGGATACGTTGGAACACTGATTGCTATTGATAAATGACAATATGTTGATTTTTAAGCTAAACGATGTGCGGAGGGACTCGGATCGTAGTCACACAGCTCGCAAAATAAGCTCTTGGAGGCACTTGGGTTTGGATTCGACAGCACACAGTCGTTTTAAATCTAGATATGACAGTGTACTAGTCTAACACGAGTATTGGCTGTGCTTTTGTTCCGAGAAGAGGGGAAACTATCAAGGTGGTCGTTTGTCTGATTTGCTACATTTGGACAAAACATCATCCACATTTAGTCCCAATACACGGAACCGATTTCTCATCGATTTTGGGGTCAGTAGAGAAGTGTCTGCACAGACTATCACAATAATCTGCTTCCAGTGTCACCACATTGCTGTGAATACATGGTGTGATTTGTGTGTTTCCTGAGTAAAATAGGAACACTTGCAGAATTAAGGAAAATCCCAATGCTCAAATTGTGACAACACAGAGTAACCTCAATGTGGAGTTGTTGTAGGACTTCTGTGAATTGATAGCAATGTGTCAAAATGAACAATTGTTTGTATGTAAGAACTTTCATATTGTTTTTGTCTTTTTTTTTATTTTGCAGGTGTCATTGCACAAGGGCTGTCTTCAACAGTACTATATCATAAATGCAGGTCCAGGAGGTACACACCACAGTATGTCACTGTAAAGACCAAACAAATTAGGTAGGTGCTTGTTTTGTTTTTTTGTTTTTCAATTTGCATGTTGTTTGTTCAGAGCACAGTGTGCAACAAGGGCCAACACTTACATTACCTTTTCATCCCTTCTACTAAATCCGTTAAGAGCCGTATTCTTAATGTTGCTTCAAAAGAGTGCTCGCTTTTAAAGCCATTTGTTGCCTGGTTTAATATTTTGTTTGAAGAGAAAACTGTGGCCAAAGCAAATGGATTATTTCAACAGAAACTGGAATGTAGGATGTGTTAAAGGGTCATCAATCGCTGAAAATACACCCATACACTAGTGAGGTAACTTTAGTGTGGCGAGCATAGAATTTGATCAACAATTGGTTTAAAAAATAGTAGCTGTGCCAAACACTGTCTGACACTCAGTTGGTTGACATAGCTTAGATGATTTAAACATGTGGTGCATGAGTTTTGGGTTTGGATGTCATATACAACTGTGGAACACATTAAAAATAGCATCATACCGATTCCATGATGTATAGCTCTTGCGTTCTTGTGTGAGACATTACATCCCCTACCAGGAGCAGTTTTTCATTTTCATTATGTACAGTGGGGGAAACAGCTATTTGATTCCCTGCTGATTTTGCACATTTAGACACTCAAAAATAAATGGATGATCTATAATTTTTTACAGTGGGTTTATTTTAAGAGAAGGAGACAGAGTATTGAGACAGAAATCCAGAACAGAACACATCGTATAAAGATTATGTATTAATCCGTGTTTCATCATTTGAAGTAAGTATTTGATCCTCAAGTAAAACACAGCTTAGTACTTGGTGGAGAAACGCTTGTTGGCAAGCACAGAGGTCAGACGTTTCTTCTCGTTGTCACCAGGTTTGCAACTTTTGTCCACTCCTCTTTCCAGGGTGATGGTTATTTTGCACTTCTTCCACGCTGGCCTTGTGAACACCTACTGTCTCATCTCTCATGTCCTTTGACAGCTCTTTGGTCTTGCTCTTGCTTGGTGGTGGAGAGGTTGAATGGAACACACTGATTCTGTTGCGTCCTTTACACTTGTAACGACTTAAGATTCTGGGAATGTGGCAACTGTAATTGCCCTTAAAAATGGTTAATTGACACTTAACTGGTCTGTAAGGGTCAGAATTCTTGCTAGTTGGTAGTGGATCAAATTATTATTTCCAGCAATCACGTGCAAATACTTTTGTAATCTTTCTATAGTGTGTTTTTTCAGGATTTTTTGATGATATGGTGTCTGACTCCTCTGATTAAAAAAAAATATACACTGTTACAAAATCAGCAGGGGATCAAATAATTATTTCCCACACAGTAGGTATGAAACGTGAAAGCATTCAGTAAATTGAAACTAAGTCCCTTCAGTTGTATATTTGGTTACTGTTTTAGTTTATGTTACAGTTGAACCAAACCCTTATCACGGCTACTTTTTTGACCACTGTGCAACGGACTGACCTGCAAAGTGATCTTAGTAGGATGACACTGAGGAGGCGGCTCATCGTGTATGTCAGGATGGATACAAGCTGAGGGAGTCTTGTGTTGTGCCCTCTGACTGGGAAGGACAGACAGCTGGACAAACAGCTGCTGTGGTTTTAACAGACCTCCCTTTTATTGATCACAGACAAATCAATAAAAAATGTTAAACTGACCAGGAGCATTTGCTGCCCTTTAAAGGTCATTTTGTTAAATTTAACTCCCCAATGAAGCTTCTTCATCAGATGACACAAACATAAATAGCAGATAATGTAAATAGTACAATATCATTGAGCAGTCTAATAGCCAAAATAGGATTTATTTTTTCCAGGTTCTAATCTCCTCCAGCTGCATGTTCATTTAAAGGGGTCGACAGGTCCTCCCACCAAGATGGTGATGATGTATTATTATTTGGCTCCGCTATCTTTATACCGTATCAGTTTGGTTTTGCTATCGTACAAATAAGCTCACCGATGAAGTAAACACTGTATTTTGTTTTGAACCTGTATGTTATACAATGCTATAGCTACACTTTATTCACTCTTTCAAAACAAATGTGTGCTATTCTTTACACAGGATAACAATTAATGAGATATTTTCCCCAAATCTTAGTATCTGGGTCATATATTATATATAATAAGTGGATATTGTCCTTCTCCCTTGGGCCTCTTTGCTACATGTATATCCATCCCCCAACTGTTTCCTGTCTGGCTCATCAGTCCCTCCATCATTTGAGGTTTCAGTTGCACCAGAATGAAGTAATGTCAGTAAACAGACCAACACGCTCAGTTTACCTTTAATGGTAATAAAAAATGTATGACTGATAAACTCACAAATGAGAGTTTAACTTCCCTTCAGTTGCTTTTAATGCTTGTATTTCAGCACACTTGTTTAATTCTTTTTCCAAATTCACTTTTTAATGCAAAGCCAGTCATCCATCTCATCATCGTAGTGTTTGTGGCGTTTAGGTTCTAGGAAGTCACCTGGATTTAAGTGCTGCTCCACCAGATTAAATGTACCGTATAACCAGTCTCTTACTTACTTGCCTGTCAGAATGGATAAGGAATGTCATTGCTGAATTCCTGTGTGTGCGCAGCAGGAGTTTTTTTTTTTTTTTTTAAGTCTCAGAGGCCTGAATTGGCAGCTCGGTTTTACTGGCTGTCAGGATGATATGTTCATCTGTTGACGGGTTCGACTCGGCAGTAGGCATTTCAGTATTGCAAGTAGTTTTAGTGACTCCCACCTATTTAAATGTTTCATTTACAAGTGGAAACAGAGGTGTGTTGTTTGAGAGGATGCCTGGTTGGCTCATCAGCTGAGGACTGACTGCTTTCCACCGCCCTCCTCGGTAGAAATGTCTGATTTGATTTAAATGCCCCACAAAAGGAAGCAATCATTGGCTTGGGGCGTTCCACACAAGTTTATCAAATCACTCAATATCAATGTAAGTTTCTGTACCTAATACCCTCCATCAATTTTGAGTCTGAGTAGGGGTTCAACAGTGAGACTGGAGTTTGTTTGTTTTTTTTTTCAGCAGGATTCTAGAACAATGGTTAGTTGTTTTGGTTCTGTACCTGAATTTGGTTCCAGGAATGTGGAGCTTGTGGTTGGGTGACAAAAGAAGATGGATGTCACAAGGCTCAGTAATAATCCAGGTGTTGAGCAACATTTGTAAAAACTGTCCCGTGTCAAAGTTACAAGTCAGGCAAGAATCTCGCTTTTTTTTTTTGACAGTAATTTGTTTTTGTAGGTTTTGCTCTGTCTCAGTGAGTCACACCAAAAACTGCTCTCCGGAGGTAACTGGGTCTACAGATTATTAATAGCCTTTTCCTCATTCACATTTACCTCAGATCAGGATCGCTTTCCTAAGTGGACTAAAGCAGCCATTGATTTACCTTGGAGCTGAAGGCTTACTCTCGTAGGTTGGTCCTGCTTTTTCTCATGACCTTGACATGAATACAAAGAAAGACCTCTCCAGTGACTGGTGTCTCCTGTAATAACAGCCTGGTGGTTCAAAGGGCACTGGAAGAACATATGTTTTGTTACACCACCAGTGGCAGTAGGTTGAGAACGGGGACTCTTATGTTTGTCCAACACTTGAGATAAAGTTACCAGACAGATTATTATGGTTATGACATGCAGGAAAGAAAATCCCAATTTTATTTTGAATAATTGGATCCAAGAATCCCATCTGTAGAAGGAGAGTTCTGCAGACTGCTACTCGCTCGTACTCATGTTGAGCAGGTGTGCCTTCAGCCGCGATTAATGCCTTATACATTTCCGACTTGTTTACTGTGTATTTTAGATGTTTGCAACACTGACATCGTCCTGAGCTGTAGTGCTGTCTCTTATGTCTTGAATAGTAATTAGTGCTGACTGGATAAATGCTGTTTTTTCATTCTTGATACAAACTATAGACTATGTCAATATGAAACTGTGGTAAATACACCACAGATTTATTTTGAGTCATATCATTACATTATGCTGATCATATCATACAGGGCTATTGTAATTGCCATGCACTGATGTGGGCAGGAGTGCTTTTTTCATGATGCAATTCATTTTTAAACACGCCAGTCATTTTCTTCTCCTAATATTTACTTGTTTCTTTCTATCATTCTCACTAGCTTGTATGAATCTGACCTTTCTGTCCACTCAGCCCATTAAGGATGCTTTCACACCTACACAGTTCGGTCCCATCTTTTCAGATAAAGCCAAAGCACAATTGCAGGTGTGATTACATAAGGCTGTCACTGAAAATAAACAGAAGTAGAAGTAGAGAGAAGCAGATAAAATACTCTGAATTAACAACACGGTGATTTCATATGCACTCCTTTATGTAAAACAGTTATCAAGCGCACACAAGATGACACACACAGATGAGAACTGGATGTAAGTTTCAATTAAGTCAAAACTAACAGTATCCAGTGTTTAGAACAAAACCACAAACTTCCGGAAATTATCTTGTCTTTATGTCTGAATGTATGTTTTGTTTAGAACATATAAAAACACACGATACACGCACCAACAAAGCAAACTCCCAAAGCAAATTATCTACAGAAGACAACCCAAACCAGAAACACAAAATTCTACTATTATTAAGAAATAGTTGAGACAATTTCATTATTTATTACACATCTGAAAAGGAGTGGGAAGAATTAAACATTTATTGAATCCCTAAACCATGAATTACTATATTCTGATGTACGAGTACATATCAGAGCCTCGCCAAAATAATGACCATCCCACCAGTGGTAAATGGAAAAAAAAAAGATGGCAATGAAAATTAATATATAATAAAATATAAATAAAAGTTTGTTCAACTCTCCTTTCTGCTCTCCTCAGGGCAGGATGCAGTCTTCAAATCACCGACTGCGAGATATGGAGCAGCACCACCCGCTGCTGTCAGCCGGTGGAGATGTCGAGGCCGGTAGTCTGGGAGCCGGAGTGATGGTCGGTGGTCCCCACAGTGGACACACGGTGGGGAACCGCACACTGTGGTTCATCCAGGACAGCTGTGGAATGGTGTGCGCAACTATGACCTGGTTCCTGGTCCTGTACGCTGAGTTTGTGGTGAATTTTGTCATGCTGCTGCCTGCCAAAAACTTCTGGTATTCACTTCTGAACGGGGCCACCTTCAACTCCCTAGCTGTGCTTGCCTTGGCCTCACACATGCGCACCATGTTGACTGACCCGGTAAGGAGTCAAGAGCAGTGTGTGTGTGATGAAGATGCTGTTGGTGCAGAGAATGGAGGGATCAAAACATTCATTTAAAAGATGAGATGTTCTGTCTGTTAATGCTAGACAGACCAGGCTCCTACACAGTCACTGACCTCTCTTTAAAAGAGTTATATTTGTCATTTACAGACAGTATGGGAGATTTAGTTTTCAATAATAATATACTGATAAGATCCAGAAAACCCACAGAATGTCTATGTACATTTCTCTTTTAAATACAAACCATTACTGTAGCTTCTGCAGCTTTTTCCTCATTTGGGTTCTTTTCAACTGCGAATGAATGAAGGAATGGCTTTATTGTCACGGGGCACAAGTACCAGTGAAAATAGCCGTCATCCTCTCTGCATACAAATACAATAAAGGTGGATAGACAGGACTGGATGACAGGAACGCTCAACAAATACAGCGCTCCATTGAGAAAGAGGGAGGGGGGACTATTGCATTCTCCTGACTTTTTTTCCTCAATGTTTAATTAATTCAATGCAATTAATCAATGCAATTTAATTAATTTAATACAATTCTATTATTATTATTATTATTATCTTTAGTGCTCATATTGCACACTGTATGATCTTCCAGAGGCTCAAATGTTGGTGTGTCTTCTCTAGCTGAGTGTGTAAAAGTTATTGCCACAGGGATTATTGTGCTGTCTGTTCCTGATCCTTTGTGACTATTGGTTGTTCAATTCAGCCAATTCATTCCAACAGGGTTGTAGGTCAAATACAGTTAGTGCTGCTGCTGCAACGTTGACTCATGCTTACTCAGAGGACCTAAATGTCTGATGACAGATCTGCTAGTGCTAGAGCCGAGCCTCAACAATTGTTCCACTTAAAAGCCCAAAATAGTACACTGATGTTTGTTCAGTAGTGTGTTTAAGTGGGAGCTCTTCAGCGTCACGCTCATTAAGTGTCACTATTTGACTTTCAGTATTAGGTACACCTGACTTTGACTCATTCAGTTATGTTGTAGGTTGCCAAGCTAGGGAAAAGTGTTAAAATGTGCCATATGATCCAGTGTATGACACATTTGGTCTTGTCTATCTGCTCCTGTCAACAGGGCGCAGTCCCAAAGGGTAATGCAACTAAAGAATACATGGAGAGCTTGCAGCTGAAGCCCGGCGAAGTCATCTACAAGTGTCCAAAGTGCTGCAGCATCAAGCCAGAGAGAGCACATCACTGCAGGTCAGTCAAACATTACATCCTCTTAGTTGGGCAATTTAATATTCCTTTAGTTCTACATTGTCCTGCATACACACATACATTTACACAGTAATTGCATAAAGCATTATGTCCTATGTTCTATTTGCAGTATTTGTAAAAGATGCATCCGAAAGATGGATCATCACTGTCCCTGGGTCAATAACTGCGTGGGAGAAAAGAATCAGAGATTCTTTGTACTTTTCACTGTAAGTGGGCATAAATTACCTGTCACTACTGGAAGATGTGTAGTTATATGTGGGCGTGTGATTGATTGCATCAGTTAACCTATCACAGCCCTGTCAACATACTGCAGAAATGTTACTATTGTACCAGAGTGGGAATTCAAAATCTTTTTTTTTTTTGTTGGCAGCAGTCTTCTGTTAACTGTGTCATAACACTTTGAGAATAACTGAAGTATTATGTGTTTGTGTGAGCCTAAAATTATTGTTATGATTCCAGTTCCTTGTTCAAAACCTTCTGTTCATCGGTATTTTATTCAAGTGGGACACATGCTTACATAAAATGCGACTGCGCTGCCATTAGGAGTGCAGGAAAAAGAATTGATTCTTCAGTGCATTGTTGCTGAGGTGCCCAATTATGGCTCGAAGTAGACATGTCAAGAATTGATGCTCTGAATGAAATGTTATTTTTATAATGTTGCCTGTAAAATCGGACTGAACACATTTGCGATCACTGCCCTAAACAGTTCACACAACACAAAAAGATCACAGAAAAGCCAACCCGCGCCGCACCCACAACTCCGTTACATGCAAGTATATGGAAACATTTTGATTTCTATGAAGTTGAGGGAAAATGGTAACTGGATCCAGTTACCATTCCAGTATGTCCCAGGTACATGGATAACCTTCCAGTTGACACATTTATGTTGTCTCAATAAAAGATGACAGAAGCAAATTCATTAGCTTGCTTTCATTATGGATAATTTGAAATGCACTTATTTGTCAAAGTAACAAGTACTTGGCATACAGTGAGAAAAATATGAATTGATTGCATCCATAATCATTCATATTGTAACCCTCTGCATTGCATTGAATCGTCAGGAGCCCAGTGACGCACACCCCGCGCTGACGTGATCAGCACTTTTGTATGACTTCTTAACGCTGACCGAGGTTGTTTTAGGAGATAGAAACATCAAGCGATCATTTATGTTTGAGCATTACCAAGGTGAACTGTGCTGAAAGACTGTCTGCTCTTCGATTGACATAGGGAAGTTGAGAATATTTCACGATGGCTGCAGTTTGTCTGAGGATAGGATGTGCTCGTCCAACTAATGGAGGGACGATGCTCTTTCTGTCTCCATTACTTCATTACTACATGTATCTTCCTCTTTTTCCCTTCTCACTGCAGATGTACATAGCACTGATTTCTGCACATGCCCTGGGTCTCAGTGGGATGCACTTCTTCACCTGTATTAAAGTCCAGTGGAACGGTACAACACCACATTTTCATATTTTCCTCCTTTGTTCCTGCACCGAGCTGTCCTGAAGAGAGAGGGAATAAGCTCAGAGAGATGAGGAGAGACAGACGACGGCCAAAGTATATTTATTCTGTTAGCTGCTGTGCACAGGTCATTGGAGCCGTGCAGCAAAGACTCCATTGATCTTTTTTTACTCCCTTGTGTTCTCCTCAAAAAGGAAAGAACCAGGAAATGAGGATTATATTTCATTGTCTGAGTTTTGGCCTATATTGCCCTCTATAGGATGATTCTGACTTTTAAGGCAATTTTTCCAACCTGTTTATTTGTATGGAAACTAGAAGCCAAGATAACTGTGTAGAGTTGTAAATGGCACTTTACCTGAGTGTTCATGTCTATTTGATAACGGGTGTATGTGGCGAGTTGTGTTTTGGAGTTTCTGTGCACACAACTACTCCTGTTTAAGTCCCAGTGCGAGACCATGACATGTAAACTCATTATAATGAGGTTACCCAGCGTATTCATGGAACTGTAGTCATTAGCTTTATAGGCAAGTTCTTTTTTTTCTTAAGGTTTTTTATTTATTTATTCAAATACATTTGTTAAGTGAAAAATAAAATAATCTTTCTTTCTTCCCTGCATCCAGAGTGCAGTGAATTCTCTCCAGGGGTGTCTGTGCTGCTCCTCATCTTTCTTTGTCTCGAAGCCATCCTCTTCCTCACCTTTACAGCTGTAATGTTCGGCACACAGATCCACTCCATCTGCAACGACGAGACGGTCAGTACAGGTTCAACCAGCTCTGTTTATCTCCATGTGAGACTAAACATGTCATTAGGGTGTGGGACAAGAAAATGGGTTGAATTAGCGGGTTTTCACCTCCATACTGAATGTTGTCTTTAATCCTATATAATAAAGAGCAGTGGTAATCAGTTTGTGTTTGCAAACTTTGCAGGAGATCGAGCGTCTTAAAAATGAAAAGCCCACTTGGGAGCGTCGCATGAGATGGGACGGAATGAAAGCTGTGTTTGGTGGTCCGCCGTCCCTCCTGTGGTGTAACCCATTCACAGGTCTGCGCCTGCGACGCCTGTTGCTGTTGACCCACGGCCGCCGCGGCGGTTCGGAGTTTTCTGTCTGAGGGAGCAGAGACCAACGCAGTGAACCGACACACGGCCATCTCTAAGACACGATCTCTTGTAGCCCCTCCTTGGCTGAGGCTAAACCCGGACCTCTGCTCCTACAGGTTGTCCTTCACCTGTGGATAACGGGGAGACAACATGCTACTCCAGCAGGACTCAACCCATCACACCACCCCCCCGCACCCCCCCACTGAACGTTTGAATTGTAACTCTCACATGCTGATATAGACCCAAGGACCTATGGTAAACAACTGGAGTAGTGTTTTTAACATAAGCAGCGTTTTGGTTTGTTTGTGTATTTTTTAGATAAAGCATGCAGTCTGCAACTCATGTGAGTCTTTTAATCCTTGTGAGACCGTCCAAGGTGCGGTGTTACCTTTTACTCATGCGCCTTCAAACACACAACTTCTTCAGCAGTTTTTCTTTGATGCACACTATTTAATTTTTTTTTTTTTTTCCTTGTTCGGTGCGGACGGAAAACAGTATATCATTTCATCAATGACAGATCTAAATGGGGAAAAGCTTAAAATTGTTCCGTTGGACCCAGACAAGGGAATGGCAGTCAAGGACGTGCACTACTTACAGTATAAGGCACTTGAGAAATCCTATATCAGGAGAGCAATGGACTTCAGAAATGGATCTGTGCCACCTTGAATTGCATGTATAACAACTCAATCAGTATCTCATCTCAACCTGAGATAACAAACACGTTACTGTGAACACAGGCCTCATTCTTGTTCTAGAGAACTGGGTGGTTTTTCCTGTCTGTTCATTTGTTTTGTTTTTTTACCTTACGTTTTCTTCCGCGAGGTAGAATGTTTGATTCTTTGGGGTATATATGTGTGCCAGTAGAAATTAAGGTTTTTTTTGTTTGTTTTCTTTAAATAACTGCTGAAGCTTGTATGACTTTGCTTAGTGACCACTCCTCAACCGTTGACCGTGCGACTCACTGGAGATTGCTACTGTTAAAATTCCTATTAATTTGGACAATGAAATTCTGTTTTATATCAGTCAGACTTACCTGCTCATCATTGCTGCCATTCCTCACTCCCTACAAACTGCTCCATACGTCATTCACGCTCAGTGACCCGCATACCACTGATATGCCTGCCTGTGTCTCCATTACAAAGTGATTCATGCTGATGCTGAAAAGACTGAATGTTGAGACAGGCTCGTTGTCACGCAACAGTTTATGTGAAAAACTGGAGGTTACTACGGTGTTTTTAGTTCAAATCCACATGTTTTGGTTAAACTCTAACATTTAATCCCTAAAAACACAACATAACAAATTCGGTGTATTAGCTGATTTCTAGAAGTGCCAAGGCTTTGCATGTTCCTCGACCATCATGTAAAAATACAACTTCAAAAACTATTGCAATGTCCTTTGGCGATATCTGAATTCATTGTGCTCTACAGAGCTCAGCTCAAAGTCGCTCAAATAAAAAAAAAAAAAAAAGGCTGCTTTTGTAAAGGAGATAAGGCACCAGGCTCAACATACAGGATTTAACACAGAACAAAGTCTGTGTTCGAGGCCTTTTTATGCTTCACTTTGGAAAAGTCACACCTGTAACATCTAATAGTGTGACAGTGTCCATGCCTTTAAGACGACTCCGTCTAGTGAAGGTATCGGCTCAAAAGATGTTGCTATTATTGCCATATTTATGAAAAGTATTTTCTCATCTTGTCTCCTATTTTCTACTTCAGCCAAGTTCGTGGACTTGTTTGCACTGGATGAATGTGGATTTTTTTGTTAAATCTCGAGTTAAGTCTTGAATGAAAGGCTGGTATCTCCAAGTTCATCCCATGTTTGACAATATCCTGCTGTCTGTTCTTATCTGTGGTTGTCGGGTGAAGGAACTTTTTTTTTCTCCTATGTTTACACTAAATGACACCTGATGCCCAATTGTGAAGATGTTTTAAGTAACATGTTGTCATTAGAATGTAAAACGTCATTTTTTGAGACTAAGGGACACAGTGCTGAAAGCTATCTCAAATCAGGGGATTTATTAATATATATTATTGGCCACTCATTTCTTAGTTTATAATGCTGGACTCTATTCTCTGTATTTAGCATGGTTGTTTTTGAAGAAAGCTATTGTTCCTACATGCTAAATGTGCTTTTTGGTTTCCACAGGGCAGAATGAACAGGAGTGAAATCAGGCCCAACCCGTGGCGTGCCCATAAATACCATGTGTGTATTTGTAAAACAATAGGCAGTTTATGTATTACTTCTGAAACTACAACAGGAAAAATCAGTGTTTTATAAATGCACAAATGCCTCGCTAATCAAGCAACGGCTGCATTAAAACATGGTAGAAATGCAACATTGAGTTAAAATACGGGGCCTAGAGAGCATAGATGCTAAACGTCTTTAAAACAGAAGTTCATATCTGAAGCAGGACTTCACATACAGGGATTAATGCACTGCTAAACTTTATCAATGGAGAGTGGCAGAGCGTATCGTTAATAGAAAAACAGTAGAATGACAGCCCAGGTATTCACATTTGGTTGATTTGTCCCACTTTCCATGATGAGAATCAGATGCTCTGTTCAGAATGTGTTAAAAGTTTCCTTCTGTTTTGGACAGTAGTCTGAGATCCATGCGTATTAATAGAGTCAGTTATTAATGACTTTAAAGAGTGATACAGGAAATGGTATTTTGAGCCTTTGTAAAACTTCTGCTGTATGACGTAGAAATGGCAATCACCGCAGGGAGTAGTATTACATGACAATGTGCCCAATTGTATAAATAATATAGCACTACTCTGTCAGAGGTTCATCAGGGGGATTTGTGCTGATCGTTTAGGAAGCATATTGTGGTGTATAGTAACAGTTCCTATCAGAATGGTTTCTTTAATTGCAGACTCCTCATCGTTGTCATAAACCGTAGAGAAATGCTTTGTCTCTGACTCATGAGAAAATGTTCCTTGAAGAACAAAAGCCCTTCAGCTTTATAAACAAATTATAAAGATTACTATTAACGATAGACAGTAAATGGAATGTTTTATTCAATTTTTTAATTAATGTGTCATAATCTTATAATGTCATATCTTTAATGTCATTTTACATAATAAACTTGATTAAATCAAATACATTCTGATTATTTACCCATCACACATTCATGGAATCTGTTTCGTTTCTGGATAGAGTGAGTTTCACACTTCAGTAACATGATGCAGATCTAGAAGAAAAATTAAAGTGTTGTGCAGAGGGAGATGCCAGCTTATGCAAGTGAGCCAGATGTTCAGTTTTCATTTATTTTTGGAAGAGTTTGGCTTAGTTCTTGGAGATTGCTGGTCTGATCTCAGTACCACAAAAATTCTTTAATTTGAGCAAGATGTAGGTGATATACAGGACAAACTTTATAGATGCAGAAAATTAGTTTAGCAACAAATGATCATATATTTCTATATGAAGACACAATATGTGCACTGTATTGTATGTGTTGATTCGTGTGAATCACCAAGAAGGTTTTGGCCACAGAATAACAATGACGATTGTCATAGCATTTTATACTATAAAGCATAAATGTTGGACTCCGTCCAAAGAGTGTCAAACATGTGCCCCGGGACCAAATGCGGCCCACCAAAGGTTCCAATCCAGCTCGTGGGATGAATTTATGAAATGCAAAAGTTATAATTATAGTTAAGGTTCCATATACAGGCTGGGAAAAATATTAGAACCTATAAATACTCACTACTACAAATTTTCTCTGTGGAAATGTAAATATTTCCGTGTAATTTTATGTATTTACACTATCATTTCACCAAAAATACATAAATAACCGGAACAATTATAATCTTGAAACATCTTAAGAGAAGTATAATTTTAACACTATTCCACCTGTAAATGCTTTGTATATTTGTAGATCCACTATGATCTTTAAGTCGTAATGTACATGTAGAATATTATTAAAATTACATGTATTTTTCTTGAGAGTTGTGAGGTTGTTAATGTTATTAACGTTGTTTCAAACGACAGTTTGTAAAGATAAGATAAAACATCTTTTTAATTGTCCCCGTGAGGAACTTTTCCCTGGACTCAGTAGTGCTGCGGTTTACAGGACAGAATAAAGAAGAACCAACACAATAGAGAAGTATCAGATAAACAGATTAGCAATGTGACATATACAAACATACATATTCAGAAAGAAGTTAGTCATTGCACATACAGGTAATGTAAGCATTGCACCGTTTAGCTTATTGCTGTGGCTATGTTACTGATTGTTTAGTCTAGTGGGTGTTGGGATGAATGAGTTTAGACTTAGACTTTCTTGAATAGTCATTACACAGACACATACAATGAATCTGGCAACGAAAAGCCATAGATTGGCAACTGATAACCCAAAATAAATATGGAGAATACAAAAGTGAAAAATTGCTGAAGTGAATCCAAAGCCATGAGTGGCTGCAGTGCAAAGGTGACAACAAAAATTTCACACAGTCAATATAAATAAGAAATAAATAAGATGGACAGTAACAATCTAACAATGTAAACAGTACTGAAAACAGTGTAAATATTGCACAAGAATGTAAACAATACTACAAACAGTGAAAATACTACACATCAATGTAAACAGTACTATAAACAGTGAAAATACTGCACAGCAATGTAAGCAGTACTATAAACAGTGTAAACATTGCATGTGAAGTCAAGTACAATTTGAGAGTGATGGCTCGGGGGAAGAATCTGTCACTGAACCTGGCCGTTCTACAGCGGATGAAGCGCAGCTTCCTGCCCGACGCCAACAGACAGAACAGTCCATGATGGGGGTGGATGGGGTCAGAGTGTATTTGGTGAGCTCTGGCCAAGCAGCGTTTGTGTGCAATATCCTGGATGGGGGTTTGTGTTGACGTAAACATTTTCACCATATAAGGAAAGTTTAGAGTTGACATTAGTGATGCGTCATCCTGTTATTATTGTAATGGCCCCGTCCACTTCACACCATATAACACAGCTGTCAAACATGTAGTCCGGGGGCCAAATCCGGCCCGCCAAAGGGTCCAGTCTGGCCCTTCAGAAGAATCTGTGCAATGCTGAAATGACACTGAAGATATTAACAATAATATTAGTTCAGGTTCCACATTCAGACTAATTCAGTCTCATGTTGGTCCAACCAATAAAACACTAACCCTACATACTACACAATACAACATAATAACCTAAAAATACTCACAACTCCAAATTTGACCATGTATTTACAGTAAAACAAAGAAGTATTTAACAAAAAATAAAAAAAATTTGAATAGCCTGAATAATTATGAACAACGTGTAATTACTTAAAATAAGCCATTCATTCATCTTCCAAACCCACTGCATCCTTTGCAGGGTCGCGGGGGTCACTGGAGCCTATCCCAGCTACTCAGGGCGAAGGCAGGGGGGGACCCTGGACAAGTCCCCAGTTCATCGCAGGGTCATCATTCACACACATTCATACAGGTAAGGGCAAGGTGGGTGAAGTGTCTTGCCCAAGGACACAACGGCACATGCCACTCTCTCCTAAAACAAGTCAGTGCAAATTAAAAATATTCTGCCTGTTATTAAATACTATGTCAATTAGATTAGATACCTAATCCACCTACCTAAACCATATAATGTGCTGTACATGTGTAAATGTTAAACTCAAGTATAATATTGTTAAAAATACACTTATCTTTTCAGTTTGTACCTGTTTATTCACGTTGTTTTAAAAGACTGTTTTTAGATGTGAACATTTTCATCATATAATTTGAGTTTTGTTTTTTTTTTTGTCCATGGACCCGCTGGTGCCAGTACTGTTAACCAACGCTTGTACTGTTAATTATTATTATTATTATTATTATTATTATTATTGTAATCATTAATTACATTAATTGCTATAATTATTACACTACAGTATATTACTATATAACAATATGGGTATAACTGTAGAACTGTACAACTATATAACTGTATATTACGTTATAACTGATGTTGTCTCTGTATATTACTATA
>JAPTHA010000018.1:7909560-7925799 GCA_029814585.1 Gymnapogon annona | reverse complement strand
ATGTTCCCTGTGAACGAAAAAATAAAGTTTTTATTTTTTCGTTCACAGGGAACATTCAACACTTTTTTTTAACTTTAATCAATCCGTATTTGGGTCGTCTGTCTTGGACCGGCACGTATCATTGGCATAGTTATTTTGTTCTTTGTATAATCATTTGTTCTAAAATAAATAAATAAAATCAGATTCACCTTTATTGATTTTGATTTGATATTGCAATCTCTCTTTTTTTTTAAATCCTGGATCCAGACGATGATCTGGATTGCAATCATATCACAAAATGTAATCACTTGTTCCTTGTCCTATTTTGGATGTTTACAGAATATTGTATTGTATATATCAAAGAAATACTCTAACAACTGCCAACAAATGAATATTTATGTTTTTGCATTTTAGATTTTCATTCACTTATTTTTAATTTTTCTGTTTGCACACAGAGAGGGCGGTGGTTTGGGTGGGAATGTTTTTATTATGTAAAGCACTCTGTGATTCACTTGCCTGCATGAAAAGTGCTCTGTAAATTAAATTTGATTGATGTATTGATTGTTGTAACAGGACTGGAAGAAAAAACATACACTTGGCGGGTTCAAGGCTCCGATAATCTTAAAGTAGTGTCCACCGACCACAGAACACACCGGTCACCTGACGCATTACACACGTAATTACAAGGAAAAGAAACCTATAAATAATAGGGGGAAAAAAAACAAACCGAACAAACAAAAAACCCTGTACCAATGTGAAACCGTCTACCATAAAAAAGTGTATACGTGCTGGCAACAAAGGACGTTTTCAAAGTACACTTATAATGTCATACAAGTAAACGTGATAGTATGTGTACTAAAGTTGATGAAAACCAATTCATATTCAATATTATTACATTTATTAGAAATAAAAGCTTTTATGCCAGTTCATTCCGTAAAGATCCATCTCCTGGCAACCAAAAGTATCTGCGGATGCAAAATGTTTAATACACCTGTACCTGTTGATCTGACCTGTAACCTGAAATTTCCCTGTGTGGGACTAATAAAGATCTATCTATTATCCGACCAATACATGTAAATAATTGGTGTTTGCCATGTTTTCATGCATGTTACATTTCCCATGTTACATTGCACATATACTTAAGTTACATTGGACTTATAATGAAGTTACACTGCACCTAGACTTAAGTTACATTGCACATATTTCATACAGTATTTCTATTCCTTTTTCTATTATAATGTAATATATTGTCAATTTATTTCAGAATCAGAATCTTTTAATTGTCACCGTAAACAATGTCAACAAAATTCACTGTGAAACTCAGTTTGGCAAGTTTGTGTGACATCAGGCATAAAAACAAAACGGTATATATATTTTTAAAAAGCAATAGGATAAAATTACGGTGAAAAACACTGGCGTGCAAAAGGTCAGTATTTCTTCTTGATTGGAAGCATTTGGTTCAATTTTACTACAATGTTTATTTTATGCACCAAACCACCAAAGCAAATTCCTTGTAAGTGTAAACCTACTTGGCGAAAATACTGATTCTGATTCATGGTCATCAGGTAGGACCCATTTAGACGTTCAGAGGTTTCCTAGTTACCATGGAAACACTGTCATCATTGTGTAATCTACAACAGATTCACCAGTAAAACCTATGGAGTTCACTGAACTGATGACAGTGGATGGAGATACTTGTTTTTATGTTGAGTTATTGTATATGGCAAGCCGCGTTAAAATGAAGTCCGTTTTTGACAGACCCGACTTGCCATATAATGGATGTATCTACGGTCACTCGTGCTCATGCAGTCATTAGAGCTTTTATTGTGGAAGTCCTGGACAAGGAAGTGTCATGTACCGTCAGTCCGTGGTCCGGTCTGTCTACTCGTCTGTCCACTTCTGCTCTGTACCGGTCAATCAGATGTCTAACGTCAGTATTGACAAACCCCCGCGTCCAACCAAGGCCTGGATTGCGCTGAAACGTCTCGACAAAAATGGTTCGTAAGTTTTTTTTGTTGTTGTTTATTTGCTTTTCCCACATAAGGATGAAGGAGAGACGGTCTCTTTAGAGCGTCCGTATCCATGGCAACAGGGCTTTTTTTTTTTTAAACGCGTGTGGAGGTGGAGCTGCTGGAGGTGAAGGGGGACAGCTGTGTGTGACTGCTGATGGGCTCGCGCTGCACGTGCAGAACACACACTTCTAACACGGAGTCCACACACACTGTTTGGTTGTCGGGTGAATCCAATAGAGAGGCTGTTGTAATACCAGGATTACATCAGGGTGATTGATGGGGGGGGGGGCAAGTCGTCAGATCATCACAGGGTCATCATTCACACACATTCATACAGAGCCACTGGAGGCAAGGTGGGTGAAGTGTCTTGCCCAAGGGCACAACGGCACAGGATCAAGAGAGATCAGGAATCGAACCGCCAACCCTTCGGTTACCATCCGAGCCATGGCTGATCATATCATTGTTTTCATGTATCATTGTGTCGAGGTGGCCAAGACTCAGGTGGTAGCGTGGGTTGTCCAATAAGTAAAGTGCTGGTGGTTCAAATCCCGGTCTGTCCTGGTCATGTGCTGTTGTGTCTTTGGGCAAGACACTTCACCCACCTTGCCTCCTCCTGGTGTATGAATGTGTGTGAATGCTCAGCCCAGTGATGACTTACCTGTCCAGGATTAACCCCGCCTTCACCCTTCAGTATTTGGGACAGGCTCCAGTGACAACCCCCCCCCACCCCATTTTTTTTTAGAAAAAATGTTAATAACCTGAACAAAATATGTACAACCTGAAATGACTTAAAAGCAGTACACTTTTAACAGTATTCTGCCTGTTATTAAATATTATCTGTCATTTATAATGTACAGTACATGTGTAAATGTTAAACTGAAGCATAATATTGTTAAATTACACTTATGTTCTCAGTTTGTTTGTATTTAGTCACGTTGCTTTAAAGGACAGTTTTTAGATGTGAACATATAATATATATAATTTTACTTATTTCACTCAAAAAACAGAGAAAAGTTGGAGTTGACATTATTTCTATATTATTATGGTAGTATTTTACTGGTTCGGTCCGCTTCAGATCTAATGTACCTGAATGTGGCCCCTGAATGAAATAAGTTTGACACCCCTGTCCTGAGTCTTACAAGCCCTGTTCAGGTATATAGAGCTGAACCAACGTTGTGAGCTGGTAAAATTTCCATGTAGTTTAAGAATGGTTGCAATATCTTATGAAACATCCCACTTCTTTTTTTCATCCAGTAGGTTATTTTCTCCAGGTTCACACAACTGTTGTGCTGAATAAAGCAGATGGCGTCTGGTGTTGACTCTGTTGCAGATGACAGAGTGGTGGCTCTTCGAGAAGTGTTCATCCCTCCAGCGGCCGAGGTCACCACGGTCATGCAGGTATAGTGGCTCTGTTTTTTTTATAATGTTTTATCTGATATTGAGTGAACACTAACAGTCAACAGGAGCTTATGACCGCACTGACTCAACTGAGGCTCAACAATAGCATTCAACTACAAACACATGAATCAACTCCCAGTAGCACCAAAATAACAATGATTTCAGACATGGGGATATTAACAGACAATGGGGGAAAAAGATAATTTAACATTGCACAGACCATTTCTAAAACAGATTTTCTGCTTTATTTTGTTTTCTGGTGATTTTAACATACACTTTATATGATGACGAGTCCTTTATGCAGCGGTCCCCAACCTTTTTTGTGCCACGGACCGGTTTAATGTCAGACAATTTTTCCACGGACCGGCCTTTCGGGTGAGGCAATTATAAAAACAAGACAATTTGATAGGGCCGTATTTTCTAAATATAATAATAAACGTAACTTTATTAGCAGTGTCCTCGTGACATCGCGCCAACATCATAACGAGTATATAACAGAGTAACCACCATGACTTTATCAGTTTTAATTGTGAAACTAAGCATCAGACTTCATCTTCGTATCCAATTTCAAACCCTAAAACTGTTTTCACTACGTAGAGTCTGAGGTTACGTGCTGGTGCTGCCTTTGGCTGTTGTTTGTCCTCCGTTCTTCATAATGTGCGGCACATGTAGCGTTGCAACTCTGCACTGACTGGGGTTGACAGATTTGGTGCTTTATCCACTACATATTAAAGCGTGTTTCGCTAGGTTTTCTGCTGGAAGGCTCTATAAAAATTTGGCACCTGTTGAACGAAGTTAAACTGCGAGAGCGCCGTTCACAAATGCTAGAACAAATGCGTTCACATAACGTTCATCTAATATTGACGCGTTAAAGTACATTTTTGGAAGACCCGGCTTGCCATATTCGTCACACAGAAATAGGCTGCAGTATGTTCAGTTCACGTTGTCCCCAAATATGAACACTTTCATGAGCGAGCGTTCAGCCACAACAGATGGAACAGGGAGAATCCGCTTATTTTCCAAAATAAAACATTGTGCAGAATCCGATAATAAATCAAACGGAAATAATGTAAGTTATTTATTCTTTCTGTGCAGCCCGGTACCGTATTTGATTTGGCAGGAGTTTTTACATCGGATGCCCTTCCTGGCACAACCGTTGTATTTCTCCGGGCTTGGAGCCAACACAAGGAGACACACGCCCTCTTGTGGCTACAGTAGGCAGTAGCGTGAAGGGTCTTGCCCAAGGACCCACACTGGGCGCTCATATCGGGAATTGAACCCAGGTCCCCTGTGCACCTTACCAACTGAGCTATCCAGCCACTCATCTTAACATCTTAACATGCACTTTATATACATACATTATATATAGCCGCCGAAGCACTCTTTCCTTATTTCCTATTGAAAGTATGAAAATATGAAGCAAAAATATTTCCTCTCTTTTTAGACTTTTTCTATTGGTTGTTGTGTGCTTTTCAGATAATCTCAACTACCTTCAGACTCAATTCCCCCAATCTCATATTGAAGGTATTCTACTTCCTTTGTTCCTATGACATTTCATAAAAACTAAGCTATGAATGGAATCAGTACATGCAAAGGTATTGGTTTGTCTGTGTATATTGTTTGTTTCCAGATAAGGAATCACCGTGGCTTTCTGATCCCATTAAATGGTTCTGTTCCTGCTAACAGTAAACACATGTAAGTTACATCAGGGTCATTTTTTTTTTGTTTTTGCAAAAGTCATAACATATCCTGCATTGAATGAACACAGATTCTTCTCCATCACAGGCCTTATGTTCTTGAAGTGGCCAAGATGTTTCAACATGGTAAGTGTACGATTCAGATTCAGAATATTTATTGTCATTGTCAAGATAATAATGAAACTGTAAAAAATTGGAAAAGTGCAAAATCCCACAATAATAAATGCCCATAAATAACCCAGTGATACCCATAACTAACCCAGTGACACATAACAGTACAGCAAAGACTGAACAGAGCAGACATGTTCAACTGTTGGGGAGGGAGTTGTGAATAGTGATGAACTGCAACAATGCAAACTGGTTCAGAGTTATTGTTAGTTGGTGGGTGTGATTATTGTCCATGGGGGTTGGGGGGGGGGGGGCAGAGTTCAACCGCCTCACAGCATCTATGTAAGAGGCTTGGCTCAGGGGACACTGTTTGTATCACTTTTTGTTAGTGTTGCAAAGCTTTCAACATGAATTTCATCCAATTTCATTTGTACTTTTACTCTGTGTAATGTCATGGTATTTCGGTTCCCAGTGCACCCTAAGCCCAGGACCACCCCCATGACCGTGATCAACAAGAGCATGAAGACCAGGCTGCAGACTATTGACAGGAGGGTATGACCCTGGATGTCGTGTGTAGATAATAGCTGTGTACTCCAGCTCTCTTTCTAGTGTTTCGGTACAACTGGACTGATTTAGCTCTTTTGACCCATTTAGAGAAGAAGGGTATAAAGTATAAAGATAATTCAGCACTTTCCCTACGGGGATAAATAAAGTATTGATTGATTGATTGAATGATAACAATCAGTGACTTGAAACACTGTCATCTAAATACACCACATTAACTAATATAAAATCTGCAGATGTTTTAGTCTCCAAATGATCTGCTTCCGAAGTTCGGTTTGAAAAGCCATTCGTCTGTGTTTATTTTAATGTGTGTGTGGAATTTGTTTATCTTATTTCAAAATTTTAAACCTGCAGATTCAAAGACTGGAAGACCTTCTGCCCCAGATCAAACTCAGGCACAATGAAAAAATTAGCCAGGTATTTGAGCCTTTTTAAGTATTTGCACAGGCCTTTCTTAGAGCAAATGTTGATTTCTGTTGATCTCATAATCGGAATTTTTACTATTTTTTGCAATTTTTGTACTAGTATAAATGGTATACTAACCTATTGGAGTTAGCACCCTTGCATCATTCAAACCATGCCGTCTTGATCTCGTTTTAGGAGATTGAATGTCTCAACCAAAAGTTGAAGTTTCTTCATAAGCGAATGCAGGTCAGACATTTTATGCAGACAATACTAAACATCTCCTTCTATACCTGTATCTAAGGATCTCTTTGTATGTAATATATGCTATTCTCTGGTTTTGTGGACTTGAGTTCAGTAATGCAATGATAATGTAATGTAATGATAGTGTCCTCCTCTGTTTCAGGTGGCAGATTCTCACAGCTGGAAGGGTGTATTGACTAGAGCCCCTCTGTGGTAAAACTACTCATCAAGTACTCACACGTGCCTGTAAACGTGTTTTGATGTTTTTTGTTTCTTTAGTACACATCCTTTTTAAGACATCCCACTATTTAGACTGTCTGATGCTGCTGACGATGTACAGATGCTGCTGTAATATGTAATGTAACCTGGTAGAGTGTGTGCCGTGAAATAATGTCAAAAATAAATAAATAATGTCAAAAAAAAATAATTTCAGTCTTTGCATTTGAAGAAATATCTCTGACATCTGTGAACTCTGGCGTACTGTATATGAAGAACACGAGAAACGCCATTGAGCGCCTTCGTCCAGCAGGGGGCGGGACTGTTTGTGAAAGCAGCTCCACAACCTCCGGCGACTCAAAACAAACACAAGAAGAAGACTCCGTTAGCGACGCAGGAGTCACTTCAAAATGATTTGTTTTTAGGTATTACATGCAGAAAACAGCTGTGTGTATCTATTAAATCAAGAGATATTGTTTTCGGAGTTGATGTTCATATAATTATTGTCACGGCTCTTATTAGACATAAGCTTTTATCCGTGTTTTCAGTTAGTTTAAAGTTAGCCTGCTAGCTTAGCTACAGCTAAAACAGATTGAAGTCCATGGTCTGAACTATTGAAGTGCGTCTAAATGCCTGTGAAAAGGGCTCTGGTGGACTGTGCTGTCCTTTCGCTGCAAGATGCCTGTGTGTTTTATCCATATTGTAAAGGCTGCTTCTCAAAGATGGACCCCGAACCGAAGAAGCCCATGAGGTGAACAATTATTTGAAGTGGGAGTTTTCATGATGTATTCACAGTCAAGAGTTCAAAGTTAAGCCTCAGATATTGTTAATGGTCTGAGATTTCAATTTGAGTTTCATCAAATTGTGTAGGAAGTTGTCGTGGAGATACAAATGGTCTCTTTTCCTTTCCTTGTCGAAATCACAGTCAAATATTTTAATGATCTTTGGAGGAAATTGAGGCTCTTAGAGTTGCTCCAGTCACGGTCAGAAATATAAAACATATAATATCTGCATGCAAACACTTTCAATAACGTAGAATGAAGGTTAAAAATACGACTAAGAAAAGAATATGCTGGTTAAAAAAGGCCAGAATGTCGAGGTAAGTAGACTATACCAAAGACAACGAGATTTTGTAGAGGGGTGAGGTATTTTTCTCTTGGCAGTTTGTAAAACACATGCACAGGATTTCATTTCTTGAAGATACGTAAACGTAAATCACACATGTAAATGCACTTGTGATCAGTTGCATCTAAATATTTCGGTATATGAGGTCTTTTTATAGTTTGTTTTGCAGAAAAAAATCTATCATCTATTACTTGGCATTTTACATTTTACTCTCCATATGAAAATATAAATTAAAGACCACGAGGATCTTGATGAATACTGAAAGTTTCATCAACACTAAAGCTGTAGGGTTGGTCCTCATCTTGACACATGTTTGACGACATGTAAAATATTTGAGAAATGTAAGCATTTGACACGTTTTGGTTGTTGGATTTAGGGTGTTGCTGTTGAATGTAGAAGGGACTTAGCGCATGTAAGAGATACATTTGATAGTGTCTGGGCTTTATTGGATCTAGTTTTCCATTCCATACATTACTGTGAACGTTAAATCTGTCTAATTGGGTTCTTGTTCTCTGTTTATCACAGATTAAGGTGTTTCAAGTGTGGATACAGCAGTTTCAAGGAGCAGGTGGATTACAGATATCGTCTCTCAGCGAAGGTGGCCCGAAATATGTGCGTATTTGGAGTAACAGTGTTTGGGACCTGCTTGAATCCTTTCTTTGGAATTCATGCAAGTGGCTTACAGAGGTGAGTACTACAAAGTTTTATGGCTGATTAGTTTATGAACTGGGCTTTCCTATTTGTTTTGTTTAAAATCACAGTGCTATATAATCCTACTTGTGTAATATTGGCTGCATGCAGAAGACCAGAGGGTGTTTGTGCCAGGAATATTGATTTTGGACTATTAATTTTGAATTAAATTGGTTATGTACATCTACTTACTTTGTTAAAATGTTAGAAGTAACCCAACTATTGTAATTAATACATTATTTATATATATATAACTAGTTTGTTTACTTGTCTTACAAATGATTTAATTGGGAAAATTCTGTTTTTGTTGATTTTGTTGTTATTAGTAACCTACCTCTCATTTCTGCAGGTATATTTGTTACTAGTTTATCTGTTAGACTAGACTTAATAGTGCTGTGCAGTTCCCAAACGTGGAGACTTTGGAAATGGTAGCTCAGGTGCGACTAGTTGTGTTTCTATACAATATTTTTTATAGATTAATGGTTCCATCATGTCAGTTTAAACAAAAATGAAAATCAGAATCCTGTTCACCTCCATAAACTGAATTGGGGCAAATAATTAGTCCACATTGTGTTATCAGCAGGTCTTAATAAACAGAGTAGAAGAGGCTGAGTATTGTGTTGCCTACATTTATTGCAGACTTAGCAGACCACTGTTATAGGTAACATTCGTCTGGCGGTCTGATAAACTGAGATGGGCCAACAGCTCTTAAATAGCAGGTCAATGAACTGCTTAGCCACAGCTGAGCAGCGTGGCCCAGGTGTTACAGATCATCATCACATGGCCCCTTGAGGGAGAGGGCGTGGCCCAGCCATAGCATGGGCCAGCCATAACATAGTTCCTAGAATTGAGTTATTACATCTTTAGGTTTTGTTATTACAACTCTGACCCGGCAGTCACAGCCTCAGCCATGCTGCTTCGTCCATTGTGGAATTGCACTTAGGCTACAGGCTATAAAACCTCTGAGCAGAAATCCATTCGTATTGTTCCCTTTTTAGTCATTATAAATGTGGTCCATCTAAAATGGTACAGTCAGTATTCATACTTTTTGTAATTCTTTAGGTTGGTGGAGGACTTGAATGGACCAGTAGAAGTATCAACAAGAGCCACGTTGTTGCAGCAGGCTGTCCAAGACTGTTTTATTGGTAGACATTTCATCTTTGGTATAAAGGTGTGTTTGTAATTGTTTATGAAATGTCTATAACCTAGCTTATGCCGGGCACTTAAAAGTTCTGATACAGATTTTTAAAAGACACTTAATATATAGCTATGACTGAAAATGTTTCTATATTTCAGAGGAGTTTAGAATTTTTAATGTGTTTCTAGGCAATTTTAGCGTCTCAGCAAATGGAAGGTTTGATCAAATCTCAAATGTGTCTGTCGTAATTACAGAAGATGTGTATATATATATACTGTATTTAGATAGAAATTCATAATATGTCATTCTTGATTTGTAATTTATACGCTGAAAAATTTCAACCTCTGTGGCTTTGGTTGTTTTATAGGTAACCGAAACTGAAAATGGTCCTTGGTTGGAGGGAACTAAAGTCTCCAGCGGTGACACCATGGTCCAGTTCATTGCCAGTCAGATGATTCTTCCTACAGTTAAATGTCTGGAGGGCTGCTCAGTGGTCAGTTATTATCGGGCTCTTGTTCAGAAAGTTGCAGAATATGAGCTGGAAATCAGTGATCGGTGTAAAAGGCCCCCAGTAGGACCCTTACTGCTGGTTCCTCGTCATTCATCAAACAGTAGCTTGTGTAATGCAACACTTTGGGCCTCTGGATTTCTTTCTCAGTCACTGCAGAGGTATGAAAATTATTCATATGTTCAAAAAGTAGTAAAGACTTAGTTTGCTGAATAAGTTATTGAAACTTATTTACAGTTGTCGTCTTTTTTTTCTGCTCAGATCACAGCGGCAGGACGGTGAGCTCAGTCCCACCCCCCCCTGGCAGCAATCACCAGGACTTGTTACATCATCGGCAGAGCAGGAGGAAAGCCATGGTACCCAGGACAGCGCCGAGTACAGGAGAATGATCAGTGACACCAAAACCCCACATTGTGCAAAAATCAGAACATCTGAGACAAGACTGTCTCGGCTGATTTCTTTGCAGAGCAGTTTTTCTGAGGGGAGTCCATCTTTACCTCAGTACCAAGACTCATTTTTGGAAAAAGGTGCTGGAAACACACCTGTGCTGCCATGTTTGAGCCCCTCCCCGTCTGCCCACACAATGGCTTTACCACTCTGCTCCAAGACACAGGGGCTTTCTGCACAAGAGCTCACTCAAGACATCCTGACAAACTCCTTAGTTTTGGAAGACTTGCCTTTTTCTGAGAGTTTATCAGAATTTTTGTGCGAGGAAGACAAAGGCTCTGAAAAGATTTGCAAAACGGAGCAAAATGACAAAGAAGCAAGAATGTTTTTGGATATTACTAAGAAGGCGGCAGTGAATAATGGTGATGAGAGACGCGGTTCATCTGAGGTGGCCTGGTATGACACTGATGAATGTGTCAACGCGAGCCAAACCCCTGACGTCCCTTTGCATGAGTGTAGTCAACAGGATGAGGAAGCTGATTCTGAAAAGAACCCAGAAGGTAGTGTCTACAACTGCTCAGCTGACCTATTCAGTTTCTCTTCTGACATGGACAGCAGCACAAAGATGCACGACCGCGAAAGCACCATGCTTAGTGCCGTCAGAAATCCAGAGACGTCGCAGACATATTCATCCGCAGAAGTTTACTCACTGCGCTGTAAATCAGACAAAGACCTGAAGAATGGAACAGCTCATGTCACACACTCAACACCACACAAACAGAATCTGAGAAGGAGTCGATGCAATACAAGAGACAGTGTTGGCACTCAAGACTATTTGCAGGCGCTTGAGTTCATCCCGCCATCTCAGTCCACACCTGTTGTCAAAGTATCTCACATTTCGAGGACGCGTGACATAACACAAAAAATCTCCTCTCCCGTCTGCAAAGTAAACCGCCTCTGCTCAAACTCCCTGGAATCTGTGAAAGAGAACGTGGTGTGCAGCACAACATACAGTAGACGCAGCAAGAAATTTTCACCAAAAAGAAGTTTCTGGAAATGGGAGAAGCACAACCTTCACCTTCAGAATCACCAGCAGCTCAACTTCCAGAGGGAGGTTCTAAACACGGCCTCAAGGACAAGAACATACCAGAAATCTGATGTTTCTGTTTGTGACGACGAAGACAAAGAAGCCATTGTCCCTCCTACACCTGCTGCTAAAACACATCCAAACACCAAGAGCCAACAACCCAAGCACGCTAACGCGAGTAGCTTTAGACAGGGAGGGAGGGAGGAAGAGAAGAAGAAAGGCTGTTGCAAAAGAAAACTGTTGGAACAAACTGTCAGAACAGAGAGCGATCACATAGAAATAGAAAGTCATGTGTGCAGTCGGCCATGTAATGGTGAGAAGTCAGAGCGAGGCTTCACAGCAGCTGACGAGGAAGGATGCGCTGGTGACCTCTCAGGTGACGAATACCAGGAATACGATTGCTCTAAGGATTTGTTTTCCGATCAAGTCTGACAACTTTTCACACAGACCTTACATATTGTACCAAGTTTGAATTGTTTTCACTGAAAAAGCAACGTATGGCTTTCATCAGACTTTTTTTTTTTTCAAATGGGTAAAACCCCAGCGATCGTCCAATTATCACTCATCCATTATTCTGTCCGTGCTTATGCACCTGAATCACTTCCCTCACGTGTGAACAACTTTGAAGACGACTCCCATCATAAACACAATCCACCTGTCTATATAACAAACCAAAGGGCTACTGGAGCCTTTTTGGAAATTTGGACACAAAATGCATTGTGGGAAATGGAATTTCAAGTGGCAACAATAAAAATCGCAACCAAGCGAAAGCGGTTTCTCAGATTCTGCAAGAAAAGGATCCGGACCACTACCACACCCAGCAGGATTGTGTTGAAGAATGAGGACAGTGGGTCTATGGAGGTAAAGGACACATTTGGGTTCATCACTCCTGAAGAGACAGTAGGGATTGCCATTCCCACAATTCTGACCCCATCTGACACTAATAAATATAAGCCCAAGTCTATTTGGTAATTTAATCTCTGTCCACTTTTAGATCCTCCGAGTACAACTTCTATGGGTGTACGGTTTGTCCAGGCTGAACCCCGCCTTCACCCATAGGTAGCGGGGATATCCTCCAGTGACCCCCGCAACCCTAGTGAGGATAAAGCAGGTTCAGATGACGGATGGATCAACAGGTATTAAGCATTTTCTATCAGTAGAGGCTTTGGGTTGATGGATTGTGTTTGGGTCTTCATGGGTTTACACATCCCAGCTAAACAAAGTCATGCAGTCTAGGTTGATGATACACACTTGATAAGTTTTATGTGCTCTCTTTAACATCTATTTCTGTTTCTGTTAGTGGAGGGACAATCACCCTGCCGTGTCAAGCCTTCGCCAGCACATGCCACGAGTTCTGAACAGGGTCCAGGTCTGGGTTTTGTGGTGGCCCATCCATGTGTGGAAGTGATATCTCGGGGAACTACTCTGATCCCGATGAACCCTGGTATTATCAACAATGGCCCTTCCATATATTGTTATGGAAATGTTTACCCCTTGGAGGCGAATAAAGATGGTCCTCGAATGGTCAATGCCTTTCCAGTATATTTATTTATTTGGAGCTCTAAAGGTACATGTGTTTCAGAGTTTCAGAGGTCTGTGACTGTCTGTATGAGTGCACGACCGAGGGAATTAATCAATTTAAGTTCCTTTGTCTTAGGTGATCCAAGGGGACACAAGGAATGTGTGGGGGTCATACAATGGGAGGCACCTGGGTGAGGGGGTTTCTTATAGATGACGCTTGAAGACACATCCTGATAAAGGAGGGTTTATGCCCTGGGGGGGGGGTCATACCAGGGGATGTCGTTATTTACTGTCACCTGTGGGTGTGTGAAGCCCTTTGAGACCTTTTGTGTGACTAAGGGCTATATAAATAAAATGTGATTGATTATGACTTGTGGAGGACCCCCTGTGTGTGAGGAGTTTCACACACATTATCTAAATGCGGGATTTGATACAAAGTTCTCATACAAAGTTCCAACAGTCTTGTCAAAAATTAAAATAGCATTATATTAAAATTTCCATAAGAATATTCAGGTAGTGAATTCATTCTATCAACTGATCCTGGATCTGACCATTTGAACCCCCTGATCATAACACTGCCCACACAGGCTTGTACTGTAGACACATGATGGGTAATCACTTCTTCTACTTCACTTGTCACCCTGGTGTGCCCATCACTCTGGAACGGGGTCAGTCTTGACTCATCAGACCACATGACCCTTTTCCATGGAAACGCAGCCCAATGGGGTCACCTTACCTGCAGAGTAAAGGAACCCCAGCTGACCCTTAGTCCAATGTCTCACGTGTTGATTTCTTTGGTTATCTGATTTTTTCAGATTTTCGAATAACATTTTTTTTCCCCGATACACAGTACTAAACAGGATACATATATGACGTTTTGCAATGTGGCTTCATTTTGAATAGTCAAGTCGCATTTTTTTTACACCATTGAAATGTGAAGAGGAAGAGGCAGGACACGACAAGAGCTACATTTACTTCCATAAATGTAATCCATACTGTGTTAAAGTGTGTGTGATGTGGATCACTTCAGGACTGGAGACTGTTCACACACACGAGTCTGATCGCCTCATATTTAGATTACAATGTGAACAACCATGCACAGAAACAGGATTTTAGCAGAAAAAAAATTGGAATTGAGTTTTAAGAGCAGCAGTGTGAAGGAAGCATTAATGTCATGAGGAAATCGGAGGTGGCTGAATACAGACAATACATGAACGACACTTTTCTCCATAATGGGATTTTGTCTTTGAACTAAAAAGGTATAATGTCTATTTGTTGATTTGTGACTTGTAGGTGATCACCTTTTGTCCTTTTGCAACTAATGAACTCGAACCTGTCGATTTTTTATTTTAGGTTTGATTTGGTTGTACTTCTGGCTGCACACATTATGTTTATTATTAACTCTTAATTCATTACACTTGGCATTTCAAAGTAACTATAAATAAGCTTTATTGATGTGTTGCAGTCCCAGAATGTGATCCAGTGCCAGTGTGTGCAGCTGTGTGTGCCAAGGGAGAGCCTGTCTCTGCTGCATGTGTTTAGTACAACGGGTGAACCATGTCACACACCGGCCTGTGAACATTCACAGCCACTCTGTCAAACATACTGTACAACATTATGTTCGTAATTACTGAACGGTATGTGTTCTAAATAGAAAAGTGGCAGCTGCTTATATAAAATAATGTTCTTACATTGTGAGGGAGAGTGCAATTTAATTTCATATGCTTTTTTTTTTCATCTTGTTGCATTCGTTTGCACCAGTTCTCAATTAGGATTTATATTGGACATAAAATGTTGTCCTTCCTCTTGAATCTTCTTATTCTATGTCCAAAGCAGTGTTCATGTTGGTGCTGGATTATGACATTTTCTAACAAATTCACATCATGCATTCAGATATGACTGGACAAACCACCTCTTCTGTTGCAGTAAACTGCGTGCCTGCACTTGAAATCAGAAAAAATATTACACTTTTTTGTGTGCAAGAAGAGCAAACAAATGATTAAGTAAATAATTTCTATCAAATTTTTTGGAGCACCCTGTATTATTAGAAAAGTTGCTGCTGCTTCATAAAATAATGTTCTTACACTGTGAGGGAAAGTACAATTTCATACGGTTTTTTTTTGTCGTGCTGAATTCATTTACATTTGTTCATATAACACACATACAATCTTTTTTTTAAAGCGGGTTACTTATTTGATAGTGAGCACCAGTTAGTATTTCCATTACGTCTCTGCCAAGGACAATTTCCTCCTACCCTCTTTTAAAAAAGAGGTGTGTCTGTAACATTATGCCGCCACAGAGATCAGGAAGTGTGACATGCACATGGTGTGGAGGGGAGGAGAAATGACCTGGTATGGACTTGTCAACAAAACGTCAGCTAAGGGGCAGGCGCCAGTCACACAACCCTAGAAGCTTCCCTTTGTAGAGTTAAAGCACATAGACCTGCTAACATACGGCACATGCAGGTCTATGGAGTTCTTGTGCATGGATGTATGCACGTGTCACTGTCAACATTGAGTGTCCCTGGAGAAAATAACCTACTGGGTGCAAAAAAGAAGTAGGATTTTATAACATATGGAACTGTTTCTAAACTACATGGAAAATATACCAGAACACCACATTGGTTCAGCTCTATATACCTGAGCAGGGCTTGCAGGACTTCGTAGGTGTGAGGAAAATGTAAAGGGGATCTAGTAATGGAGGAACCTGTGTAGAGATGGAATCACCTCTACTTTTATGGTATAAACTAATCCAGGTCAATGTCCTCCATCAGCTGTATATTACCCCACAAAAAGTACATAAAAGAATTATTGTATCCCCTTTGTTCTTACCTTCATTGTACCTGGCAGCGTTCTAAATTTCCACTGGACCCTGAAGTCTGTCTAACTCAAACGGTCCAAGTGTGATAAGAAACCCACAGAAATTCTGCTGACAATCACTAAGAAATGTATTAATAGAAGATGGAAGTTAGACCCCGCCCCCTTCTAACCAAGATATGATTGAAGAAGTCAACAGTTGTGTAAACTTGGAGAAAATAACCTTTTCTTCTTCTTCTTCGGGCTTTTCCCTTCAGGCGTCGCCACAGCCAATCACTGTCCTCCATCTATAACCCTGTCCTCTGAATCCTCTCCTCTCACACCAACTCCCTTCATATCCTCTGTCAC